>CAJVGC010000001.1:15052356-15129986 GCA_910822075.1 Senecio squalidus
GTATTTTAGGTCAGTTACGCGGTTAATCATTTCAAATAACGAATGATACCACCATAAATACCCAAATTGAAACGATAAAGTAACACAAATAGTAAGTGAAGAAGACTCAAACACAAGATCTTTCTCACAAAAGTAAATTATAGATTCAAACTAGACAACATTCACTAATGTCAAATACATGCAAACACTTAATATATATTAAACATGTAATATTAAAACATTTGAGTTTCGGTTAATATGGTTCAGTTATTACGTATTTTCATAATCGAACCATAATATTCGGTTAATTGAAATTTCATAACCGAACTATCGGTAAACGCTCTTTGGATATCGGTCATAAAAGCTATTCATGGTGATGACGGGAAACTTAATAATCCTATTAATCTTGGTGCGACTTCAATTTGGTCATGAGTAGTGAACGGGATGATGGAACTAAAAGAGTTTAATATCGACTTGTTGAGATTTATTAGCAAATCTCTAAAGAATGGGAAGAATACTTGTTTCTGGCTTGAGAATTGGACGGTTGGAGGGACGCTTAAATCCTTATTTCCGCGGTTGTATGCGTTAGAAAATAACCAAGTCGTTTCGGTTTTTGATAAGCTTTCTAATGGTCTCGAAGGCGGTTTTCGAGGGCTCCTAGAGGGGGAGTAGAAAATGAGCAACTTTTACAACTTAGAAACTACCTTAGTGATGTTCATTTAACCAATGGCATAGATTCATGGAGTTGGAAGTTGGAGGAGAATGGGTTGTTTTCCGTCGCATCTATTCGGAAAGTTATTGCTTCTAATCTTAATATGGTAGAAGGTGATCCTACAAGATGGTGTAAGCTTGTACCCATTAAAGTCAATCTTCTTGTTTGGAGAATAGGAGGTGATAAAATTCCGACAAGATTTAACATGTCCTTACGTGATCTTGATATTCAAAGCTTGGAGTGTCCAATATGCAAAGAAAGGGCGGAAACTACTAATCATATTTTTTTTCTTGTGTTCTTTTACAGGTGAACTTTTAAAGAGAATGTTGATTTGGTGGGATTTTCCTGCAACTTATTTTGATTCATGGAATAGTTGGAAAAGTTGGTTTGACAAGTTAAAAATAAAAAGAGAGAAGAAGGATTATGTGGAAGCCACATTTTTTGCTTTACGGTGGTCTTTATGGAACTTCAGGAACAAGTTGATTTTCTCTCCTAAGAAGGTCTATTGTAGGGATGTTTTTAACATGATGGTGTCTCAAGTTTTTTTATGGTGTAACAAGAGGGGTAAACGCAAACTTGATTGGTGTTTTTGGATTAGAAATCAAATATATACGCTTATGTAACTGGTTCCTTTTAGCTTCCTGCTAATTTAATATATTTGAATACAAACATGGGGTGATGGCAATGTCGAAGCTTCTTGTTTGTATTTTTGCCGTTCAAAAAATAAAATAAAAATTGGTTCAGTTAAATTGGTTATATTGGTTATTTGTCTATTAACTCAGTTTTATAAACACCTCTCCTAATAATACATGAAGCTTGTTGCAGTTAACATTTCTTTATATACATATGTTTTATTTTTTACAATTTAAGATCCCTTTAAGTTTGATAATACTAATATATTAATTGAATATGTGACTATACTTATTTGCAAAAGAATGACAATAAAGTTCCGAAGTTTGGTTATTTTCACTAAATTTTCCATTTTATTTTAAGCTAATTATATAAATTGTTCCTGTAGTATGACTTAAATTATGGAATTTTTTTTAAGTTTAAAACATTGTATAACTTTTTTAGTTTTGGAAACTAGTTACGCTTTTCGTCTGTAATATCTGACGAAAATCATTTTAGAGACGAAATATGCAATTAGTTTACGATGATTTCAACGGAAAATTTTAACACACATCAATTTAAGGACGAAAAATGTAATTAGTTTCTAAAAGTAGATGATTTATAAAACTTTTTAAACTTAGCGATGAATCCCTAATTAAAGTAAATCATATGGACAATTTATGTAATTAACTCTTGTTTGATTATGGTTTGTTTGAACTAAGTGGTTATAAATACTTTAAATAAGCATTATTCTACATGGTTTTAGTAATAGCATTGAATTTGTGGTTTTTGGTTATTAATTCCAGTTTGTGATCTTAGGTTTGTGATTTTGAAATCCGTAGAATCAAATGCATGGTTGTAAGACACTTATAAAAACTGGTTTGACATACATTACAAAGATCGGTTTGAAATGAAATGGTTTAAAAAACAATATAAATATTCGTCTACATTACTATTGAACAAGTGAAATAATAGTATACAAATATATTTAAAAACTCGTCAATTCAAACTTTGGAAACTGATATATATATATATATATATATATATATATATATATATATATATATATATATATATATATATATATATATATATATATATATATATATATATATATATATATATATGGGAAGTTAATATGGGGCTGTTACACATGTAAGTTTACATGCGAAACTCATTAAAAACTATTTCGTTTTGTGGTTTAAATTTTTTCAACGCTTGATTTGTCCTATATTCATCAAGGGAGAGGTGATCCCCAAAATGCAGAGGGTCATTGTTTATTATGAAGAAGTTATAAAAATTGACTTCGATAGATGCCCAGTGATGATAAAAAAAACTTATATTTTTGAAAGACACGATTAATGAAGAAAAAAGATGTGAATTGATAAAAATTTGTAAAGTTAGTTTAATATATGATTAAAATTATATAGATTTGAAGAATTTTTAACAAAACGACATATTTTTTGATGAGTTTTGCATGTAAGCTTACATGGGTAACAGCCCCATATTCACTTTTCTCATATATATATATATATATATATATATATATATATATATATATATATATATATATATATATATATATATATATATATATATATATAGGGGAGGGTTCAATTGAGATCCTTTTTTTTGCTAGAGATCCAGGGATCACATTTATAGCCACACAAATTCATTAATACATCAAACACACGGAGGGACATTTTAGTCCTTTTACCTTTTTATTTTTTTTTAACTCCACGCGCTTAAGAAGAAAAGAAACAAAAAGTATACCGTCATTGAATCTCGATCAATTTTTAAAACCGAATTTTAACAATCAATTGTAATCCGAATTTTAACAATCAATTGAAGGTTTGACAATCGATTCTTAGATCCGATTTTTTTTTTTTAACAATCGATTGAAGGATATTTTAACAATCGATTCTTAGATCTGATTTTTTTTTTTAATTGCAGATAATGACGCTAATTTCAGAAGAAACTATTGAAGAAAGAGGGGATTCAACAACCAACAATAATTTGGAAAATAATGACAATGAAAACAATATCAATAACCAGACACTGGAAAGTAAGTAATCAAGTGTGATTTTATTAGTTTAATGCCTTAGAATGTGATTACTAAACATGTTTAAACATATATGTTTAGTAATCACCTGTGATTGTATTAATTTAGTTTAGTATGTTTAAACATATATATTTAGTAATCACCGGTGATTACATATAATTTTGTTTAGTATGTAGATGTAAATTTAGTTTAGAATGTTTAAACATATATGTTTAGTAATCACCGGTGATTACATATAATTTTGTTTAATAAAGTGACTGTTATGTATGCTATCTGTTGTTGTACTTCTTTGACTGTTATGTATAATTTTGTTTTAACATTGTTGTTAACAGTTGTACCAACTAAAAGTTGTTTAGGTTCTTCGTTGACTTGGGTACAAGTATAAATCACCGGTGATTTTATAAATAATGTGCCTTAGATTATTAATAATATGGATTACTATGTTAATGTAAAATTACCTGTCACTTTACAGGTTCACACTACAGCACTCCAACAGCATGTTCAAATGATAACAACAACATAGAGACTCCTGGTGGTTCTCGATATTGGTTACCTTATGTTAAAGATGACGACAAACCAATTAGGGGGAAAATTTATGGATCATTTGAAGAGACTTTCAGAATTTATAAAGAGTATGCAATAAAGTCTGGATTTGACATAAAATTATCATCATCAAAAAAAACAAAAAGTGGAATGATGAAGAGCAAGTATATTCGTTGCAACCGACATGGTGATCCTCCAAGTGTAAATATCAACACGTTGGATCCAGCAAACAGTGGGAAGCTTAAAAGAAAATCGACTTTTCAGGTAACAGGATGCAATGCTAATATCATGCTTAAACTTGTAGATGGTACATCCAAATATAAGCTGCACCTTTTTGTTGAAGAACACAACCACCCGTTGAACCCTATAGAGTATAGGCATCTTTCTAAGGAAAATAGAAAATTAGGTATGCCAGAATTGATGTTTATGAAACAAATGGCAGAATCAAATTATGGGGCAACAGTTTCTTACAATTTATATTGTAATACAAAGGGGGGTTATTCACATGTGAGTGGGACGAAAACTGATTTCAAAAACTTCAAAAGGGATTTGAGTGTTTTTATTGGAGAAAGTGACGCTCAAATGCTTGTAACCAAACTCACAAACAGAGAAGAATATGTTAAAGACTTCAGCTTCTCCTGTGATATAAAAAACAGCGAGTTAGAATGTTTCTTTTGGGCAGATGAAACAGCAAAAACAAACTACAAAGAATTTGGCGATATAATTTCTTTTGACGCAACTTATTGTACCAACAGGTATATTATAACTTAGAACTTTTTTTTTTTTAAAGAAATTGTAAATTTGATAATCACATGCGATTTTAATGATTTACAGGTACAGTATGATATTCGTTCCATTCACTGCGATCGACAACCACAAAAAGTGTGTTACAATTGGTGCTGGTATGCTGAGAAATGAAACTACAGAAACATACATTTGGCTGCTAAAGGCATTCTTAGACGCCTTCAAGAAGCAACCAAGAATAATCTTAACCGATCAAGATCCTGCAATGAAAAGAGCAATTGCAACTGTATTTCCAGAAACAAAGCATCGACTTTGCATGTGGCATATCGTCACAAAATTCACAGTTAAGGTACAAAAAAAAAAATTATTTTTTGTGTTTACATGTTTTTAGAATTTTATTAAATTTTGTATTCAACAAATTATAAAGTAAAATCACCTGTAATTTAGAGCCTTAATACCTTAATACATTTATGGTTCTTAAAAATTTGTTGTCAACAAAGTATAAAGGAAAATCACCTGTGATTTAGTGCCTTAATACCTTAATTTGTCAATTACTGCCTTAGTACATTTGGTGCCTTAGTATGTAGATGTAAAATGTCACCAAATGTCTAGTAATCACCGATGATTTTGTTAATAATGTGCCTTAGAATGTTGATATAAAATGCCACCAAATGGTTATTAATCACCGGTGATTATAGAACTTTATTCTTGTTTTTATTCATATATAAAACTGATATGTTCAATAACTTATTTTATTTACTACAGATTGATAGAAACATAATCGACCACACTGATTTCAGACCGAGACTCCATCAACTGATATGGAACAGATATCATAAACCTGAAGTTTTTGAACAAAAATGGATTTCTTTATTGCAAGAATTTAATCTTGAAGACAACGTTTGGCTGGCAAAATTGTTTGAGATAAGATCAACTTGGATTCCCGCTTACTTCATTGAATATGAAATGTGCGGTTTAATGAGAACAACATCACGATCAGAAAGTGAGAATTCCTTCTTTAATCACTTCACAAGTTATGGATCAACACTCATCAATTTTATGAATCTCTTTGAATCTGCAATGGAGAAGCAGAGACATGAACAAGAAATTTTAGATCATCAAACATTGAGCAAAAAACCACAATTGATAACAAGATGGCCAATCGAGGAACATGCAAGAAATATTTACACAAAAGAAATATTTTTTTTGGTACAAGAAGAAATTGATAATTCTATTTGGTTGTGCTTCCAAATTTCAATCACTACAGAAGAAGGTTGTGAGATTATGATTATTAGAGAAAGAACAAGAGACAAACAACAGAATTACAAAGGTAAAACAAAAGGAAAAGGAAAAAACCAGGAACAAAAGGATGTTGACCCGTTTTCTGAAATAGGCGCAACGGAAATTCAACTTCAAGTTAAAAAAGAAGCAACATTTAAGGTATGTGATTACTAGACATCACCTTTTATTTTATAGTAGATCTTAGTATGTTGATGTTATTTGATAGTAATCACCTGTGATTTTATTAGTTTAGTGCCTTAGTATGTGATTACTAAAACATCATCTTAGTATGTTGATGTTATTTTATAGTAATCACCTGTGATTTTATTAGTTTAGTGCCTTAGTATGTGATTACTAAACATCACCTTTTATTTTATAGTATCTTAGTATGTTGATGTTATTTTATAGTAATCACCTGTGATCATAATAGATTTTATATTACAGGTCAAACATAACATAGCGGATGAAACTTACGTTTGTACCTGTAATCACTTTGTACGTTGTGGAATACTCTGTAGACATATATTCTGTGTTTTACAATCATGTGGCATAGACGAAATACCTATAAAAGTATATAACAAGACGTTGGAAAAGAGACTTAATTCCACCTAGTGTTAGGAACAAAACGCATAGATATGAAGGTAATTTAACCGAAAAATGCCAGAAACTAGCGAATGAAGCATGCCGCAGTGTAGAAAGTTGCATAGCTGTTTTACGAAATGATGAAGAAAAGCTAGCTTACTTTGTTGAAAAGCTAAAAAATCTCAAGATTGAAGTTGAAAAAGATGTCCCAGAAAAGAACAAAACCGAAATGATGGAAGATATTCTTGGAGTCAAAAAACCAGGGCAAATTTTGATCCATAATCCAAAAGGTATAAAAAACAAAGGAAGCGGAAGTAACTCAAGGATGCAAGGGTACGGTGAAAGAGCACAAAAGGCAAATGAAAGACCATATCGAACGTGTGGATATTGTGGACTAATTGTTAATACTCACGACAGAAGAACATGTAAAGGACTTCAAATAGAGCTTGAAAATCTACAGAAACATCCACATCTAACTCATCAACAACAACAACAAATTCAACAGCTTCTAAATACTGGAACAACAACAACAGAAATCAATGCTGCAAACCAATCCGAAAAAGAACAACTTCAACAGCAGAATGTCCAACCAACTGCACAAAGACAGACTAGAGGAAAAACTGTTGCGAGACAAGCATATAAAGATGTAAGTGAAGAAGAATCAGATTATGATACTTATGATACTTTGTCAAAACAAAGAAAGAGACAGAAAACTACTACATCAAATGCCGCTGCAAAAAAAGCTGATTATGTATTGCGTGATGAAGAATCAGATTATGAAACTTCGAATGTTGGTACCTGAACAAATCACTTGTGATAACATATGATCAAAAATGTTACTTTTAACAATTTATTTTTGTAAGCAAACTTAATATGTTACTTTACTAATTGAATATTATTTGAAATGACCTTTGATTTTATATTATCGGATGACAAAATATTTTGTTTTAGAATATTTTCGGTTGAAAATCACCTGTGATTATATAGTTTTTACATATAATTTTGTTTTATGCATTATGTATTTTGGCTTTTATTGAAAGTGGTTGGAGAATATATTCTAGTTTTGGTAAATGTGAAACCAAAGAAGAAGCACAAATGCAAAAAAAGCATTAAAAAACATATACAAATTTATACAACCATTAATCCATACATCCATCAAATATTACTGTACAATTCAATGCAAAAAATACAGATTCATGTAAAATCAAATGCAGAAACACAGAGAGAAAATAAATGACAATTAAATGCATTGAAGACTACTTCTAGCTTGTACTCATTACAATTAAAATGCATAAACAGAGAAAAATTGAATGACATTTCAATGCATTGAAAAAAGTTGAAAAAGTAAGAGCTAATTTTGCCTATAAAAAGGATTAGTCTTCAATGAAGTTGTATACCAAAACACAATTTACAGTTTTACAAACTAACTTTCAAAACAATGTCTCGCAGTGATAGTGATATCCCATGCCCAAGCACCCTTAGACTTATATACCCTGACCCCGAACCCCAGCCGGTGGTGATAGACCTAACAAGCGATACTAGCAGCGAAGACAGCTTTGTTATTACGCTTACAAAGAACAGAATCAATAGCAACAAACTGGTAAGTATGCATAACCTTGTTAGAAAACTTTGCTAATGTAACTGTCATAATGATATTACCTTTTGCAGACCATACCAGCAAAATTTGTTAGGGATAACAACATCTTGCGTTTTGATGAGTGCTATGTCTTCTTCCCAGAAGATGAACTAGATGGTGTGTATTTCAGGTTGACCAACTATCTTGACAAAAGGACGCCTGGACCTACCAACCATATGGTGATGATCGGAGAATGGAAGAAATTCATGAGGAAACATGGTCTTAATTATGGTTCTGTCTGTCAATTCACGAAGTTCATTCAGCCACTTTCTACTACTGACTATTTGATTTTCAAAGTTAAAGAGATCAACCAAGCTTAAACATTGAAATTGGCAAAATACTGTTCTCTTAGTTTTGAAGTCATGGTAGTTTGTAATTGTGTTGTTGTTGTGTCATGTTATCTGCTCTTCCCGTGTATCTTTAGTTTTTAATAAAGTGACCGTTATGTATGTTATCTGTGACTTGGGTACAAGTAGAAATCACCGGTGATTTTATTAATAATGTAGCTTAGAATGGTGATTTTATTAATAATCACCGGTGATTCTATAATTTTGTTTGATGCATCTCATTAGTATGTATGCTATATGATTTATGACTAGCAAAGTTTATTTAAACCATGTTTTGAGTTATTGTATTTACACACATCCAATTTTTTTTTTGTTACTTGAAGTGTGAACACAAATTTTATTTTTGTCATATATGAATTCATCCATCCATCCATCAATCCATCAAAAAATATTGATTTACAACTCAATGAAAAATGCAGAAAAAAAGAAAAAATAAATGACAACTCAATGCTACTTCTAGCTTGTACTCATTACAATTCAAAAAGCAGAACACAGAAAAGACATTGAATGACCATTCAATGCATTGAAAGAAATTGAAAAAAGAAAGAGGTATTTTTGGCTATAAAAAGGAGTAGTCTTCAATAAAGTTTTCAACCAAAAACAAAATTTACAGTCTAACTTTCAAAAAACAATGTCTAGCAGTAAGCAAGTTGTGATAGACATTTCAAGCGATTCGAGCAGTGACAGCGAATTCGACTTTGTTGTTACGCGAAGAACTGTCCAGCCGGTTGCGATAGACAGCTTTGTTACTACGCTAACAAAGAAAAAAATCGAGAGCAACAAACTGGTAAGTATGCATAACCTTGTTATAAACTTTGCTAATGTAAATGTCATAATTATATTACCTTTTTCAGACCATACCATCAAAATTTGTAAAGGATAACAACCTCTTGGATTTTGATGTATGCTATGTCATCTTCACAGAAGATGACCCATATGGTACGTGGTTCGACTTAACAAACTATCTTGACAAAAGGACGCCTGGACCTACCAACCATATGGTGATTAATGGAGATTGGAAGGCATTTATGCGCAAGCATGGGATTGATTATGGTTCTGTCTGTCAATTCACGAAGTCGATTAAGCCACTTACTAATAGTGACCAGTTGATTTTCAATGTTCAAATTCTCCCCCAAGCTTAAAACTTTAGATTGTCTCGTTTGAAGCCACTTCCTACTGTTTTCTAGGTTTCTAGATTGTCTCGTTTGAAGCGAATATGTTTGTTTGTGTTGAATTTTAATGTGTTTGTTGGTATGTAAACCTCATTATCTGAGAAAGATAAAGAGGAAATGTGATCTCTGTTTGTTTGTCTTTGTGGAATTTTAATATATGTTTGTTGAATTTTAATATATGTTTGTTTGTGTTTGAATTTTAATGTGATTCAAGTCATGGAGTTTGAGAAACTACACATGGTTTAGAAAAGGTTTAACGTTGTTAAATCACATAAAAATCACATGTGATTTTGACTACCTAGACACGGTTTACACATGGTTGTAGCAACTACACATGATACATAAAATTATCGTATGATATTTTAACATATTTTGTTGTTTAACAAATGACTATTTGTGGGCTTAATTAAAACATATGTGATATTGCCTTTTTAATACTTGATGTTCAAATCACATGAAAATCACATGTGATTTTCACTACTTAGACATTATCAAAATTTCAATCATAACCAAAAAAAAAAAAAATTGCTCAAATTCTTAAGAAAAAAAACTTGAGGGTCATATTTGCAAAAAAAGAAAATAAAAAAAAACTAATTGACGGTTTATTTCTTTCCTTCCTTTATATCCCACGTCATTTTGACGTTTAAACATTCTTACCAAAAACAAACAAACCCGTTCACTCCGACAAAACCCTTTCCCTCCCACAAACCCTCGTTTTACTTTTATCGAATTCCTTTGAAATTTCAATGGAGTCAACTGATAATACATCACCAAAAACAAATAAGGATAATGCGATTGTTGTGTTTGATGGAAACACAGTTCCATAAGAAAACAAATCGACAAGTAAGGGTTTTAGGTTTTGTTTATAATCATTTTTTATTTTTTTTATTTTATGTTATATATATTATTCATTTCAGATATAACTGGTGGACCGACGGAGGAAAATTATATTAATGACATAGTTAAAGGTAATATGATATTTATTTATTTATTATTTTATTTTTTTTGTAAAATTATATTTAATCACTACTTATAATTTTTTTTTTATTTTTTTTTATTTGCAGTTGTTTGTTCATCAGTGGATAAGCATTGTGGAAGAACGTATAATTCTAGAAAACATAAAAGTAATTCAGGTATATTTCTGTTTTAGAAAATTGTTTGTTTATATGAAATCACCTGTGATTGTTTGTTATTTATTATTCTTATTTAGACAACAAAGAAGATGAATCATCAAGTGAAGAAGGTAATCTTCTGAAAAACGAAGGGACAAGTTCAGGTATTACTTGTTTTAAATATAGCTTAACACATTACAAAAATTTGATAAATATGTTCAATAATTAAATATATAGCTTAACTAATTTTTTAATTTGTGTAACGTAGGTCAATTACTAGATTATAGTAATGATCAAACACTGGCCAGCTACATCGGAAAGGAAAAAACATCTCCTGTCAAGAAGGTTCTAAAAAAAAGGAAAAAACAAGACAGCGAGGATGTGAAAAAGAAACCAAGGAAGAAGAAGATCTACCGTGGTGCAAAGCGATTTTCTCAAGACATAAACGAAGAGAGTCAAGAATTATGCAAGAAAAGTGCAAAGCTGAAATTAGAAACTGTAAATGAAGAACAGTTGTCAGAAAAAGAAAAAGTTAGTCAAAGAGTGTCCCAACCGGTTAAGACTTTAAGCTTTAAGTTTCAATCACTTAGGACTAGAATGTCACCTAAGTCCCTGTATACTGCAATCAAGGATTTAAGTACAGATCAAAAGTCAGATTTAGTTGATATGGGGTTTGGGGACTTAATTGCCATGACTTTAGATAGCATACCGGGAAAACTAGGAATGTATGTAGCAAATAACTTCAACCAATCAAAAATGACATTAACTGTTGGGAGTCATGTCATTAACATTACATCTGAGTTAATACACGACATGCTTGGTATTCCCAATGGAGGAAGGGAATTGGAGGAGTTGGAGCCTGTTTCAAAAGAAGATCCGTATATTGTTGAATGGCACAAACAGTTTGAGGTTGGGGCGAAGATAAGGCCACAAGAAGTGTTAGCTAAAATTACACATTCTCGAGAAGGAGGAATAACTTTTAAGTTAAACTTCTTAGTTTTGTTCATGAACACGATGGTTCAATGCCATCCCTCAGGTTCATGTTTGCTGAAAATTCTGGACTACATAACAGAGGGTGTGGATATCAAAAACATAAACTGGTGCAGCTTAGTAATGAATGCTTTGCGAGAATGCAAAAAGGATTGGACAAAAATTGTGAACAGTTTTTTTGTTGGACCTCTATCAGTCCTCACTGTAAGTTTATTTTTACAATAACTCATTAGAAGTAGTGTCAAAATTATGAAATTTTAATTCAGTCACAGGAGATTGTGCTTCAATCACAGGTGATTGTGCATCAATTACATGCTTTTCATGTATTTTTTTTCTCTTGACAAATGAGTATATTTTTAACATATGTTTTTCATGTATTTGTATAAAACCAGCTTTTGTACTTGGATTCAATAAAGTGTAGCAAATTAAATGTTGCACGAACACGTCATGCTATTCTCGGTTGGGATTCACAAAAAATGAGTGATAGACAAGACGCATAAATCCTTCAAGGCGGTTTTGGCAGAGGAGACGTGGAACCTCCATTTGGAGAAGCTTTAAAAAACGAGGAATTTGCTTCTGAGGTAATTTTTATATGAAAATCACCTGTGATTGTGTGAGTAGTTACTCCATTATTGAACAGAATAAGTGTTATTTGAATGATGTTATTATTTTGGGCTTAAGAACTGATTAAATTGTGTGAGTAGTTACTCCATTACTGAACAGAAATAGTGTTATTTGTACAAATCTGTATTATAACTATTTGCAATATTTTTTGCAGTATTTTGTTGGAAAACTAGAGAAAAAATTATCATTTCTAAAAGAAATAAAAGACGACATAACATCTCTTTCAGAGGAAGCTTCAAAAATGTACCCACACAACGAAGATATAAATCTTCAAAAAGCCAAATTTCAATCTATTTTCTTTGGCGGTTGTGGTCCAAGTAAAACTAATGAATATGAAGAAGTTCAACAAAATGAATATGTGAAGAATAAAAAAGTTGCAGTTGATTTATCATCATCTCAGAATATTGAATATACACTCGAGTGTACAAATTATGATCATCTTAATATTGTTGATGATGGTGAAAACGTAAAGGATTCTTTTGAATCACTGAATGTTGATGCTGAAGAACCAGATGAAGTTGAAGAGGCGGACAAAGACTTGAAAATAGGTACATTTTATTAAATTCATTAATGTGAATCACCTGTGTTTTTTTGGAGAAAAAAATATATTAAAAAACTTTTATCTAAATCTTTTTTATTTTATTATATTGTTTAGCTGTTGATGAAAAGAATGTTGATGCTGAAAAACCAGTTGAAGTTGAAGAGGCGGACAAAGACTTGAAAATAAAATCTTCAATAGATACCCAATTTGTGAACGAAGTCGACCGTACAATTGAAGAACATAAACAGAATACAAAACCTAAGAGTAAATCACCTGTTATTTCGTTTATAAAATTTTTCTCTTAAAACACAATTATCTAAATCTTTTTTATTTTATTATATTGTTTAGCTGTTGATGGTGAAAAGGTCTCATTGAATGTTGATGCTGAAAATCCAGTTGAAGTTGAAGAGGCGGACAAAAACTTGAAAATAGATTCTTCAATAAATACCCAATTTGTGAACGAAGTCGACCGTACAATTGAAGAAAATAAAGAGAATACAAAACCTAAGAGTAAGTCACCTGTGATTTCATTTATAAAATTTTTCTCTTAAAACACATTTATCTAAATCTTTTTTATTTTATTATATTGTTTAGCTGTTGATGGATTTTCAAAAGATGGAGATGGTGTCCAACAAACAATGGACTGTAAAGTTGAAGAACAAAAAAAGAAAGGAGAAGCAAAGAGTAATCACCTGTGATTTTAGTTATAAAGTTTTCTCTTAAAACACTTTTATCTAAATCTTTTTTATTTTACTATATTGTTTAGCTGTAGGTGATTCTACAATACCTGGAGTTGTTGTTTCGCCTGTTATTGATACCCAATTACTGAACGAAATTGACCGTAAAGTTGAAGAAGAAAAAAAGAAAGGGGAAACAAAGAGTAATCACCTGTGATTTTAGTTATAATTTTTTCTCTTAAAACACTTTTATCTTAATCTTTTTTATTTTATTATATTGTTTAGCTGTTACTGGATTTTCAAAAGATGGAGATGTTGTATGGGCAAATATCAATACCCAGTTACTGAACGAGCCAGGTGTCCAACAAACAATTGACCGTCAAGTTGAAGAACAACAAAACAAAGGAGAAGCTAAGAGTAATCACCTGTGATTTTATTTATAAAAAGTTTTTCTCTTAAAACACTTTTATCTAAACCTTTTTTATTTTATTATATTGTTTAGCTGTTGGTGAAAAGGTAAAGGATTCTTCTAAATCACTGAATGTTGATGGTGAAAATTCAGCTGAAGTTGAAAAGGTGGAGAAAGACTTGAAAAAAGGTGATAAATAAGTTTCCTCTTAAAAAACTTTTAACTAAATCACCTGTGATTGGAAAAAAAAGAAAAAAGAAAAAACATTTTATCTAATTTGTTTTTGGTCAAACAACTTGTTCAGGAAAAGTTGATATCGTAAAACCCTCTTATCCTAGTTTCTCTCTTGGTATGACTCAAGACATTGGCGTAGAAACAATAACTACCATTAAACAAGACATTGGTGTAGAAAAATTGGAAGTAAAACAGTCTCCTGTTGATACAACAACTTTAAACCCGAAAGAAAAAGAGGTATTGCCAGTTTCTGTTGGTATGAAGAGAAAGGAAGCTGAAATAGAAGATGGTAAAAAATTTGTTGATGTGAAGGAAAAACGACAGAAAGTTGAAGCGGGTGGGTCAAGAACGGGTGAGCCAAATGCCGCTGAATTACAAAAAAGGGTTGATAAAAGGGAAAAAGTTATCAAAAAAGATGATCCACAATCTGTTGATGTGAAGGAAAAGGAACAAAAAGTTGAAGAAGGTGAGCCCAATGCAGATGAGTTACAAAAAACGGTTCATAAAGGGATAAAAAAAGTTGTTGAAAACGATGATCCTTCATTCATTACCCCTTTTGAACCACAAAAAAACGTATCACTCATTTAGCTCATTATGAAAAATCACCATATCATAATCGTAAGACGGCTGTCGGTGAAAGACTTACAAACTTAGAGCAGAAAATTTCTGATGAGCTTTTTTCTATGACTGCGCCTGGGTGGTAAGTAAAAAAAGTTATAACTGTTTTTTATTTATTTTTATGTTTATTTATTAGATGTGATTTGATATTACTTTTTGAATAACATATATTTTTTTTCTTTCAGGAATATGGTTTTTAAAACTGAAGATGATAACAATCTGGCAATGTATTCCCATATAGAAACGTTAACTGTTGAGAAATGGATTGATGTTGTTGTCGTTGATTGTTGGGCTACTGTGCTAAATGATCAAGAAAAACGTAAAAGTGACGGATCATTAAGTCGGTATTTCTTTAAAACAATCCCTTATGTAAGTTTTTAATTTGAATTTTTAAAATTCATCTTATTAAATGTTATTTAGTTTTATATCATCATGTTTTTAAAGTAATTTGTTTTAAATTCATCTTTGTTGTTGTCCAGGACCCACAAGTTTTACCTGATAGGAAGCTTACGGAAGAAGAAACAATTGTAGAGTTCATTGAAACTTTGAAAAGAAATATGAACAATGATGAGAAGCTTCTGTCGTTAAAGGACATCGACTTGGTACATATATTTTTTTTATTATTTATGAATAATTCTTTATTTTTTCATTTTTAATATGTTTGTTTTAATATTTGAATTATTTTTGACAGGTATTCTTCCCCATTAATATGTCAAAACATTTTTTTCTTATTGTTTTCAACTTAAAGCATCCAAAGATTCTACTAATTGACAATAGCAAGAATGGTGAAATGGATAGATATGGCACAATCCCTTCAGATATTGTAAGTAAAAATATCACCTGTGATTGTATGGTTTTTTTTTTTTATTTAAACAGTTCTTAATGTAAACAATATAGAATCACCACAATGTTTAGTAATCACCTGTGATTCTACAGGATAACATTAGATATTATTATATATATTTTTTCCTTTTCTTTATATCATGTAAATTTTTAAGTTTTTAATATTGTTTTTTTTTTCTTCTCTTGTTTTACAGAAAAAATTATTTACAGAATATCTTGATTCGATAAACCACAAAAAACTTGCCAAGATGAATGCCTGTGAAACTGAAAGAGCAGAGATGAGATGGAGAACAACAAAGAATAACATAGATTGCGGAGTATTTGCAATGCTACATATGGAATATTACATGGGTGAAGAAATAAAGAAATGGAAATGTGGCATCGCCACAACTGAAGAAAAGCAGAGGCCACAGCTTCAGGCACTTAGAAGGAAATTTGCAACAAAGTTGCTTTTATCAGATACTAATATAGTGATGTGCCTGAAATAATACATATTTTGTAGCCACATTTGTCGTATTTAAGCATCATTATCTGCAACTTTTGTTATGATTTGGTATATTTTTAGTAAGATTTGCAGATTAAAGTAATATTTGGACCACGGAGCGAAAAGGAGCTGAAACTGGCTTGAAACGGAGATAAACGAGCAAGAAACAAGAAAGTTGAGAAACAGCCGACGGCTGAAGAATTTTAGCCGGCGGCTGAATTAAAATATTCGCATAACAAACATATTGCTATGCAGATTTTTTGAGGACGTTAAGCTTTTACCAGCCATACATTCTTTCCATTGCTAATTCCTTTCACAGCATTCAACATTTAAATGGGGAAGCATTTTCTATTCCTTTCTCTTTTTCTTTTTGCACTTACTTGCTGAATTTTATTTACAATGAGGACATTGTATTGTTTAAGTGTGGGGAAGGGGTTAGGATTGAATCTATTTGTCCTTAGGAACAATTTGTGTGTAAAATATTCGCATAATTGTTCGTTACGTGCCGCGGAAGCAAGATTTTAGCCCGTGTGTTTCAGCCGACGGCTGAAGTGAGCCAGCCGACGGCTGAATTGGAGTTTTCAGTATATTATAAATAGGACTTCTAGGTCTCGGGTTAAAACCACTTTTATCATTATTTTCAACCAGCATTCATCTTGGAGAGCTGAACGAAGAGTCCTAGAAGCCATCAAACACTTGGAAGCTTTTGGTTAATCTCTTTTAACCAACTTTGATTTTAGTAATTGTTTGATTCAAGTTATTTACATTATTCTTCTTGATACAATGATTTGTTTAAAGACCTATTTTGTTATTTGCTTACAATCCAACATGAGCTAAACTCTTTAAGCGATTGCTTGGATTGTTGAACCTGGATCTATGTTTTAATCAAGTTTATGTTTGAACTTATTGATTTTTCCATTATTATTTACGTTTAATCGCGATCCATGTTTATTCAAAGTTATTAAATTTATTACTTAGCGTGATTGATAGATCTATAACATAACTAGCGTTCTTATATGATTTATTGGTTATTTACAATTATATGATTTATTAGATAATTGTAGCTTGAGACTTAATTGAGATAGGCTAAGAGATTAGTAATTTAGTAAATTGAATGAACATGACAATTATATCAGGATTGAATAATTGAGACTTTTGTTAATTCGTAGTCGACAGATTAAATTGTAAATAATAGTGAACTTAAAGCACAATTTAGAGTGGATAAATCTAAGATAGCTCTTGATGTACGAATAATCGTATGATCTTTCTCTAAAATTGTAGGATTAGATAACTCTAGCGGGAAATCTAGTTATCATAGGAATCACAGTTAAATCAATCAAACATATTCTTGTTAATTCATAATCCAGGTGAAACGTAATTCCAAGTAATCGTTGCTTTTAAATCTGATTAATTCTCAAATACTTTTCGAAACAGTTTTTCATCCGCAATCCATTTAGTTAATTAAATTGTTATTTAATTTAGTTATTTGTTTTCTGCATTATGTTCTCTCAGAACTAAAACGTCCCCCATATTTAATTGCTTTTATTAGTTTAATTACATAATTTGAGATAACGGATATTAATACACGTTCCCTGAGTTCGATCCGGACTTACTGATTCTATATTTACGTACGATCAGGTACACTGCCTGTTTTGTGTGTTGATATACGTTGGTAAAAATCCTTTTCTAAACTTTAATAAATTTTATGTTATAAAATACACATCAAGTTTTTGGCGCCGCTGCCGGGGAACGGTTGCTATTTTTTATTCGTAATTTTGAATTTGTAATTATTCGATCCTTTCGGAAAGATTTATCTTTCTGGAAGTTGCATTCTTTTTGTATTACGTGATAATTGTTAATTGGACTAATCGGATTTTTGAAGTTACAATTTTTCAGGAAATTTTCACACAGCAGTTTTTAACCGCCGGCTGAACAAAAACAGCCGCCGGCTGATTGCCAGCCGCCGGCTGAATTTCGCCAGCCGCCGGCTGATTAGAGCTGTTTGTTTATTTTTCGTTTTATTGTAATTTTAATTTTCGGTTTGTTTAATTTTCAGTTATCACGGGCTACTGACATATTTTCTTCTGTTTTATCAGGTTTTGCATGACCCGGAGTTCAAATCCAAATCTTGTAGAGCCTTTCGAAGATCCGGAGAAAGCTTTTAGAATTCGTCGCAGACTGTTTTCCCCAAAAGCTCAACCATTAACCAGTTTTAAAATTCACCAAAACGAAGGTTTCAATTCTGATTTTATGCAATATTCTGACGAAGAATACAACCAGCTATCTGATCAAGAGGACGAGAAGCCAATCCCTAATTCACCAGTAACCGTATCAGATTCTGAGTCAACTGAAGAATCAGAGCACGAAATGGCAGTCAACATCAATGAGATCACTTTGGAGGAGTACTATGCTCTTACCCCGAATGTTGCAACAGACATTCCCAACCCTGCTATCACTCGAGGAGCAGACTTCCAGCTTAAGGGCCAGTTTCTCAAAGAACTTCGAGAGAACCCTTTTAATGGAGATGAGAATGAAGATGCTAATGTTCATGTGGAAAAGGTCATCGAGATTGCTGATGCTTACACTATTCCTGGTGTGACAAAGGAAGCTGTTATGTTACGGGTGTTTCCGATGACACTCAAGGGAAACGCAAAAAGGTGGATTGGGAATGAACCGGCCAATTCCATCACTACTTGGGCCGATCTGAGGGCCAAGTTTTTGAAGAACTACTGTCCCCCTTCAAAAACCTCTAAGATGATTGATGACATCAGGAACTTCACACAGGATATCGGCGAGTCACTATATCAAGCATGGGAGCGTTACAAAGACATGTTACACAAATGCCCCCAGCATGATCTCAACACTCAGCAAGTCATCAAGACATTTTACAAGGGGGTTGATCGTCAAACTCGTAACGAGTTAGACTCTGAAGGAAAAATTCCACGGAAAATCCCGGCTGATGCTTGGAGTGCCATTGAAAAATCTGCTAAACACTCCAAACTATGGGAAGACGGTGGTAAGGGACGGAGGCAAATGGCTGATAACAGCGACGGTCTCGCTGCTATAACTAACAAACTGGATGCTATGGGAAGAGACATCAAGCGCGTCAACGAGAAAGTGCATGCTATTCAAGTTGGTTGCGAAATTTGCAACGGATACCATCTAGCCAAAGATTGCCCTAGGAAAGATGAGGAAGAAGCTACTGAAGAGGTAATGTATGGAGATTACCAAGGAGGAGACAGGAATAACAACAACTATCGCCAAGGAGGAGACAACAATGGTTATCGCAAGCCCTACAACAACAATCAGGGAAATTCAAACGGGCAGAAACCATATAGGCAAGGACCACCTGGGTTCTATGCTAAGGAAGCTCCTAAGGCGCCGTTTCCACCAAAGGATGATTTGCATGAACTGATGAAACAACTAATGACAACTAATAATCAGTTTATGCAAACCACGATCAAGCGAATGGATGACACTGATTCCATCATCCGTAATCAAAGCGCTTCGATCAAGCAACTCGAAGGGACCATGGGACAATTAGCGAAAGTAGTGCAAGAGAGATTTCCGGGACAGCTACCGAGCTTCACGGAAACGAATCCTCGAGATCATGTCAAAGCAGTTACCACCCGAAGTGGTAAAACTCTTAATTCTTCTTTTACAGGTGTTACTAATAATTTTTCTTCTGATTTTGCACAGGTTAACAAAGAAGACGGACAAGAGAACGCAGACAAACCGCTGAATTCTGCTACTGCTGAGTTTCAGCCGGCGGCTGCCCAAAGCCAACCGGCGGCTGAAAGCCAACCGGCGGCTGGGATTTTCCAGCCGACGGCTGAAGTGCTGATTTCGAAGAAAAATCCTTCAGCTGCTACTACGAAGCCAAAAATCACACCGGTGAATAAGGACTTCACACCTGCTGTTCCATATCCTGCTGCTCTGAAGAAAGACAAAGACGCTGTCACGTATCACAAATTTCTGGAGAACATGAAGCAGCTTCACATCAATATTCCGTTCATTGAGGCGATTGCTCAAATGCCGAAGTACGCGAAATATTTGAAGGACCTTGTGACAAATAAGAGTAAGCTGGAAGACGCTTCCAAGGTCACCATGAATGCCCGTTGTTCCGCACTGATGCAAAACAAGTTGCCTCCGAAATTAAGCGATCCAGGCGCTATTTCTATTCCTTGTTTAATTGGCAATTTAACTGTGAACAATGCTTTAGCTGATCTAGGAGCAAGTATTTCTTTGATGCCATATTCCATGTATGCTAGATTAGGTTTAGGAGAACCAAGACCTATTCGTATGTGCATTGAATTAGCTGACCGCTCTGTCCAATATCCTAGGGGAGTCGTTGAAAATGTTCTTGTTAAAGTTGATAAATTTGTGTTCCCCTGTGATTTTGTCATTCTTGATATGGTAGAGGACCCTAGAGTACCGATCATCCTAGGACGTCCATTTTTAGCTACATCTCACTCCTTAATAGATGTCTTTAACCGTAGAATCACTATGCAAGTAGGAGATGAGAAAGTTGTTTTCAATGTTAATGATTCAATGGAATATCCTTCTGTAGTAGATGATACTTGTTATTATTTAAATGCATATGACATTTCCGATGATGAGTTTGTGCAGATGTTACTGGAGGATGATCAGACTGATTCATTCATTAATGCGGGCTGGAGTGGAGATTTTGACTCTGCAAAAGAGCTAGCTGAATTTGATATGCTACTGGAGGAAGTCAAGTCCACACTGATCACCGAAAATCAGGAAACGAACGAAGAAAAACCGCCAGCAAAAGTCAGCCGGCGGCTGTCTAAAGCCAGCCGGCGGCTGAAAAGAGGCCAGCCGGCGGCTACAGAATCTCAGCCGGCGGCTGATTTGCCCAGTACAGGGATTTCGGTTCACGGTGTTCCATGTTCACGAGCTGAGATCATGGAAATTAAAACATCGATCGAAGAACCACCCAAGCTGGAATTGAAGCCACTTCCGTCTCATCTGGAGTATGCATATTTGCAAGGTACAAGCGACTTACCTGTTATTATTTCTTCTAACTTATCTTGTGGGGAGAAAGATCGTTTATTGCAGGTACTTAAAGCTCACAAGCAAGCTCTGGCATGGAAGATTACTGACATTCGGGGGATTAATCCATCATTTTGCACGCACAAAATTCTAATGGAGACAGATTTCAAGCCGGTTGTTCAACCGCTTCGACGTTTAAACCCGAAAGTCAAGGATGTGGTGAGGAAGGAAATTATCAAGTTGCTGGATTCAGGACTCATATACCCTATTTCTGACAGTCCATGGGTGAGTCCGGTGCATGTGGTTCCGAAAAAGGGAGGTATGACAGTCGTTGCCAACGAAAAGAACGAACTAATTCCTACACGAACGGTAACAGGGTGGCGTGTCTGCATTGACTACCGAAAGTTAAATGACGCCACCCGCAAAGATCATTTCCCTTTACCATTTGTTGATCAAATGCTTGAACGGTTAGCCGGGAAAGCCTTTTATTGCTTTTTAGATGGTTTTTCAGGTTATTTCCAGATTCCTATTGAGCCGGAAGACCAGGACAAGACCACTTTCACGTGTCCCTTTGGCACGTTTGCTTATCGAAGGATGCCATTCGGTCTGTGCAATGCACCTGCTACATTTCAGCGGTGTATGATGGCAATCTTTCACGATATGGTGGAGCAATTCATGGAGATCTTCATGGACGACTTTTCGGTCTTTGGAGACTCATTTGATTCATGCTTGGAACACTTGGAGAAAATGTTGGCGAGATGTGAACAGTCTAATTTGGTGCTTAACTGGGAGAAGTGCCACTTCATGGTCCGCGAAGGAATTGTTCTCGGACACAAAATCTCAAGTGCGGGGATCGAGGTGGATCAATCAAAAATTGAAGCCATTGCGAAATTACCCCCACCAACGAATGTCAAGTCGGTAAGGAGTTTTCTAGGTCACGCAGGTTTTTATAGACGTTTTATAAAAGATTTTTCTAATATTGCGCGACCTATGAATCAACTCCTCGAAAAAGATTGTAAATTTAATTTTTCTTCTTCTTGTTTAACTGCATTTAACATTTTGAAGGAAAGATTGATTTCAGCACCGATTATGACTAGTCCCAATTGGGATTTACCGTTTGAGCTAATGTGTGATGCGAGCGATTACGCGGTCGGAGCAGTTTTAGGACAGAGGATTGAGAAGAGATTTAAACCAATCTATTACGCAAGCAAGACCCTTACAGATGCGCAGGAAAATTACACCACCACTGAAAAAGAACTGCTCGCTGTTGTCTTTGCTTTTGATAAATTTAGATCTTATTTAATCATGTCTAAAACTATTGTATTTACTGACCATTCTGCTTTGAAGTTTTTGTTTAGCAAAAAGGATGCCAAACCACGATTACTCCGCTGGATT
The DNA here is from genome assembly GCA_910822075.1 of Senecio squalidus. Lineage (NCBI taxonomy): Eukaryota > Viridiplantae > Streptophyta > Magnoliopsida > Asterales > Asteraceae > Senecio > Senecio squalidus. The sequence goes on from CAJVGC010000001.1 coordinate 15,074,967, forward strand.
TTACTTTTGCAGGAATTTGACATTGAAATTCAGGACAAGAAGGGAGCGGAGAATTTGGCGGCAGATCATTTGTCTAGGTTGGAAAACCCGGAATTGGAAAAGCTGGATGAGTCGGTCATACGAGACACTTTTCCCGACGAAGCTCTCATGACGGTTAAAGTAAGTGACGAGGTACCTTGGTTTGCGGATATTGCTAATTATTTGGTTGCCAAAACACTTCCCACGAATAAAACTTATCAGCAAAAGAAGCGATTCTTTGCTGATTTGAAACATTATTTTTGGGAAGACCCGTTTTTGTTTCGTGCTTGTGCAGATGGCGTTATTCGGAGATGTGTTTCTGGAGCTGAAAAGGACAAGATCTTACGCCATTGCCATTCGGGACCTGTAGGAGGACATCATGCTGCGAATTTCACAGCCAAACGTGTTTTTGATGTCGGGTTCTACTGGCCATCAGTGTACAAGGATGCTCAGGATCATGTGAAGAAATGTGACGCTTGTCAACGGACTGGTAATATTTCCTCACGCGACGAGATGCCACAAACGGGCATCCAGGTATGTGAAATTTTCGATGTTTGGGGTATTGATTTTATGGGACCCTTTCCTTCAAGTCGGGGAAATAAATATATTTTAGTAGCTGTCGACTACGTATCAAAGTGGGCTGAAGCGAAAGCTTTACCCACCAATGATGCGCGAGTCGTCGTTCATTTTTTGAAACAATTATTTTCCCGGTTTGGTACCCCTAAAGCTTTAATTAGTGATAGGGGTACACATTTTTGTAACGCCCAACTTGAGAAGGTGTTAAAAAGATATGGTGTAAACCATAAATTTTCAACAGCTTATCACCCCCAAACGAGCGGACAGGTCGAGGTTACTAACCGAGGCTTGAAGCGCATTTTGGAAAAGTCGGTCGGTGCAAATCGTAAGGATTGGTCCGATAAATTAGACGATGCTCTTTGGGCGCATAGGACTGCATTTAAAACTCCTATTGGTTGTACTCCTTATCGTTTGATTTATGGTAAAGCATGTCACTTACCCGTTGAAATTGAGCATAAAGCCTATTGGGCTTTAAAAGCTGCCAATATGGAAATGATTCCTGCAGGGAAGAACAGGTTCCACCAGATCCAGGAGTTAGACGAGTTACGCATGAACGCTTATGAGAACTCGCTGTTTTACAAGGAACGGACAAAGAAATGGCACGATAAGCGAATCAAGACGGATAGGAACTTTATCGACGGTGATATGGTTCTCCTATATAATTCCAGATTGAAGCTATTTCCGGGGAAATTGCGGTCAAGGTGGTCGGGGCCGTATATCGTGCTAGATGTTTTCCCCTACGGTACGGTGGAGATCGCCAACGAAAAGGGCGAGAGTTTTAAAGTAAATGGGCATCGTTTAAAGAAATATTATGCCGATGGACGCGACAACCAGTTTGATCTATTTGGAGACGACGAGGAGCTCGATCTCCATGAACGTGACAGTTAAACAAACTTGGTTTGAGTCGAGCTTAACGACTCATCACTAAACAAACAGCGCTTACGGGAGACAACCCGCTTCTTTTCCCTTTCTTTTATTGTTATTTTGTTTAGAAAAATATGAAAATACAAAAAAATCAGAAAAACAACAAAAACAAAAAAAATATATGTACACTACGCGTTTTTCTCTTTTAATTTTTGATTTTTTGTTTCAGGTCCACTTAGATCATCATATGAGAGCGGCTAAACATATCGGATACCAGGTTAGATCGTGCTAAATAACCGAACGAAAAAACATTTTTTTTGAAACAGTGAGTTTTAGCCGGCGGCTACAAATTTAAAGCGGAAATCTGGCGGCGGCTAAAAACAGCCGACGGCTAAAATATTCCAGCCGGCGGCTGATTAAACGCAGGTTTTTAAAAAAAATATAACCTAAATCGTTTTTTTCTCTTTTTCATTCACATCCACACACATACACTCTTATCTAACCGGCGGCTGAGACATTTTTGGCACCCTTTTTGTCAATTTTCTTCCATTTTTCATTGCAATTCACCTAATTCAAGGACCAAGGTATGGATTATTCACTCCTCTTTCTTGTTTTTCTTTGATTTCTCATGAAGAACACCATTTGGGGGTTTCGAAAATCCGAGATTGTTAATGCTTAAATTTACAATTAATTGATAGGATTCGTTCCTTAGATGATTTGTATGCTTAAGTTTAGTCCAATTCACTGTTTCCTTGGTTTAATTTTGATTAGGGTTGTTGAATTTTGGGGGTTTTTGCTAGGAATACTTGTAACTTGATTTAATTCAATTTGTTAGTGGGATTTATTGTTACTACTACTAATTAGTTACATTGAGTTTAAAAATCAAAGTTCCATGTTTTAATTGACGAAAAGGGGTTGGTTGTTAATGTGCGTATGAACTTGATAATTGAATTGTTGGTGGAATTTGGTTATTAACTTGTGAATTAGATGGTAGAATACGGTATTGGTCCAATAGATTTGCGAGGTTTTTGTGTGCAATCTTGATGTTTTGCATATTATTTTTGATAGGAAGTTTAAACAGCGGTTAGAACGCTTAACAGCAACACATAATCTGCCCAGAATGTGGCCAGCCGGCGGCTGAGTACACCGCCCGCCCTTCCTACACACAGATTAGGGACCCGAAAGTTCGGGCTATTTTCGCCATGGTTTGTTTATATGTGATTGGTAGGAAATCTGGCTTGGAAAAATGCCACAAAGAGGAACTATTTTGGCTGGGCTGCATCGTTCAGAAGCGGCCTGTTAATGTCCCATATATTTTAGCTCGGTGGATGACCAACATCCTGAAGGGCGCCCGGCCCGGCAGTGTGATCCGAGGAGGACACTTCGTCACCGCCATTGGCAACCGCTTAGCCTTCCAGGGACCGGGCTTTGATAGTTGTACTTTGTTGACACCAGGGATGCGTCTGTATGGGGCAGCTTGGTTTAAGTCCTCAGGTATAGTGAGCAGGTTTGTTACCCTAGAGGGTGAGGTGACTCATAGATGGGTCGCTATTAGAGGGGTTGTTGGTGCTGATGAGTCAGATGATGAGGAGGGTCCACCAGGATTCGAGGAGGCCCCACCACAGGATGAGGTTCCACCGGGTCAGGGGTTCGATTTTTCGGGTCAGATGGCGGCTTTGACAGCCAGTATGGGACAGATGGCGTCCCGGTTTGATTCATTTGCGGACCGTATGGAGGGTCGTTACTGCGACCTCAGCCACGATGTCACCTACATCCGCAACCAGGTGGGGCAGATGTATTCAGAGTTCGACAGTCGGAACCGCTATCAGGACGAGGTTCTTTACCAGTACCATCAGCGTACCGGTGTGAGTTACCAGGCTTATGACGGTTCCTATCACTCATTTGGTAGTGCCACGCCTATGGATCAGGATCAGCCATCATCTTCCACTTATGCGGATCGCCACCACCTGTGGTCCGCTCAGCCTTACGAGTACCAGCCCCCTACCGAGGCCGAGAGACAGCAGGCCGAGGAGGATCAGAGAGCCGCTTGGAGCCGCCAGGGCCATTGGCCTGATATGTGATGATCTTTGGTTATGTTGTATATTTTATTTTAAGACTATTTTTATTTCTGTTTCGTATGGATTATTTGTTTGAGATTTTGTTATTTTTGGATTATGTATCTCTTATGCTTATTTTATTGCGATACTTAATATGTGTGCATGTTTTCCCATTTTAGAATTTCTACCATTTTAGTGGAAGTAATGCCGAAAATCCAAATTTTCAAAGGAAGCTATGCAGATTTTTTGAGGACGTTAAGCTTTTACCAGCCATACATTCTTTCCATTGCTAATTCCTTTCACAGCATTCAACATTTAAATGGGGAAGCATTTTCTATTCCTTTCTCTTTTTCTTTTTGCACTTACTTGCTGAATTTTATTTACAATGAGGACATTGTATTGTTTAAGTGTGGGGAAGGGGTTAGGATTGAATCTATTTGTCCTTAGGAACAATTTGTGTGAAAATTTTAAAATTTTTGACACATTTTCGTAATTAGTTTTAACTAGTTGCATAACTAGGCACACCTACCCATTTCAATTTTTGTGAGGATTTGAGCCATTATAGCATACATTTTATATGCTTTTATCTTCATTTGTTATGAGTGAGCCGGTGACTTGTAAACTTTAGAACTTGACACTGTATACGCTTCGAGGCTATGAATGAGCATAAGTTTTTACTTATCAGTAACTAGGAAAGAGGCAAAAGAATTAGGATTGTTAAACAGTTGATTGGCCTATTCGTTTCTTATAGTCGATAACTACACTGGTTATTTGACTCACACTACCTATCGAGCACTCATTTTTAGTGTTTTTGACGTTTAGATACCATATTTGCGCCAAACCTTTTTCTTTTATCACCTTTCCAGATATATTCCATAAATTGAGCCTAATGTATAAGTCGTTTAATCCAAATATTTTAGTTGAAAATTCCCTCTTTCTTAACTTGATTGATTATTAGACGGAACGTTATATGTGATGGCATGGAGTTGATTAATTTACTTAAGTTCACGAAGAAAAGTTATTGGTGGATATAAGTTAAGAGTTATTCAGGATATTTGATGGACCTTTTGAGCGGTGTCTTTAGTATAAAAAAAAAAAAAAGATATATAAAAAAAAAAAAGAATAGTTATTAAAGCCCGTACGAGGTAGCCAATATTTGTTAAAGTTGTTTGACGTTATTTGCGAGAAATAAAAATATTCTCAATTGAAGTGTTAAAGTTATTTGACGAAGTTTGCGAGAAATAAAAATTCTCAATTGGAGCGTTGAAGAATTAAGACGAAATTTGGTCTTAGAAGTTTCATCAGAGTGAGCCATTAGGGATAATTGATCAAGTTTTGAAAGTAATATAATTTTTGACTAAAATGTTTGGATTTGTAGACTAATTGGAAGTTGATTGTTTCATATCATTCATATTATTTCACCTTCATCATATTTTCCATTATTTTACCCATCACCCATTGATATGACCATAAGCCCTCTGAACTAGTTACTTAGACTCTATTGGTGGAGAAGCGTATCGTTATCAAGCCTATGATAGAATACTTGTCATGACTGAGCTTTGAGCGATTTCACATATATATTACACTTAGATTAGCTTTTTGAGTGATTGAGTGTTATACTTCCCAAATCGTGAGATGTTTAGTTATGCATTTAAATTTTGGCTTGGTAATAATTAAATTCATCTTCGTAAATAAATTTTTTGTAATTTACTCGACTCGTTGGGTATTTTATTTTTATTGAAGATGTTTGTTTTGTTCTAGATTTAACAGTTTACTTGAGGACAAGTAAGATTCAAGTGTGGGGAATTTGATGTGCCTGAAATAATACATATTTTGTAGCCACATTTGTCGTATTTAAGCATCATTATCTGCAACTTTTGTTATGATTTGGTATATTTTTAGTAAGATTTGCAGATTAAAGTAATATTTGGACCACGGAGCGAAAAGGAGCTGAAACTGGCTTGAAACGGAGATAAACGAGCAAGAAACAAGAAAGTTGAGAAACAGCCGACGGCTGAAGAATTTTAGCCGGCGGCTGAATTAAAATATTCGCATAATTGTTCGTTACGTGCCGCGGAAGCAAGATTTTAGCCCGTGTGTTTCAGCCGACGGCTGAAGTGAGCCAGCCGACGGCTGAATTGGAGTTTTCAGTATATTATAAATAGGACTTCTAGGTCTCGGGTTAAAACCACTTTTATCATTATTTTCAACCAGCATTCATCTTGGAGAGCTGAACGAAGAGTCCTAGAAGCCATCAAACACTTGGAAGCTTTTGGTTAATCTCTTTTAACCAACTTTGATTTTAGTAATTGTTTGATTCAAGTTATTTACATTATTCTTCTTGATACAATGATTTGTTTAAAGACCTATTTTGTTATTTGCTTACAATCCAACATGAGCTAAACTCTTTAAGCGATTGCTTGGATTGTTGAACCTGGATCTATGTTTTAATCAAGTTTATGTTTGAACTTATTGATTTTTCCATTATTATTTACGTTTAATCGCGATCCATGTTTATTCAAAGTTATTAAATTTATTACTTAGCGTGATTGATAGATCTATAACATAACTAGCGTTCTTATATGATTTATTGGTTATTTACAATTATATGATTTATTAGATAATTGTAGCTTGAGACTTAATTGAGATAGGCTAAGAGATTAGTAATTTAGTAAATTGAATGAACATGACAATTATATCAGGATTGAATAATTGAGACTTTTGTTAATTCGTAGTCGACAGATTAAATTGTAAATAATAGTGAACTTAAAGCACAATTTAGAGTGGATAAATCTAAGATAGCTCTTGATGTACGAATAATCGTATGATCTTTCTCTAAAATTGTAGGATTAGATAACTCTAGCGGGAAATCTAGTTATCATAGGAATCACAGTTAAATCAATCAAACATATTCTTGTTAATTCATAATCCAGGTGAAACGTAATTCCAAGTAATCGTTACTTTTAAATCTGATTAATTCTCAAATACTTTTCGAAACAGTTTTTCATCCGCAATCCATTTAGTTAATTAAATTGTTATTTAATTTAGTTATTTGTTTTCTGCATTATGTTCTCTCAGAACTAAAACGTCCCCCATATTTAATTGCTTTTATTAGTTTAATTACATAATTTGAGATAACGGATATTAATACACGTTCCCTGAGTTCGATCCGGACTTACTGATTCTATATTTACGTACGATCAGGTACACTGCCTGTTTTGTGTGTTGATATACGTTGGTAAAAATCCTTTTCTAAACTTTAATAAATTTTATGTTATAAAATACACATCATATAGTCAGATCTGAAATCCAAAAGCATGCTGATGAGTTTTACAAGCTACCAAATGATAAAAAGAATGCAATTCTCAAAAACGCTTTATTAACCGGTAGAACGGAAGACTAGGATGTTTATTCAAATGGATTTACATTTCATTTGTCTCTGTGTGGATATGATATATTTTAAATATTTTGATGTTCTTATTTTAGTAATTTTTACTTTATTTGTATATATGTGGATATGATAAAATGTGACTTAGTAATCACTTGTGACTTAGTAGTCTTCAATACAATGCATTGAAGACTACTTCTAGCTTGTACTCATTACAATTCAGATGCAGAAACAGAGAAAAATTAAATGACATTTAAATGCATTGAACAAAGTAAAGTCGTAATTTTGGCTATAAAAAGGAGTAGTCTTTAATGAAGTTGTAACTGTTAATTATGACTAAATAAAAAAGTAATAAGCTCATAATCACTTACATTAAAGCCATAAAAATTCCAGATTACCCATTTTAATCATTTTAGTGACTTAATTTTAATAAAATCACCGGTGATTACTATATAAAATAACAGATGATTAACTATAGAATGTTACAGAATGTTTATAAAGATTAAAATGTTTAAAATAGAGGAATTAATATGCCTTTATATAAAAGCCCTTACATATCCCCTTCTCTCCAATTTTAGGGCTCATATTTGAAACTCCAACTAAATATTAGAAACCTGTCAGATATGAACTCCAGCTATTCATTGGAAACTACCCTGAGGGATGTTCTTCAACTAGTCAATCCCACATCGGATGATTGCACAAAACGATTCCATGTTATGAGTGATCTTCGAGCAATAGTTGAAAGTCTTGACGTTTTTAAAGGTAAATTCTTCAAACGTTTGAAAATAATGATAAAGCAGTTGAGCCATTTAGTTCATTTCGAACTTTAGTCGTTTTTTCTAACTTCTGAATTTCGATTGTTTAAAATTAGGTGCCACAGTTGAGCCATATGGTTCGTTTGTGTCTAACCTCTTCTCGAGATGGGGAGATTTAGATACCTCCATTTCTTACGCGGGAAAAAAATACGACAAAAATGTACTTGAAGAAGTTAAAAACGCTCTGGAAAGAATAGGTATGACTTATATTATATAATATCAAATAAAATTAAAATCACTAAAATGATTAAACATTTAGTAATCACCTGTGATTTTGTTTATAAAAATGAAAAAAAAAAAAAGAATCATATTATTTTGTTAATTTAAGAAATATCTTAGATACAAAAGCCAAATACAACTACCAAAATGACACATGGAATTATATGAACGATTTCTACATGTAGCCTCAAAATGTTGGTTTAATCACCTGTGACTGTATTGACAGGCGGATTCAATGCGATTACTTATATTAAACATGCAAGAGTGCCAATCGTGAAATGTGTTAGCGAAAAGTACAAAATTTCATGCGACATCTCTCTCAACAACTTAAGCAGTCAAATGAAGGCAAGAATGTTGTATTGGATAAACGATATTGATGGACGTTTCCGTGATTTAGTCTTAATTGTACGTTTCTACTGACTATAAAGTGATTATATAAAGAACGTTTCATATTATCATATGCTTATTATTAATGATTATATGTAGGTCAAAGAATGGGCAAAAGCGCAGAATATCAATGATCCTAAAACCGGAACTTTCAATTCGATTTCCCTTACCTTACTCGTTATATTCCATTTTCAGGTTATTCTTACCATTTCTACTGTTTATCACATATATGTTTACGATTCTGTCTCCAATTTTTTGTTTTCGTGTATTGGTTTTATAATCTCGTTTCTTTCAGACTTGTGACCCTCCCCTTCTACCCCCTCTTAATGAAGTTTACCCAGGGAACATGGCTGATGATCTTACAGGTATTTGTTTTTTATGTGTTTGGAAAATGAAATGCATTTTGTGAAAAACTAATACGGCAACAATTTGTGAAACAGGTGTGAGAGCTATTGCTGAGAAAAATATCGAAAACATTTGTAGTAGCAACATAGACAGGTTTAAAGCTAATATGTCGAGAATACCTAACACAAGCTCGTTGTCTGATCTTTTTATTTCATTTCTTGAAAAGGTAAGTTTCTTATAATTTGTTTATGGGTTATTAAAAATCGCTATAATCTCTGTTTGTTTGTTGTTTTTCAGTTCTGCGGCATAAGTGTGAGGGGTCAGCATCTAAAAATTAGTACAAAAAATGGAAAATGGGAAAAAATCGATTATCCTCCCAAATATGCTCTATTTGTACGTCTTCTATCTCTTATTTATGTGGATGGGCGGATTGAGTAACAGGTCAATATGTGTTCAGAGGGAACTAGTTCTATCGGGGTCGGGTTGGGTTGACATGCAGACACTTTTCTCTGTCAAATAAAATATGTTGATCTAATTTTATTACTATCGGTGATTACAGATCGATGACCCATTTGATCAACCGGCGAATTGTGCAAACGCTGTAATACAAAAAAACATTTTGGTAATCGATCAAGCATTTCAAAGTAGCTATAAGCAACTCACATCTGGCAAACTACAGAACCCCTTTCTGTTCTAGTGAGCCCCAAAGCTGAAAGCTCTAGTGGTATCCTCGGGATGAATCATCCAAACCCGAACGGTATGGTTAAGGAAATCACATCTGGCAAACTACAGAACCCCGTTTCTGTTCTAGTGAGCCCCAAAGCTGAAAGCTCTAGTGGTATCCACGGGATGAATCATCCAAACCCGAACGATATGGTTAAGCACCCACGTGTGTTTAGAAACAACAGTGACAAACACTAATAAAGCAAAATATCTTCATTCTTTTTAGGTTCAAATCAGCATGTAATGTGGAAATCTCTTCTAAACGAAAATGCTCAAAAGAATGGAAAAAAATACCCAGTGTATACAACTAAAAATGAAGGCTGTGTCCATATGCCAAAGTTCAGATCAACTGTTTCATATGATTGCCTCACAATCACGTCTCCGAATACTTTTCAGAAGATTAAGATGGCGGAAGAGGACGTGTCAAGGATAGCATATATTACATTACAACAGATGGTTGAAAATGATGCCTTGGAATTTATCAAAGAGGTTTGATGATTTTCTTATTCTTTGATATTTTTTGTAACAAATCTTTACAAAATATATCAACTGACAGCTCATGATGTCATTCTAAAACTTTTAGTTATTTTGCAAAACTATATGTGACGTGCTTTTCGCGTATGTACTCTGGTATATGTCATAATCTTATCTTAATTGCAGATTCCGAACAAGAAGAAACTATGCCAGAGATAGTAAATTCTACACTCTGGAAGTCTGGAAGTCTAAGTACGGAAAAGAACAATGCGTATAAGCTGTCTATATTTTATTAAAATATATGTTTTTGTCTATAATTTTTAACCATGTAAGTTTTGAAAACATTTAACCAAATCAATATCTACACGTAGCCTAAAAGAAGGTTGATTAATCACCTGTGATTCAATAGTTAATCACCTATGATTATATTAAAAATAATTTCCCATTATGATTCTATATACTGTATGACTGTTTCTAGATTAGACTACACAAAAAGAGTGTATGAAAAACAGTAAGAAAACACAAATAAAAGTGATCACATGTGATACCTACACATGTATATAGGATAAGACTACACAAAAAGCGTGAATGAAAAACAGTAACAAACAAAATAAAGTAATCACATGTGATTCCTACACATCTATATAGGATAAGACTACACAAATTTGAAAAAGATTCATGCATTTATAGCTTTTGCTTTATTACATTTTGAAAACATATATTACATTTATTACATTTATTACACATTTGGAAAAGACTACACATATAAATGAAAATCACCTGTGATTTAATGCCTTAATACTTTAATACATTTTAGGTTCTTAAAAATTTGTAGTCAACAAAGTATAAAGGAAAATCACCTGTGATTTAGTGCCTTAATACCTTAATTTGTCAATTACTGCCTTAGTACATTTGGTGCCTTAGTATGTAAAATGGTGATTTTATTAATAATCACCGGTGATTCTATAGTTTTTACATATAATTTTGTTTAATGCATTATGTATTTTGGCTTTTATTGCAAGTGGTTGGATAATATATACTTGGTAAATGTGAAAATAATATATTATTGTTTTGGAAAGTGTGACAGAAATGCAGAACCACACAAAAAGAATAAAAAAGCATTGAAAACATATAAGAATCTATACAACCATTCATCCATCTATCAAAAATATTGATTTACAACTCAATGCAAAAATGCAGAAAAAGAGAAAAAAGAAATGACAATTCAATACATCTGAAGACTACTCCTAGCTTATACTCATTACAATTCAAAAAAAGCAGACACAAGGGGTATTTTTAACCATCATATTGCCTATATAAAGGATGTATATGAAAGAGAAAAGAGTAACCTAAACAAAAACCCGAAAAAATGCCAGTTCATTGCTTTGCCATTAAACTTGATCGCACCAAAGTCACAAGGGGAAGAGTGGTAAGTAATCACCTGTGATTCTATAATTTTTATATATTCATAATATCATGGTTTACCTTTAATATATGTTGTGTATATAAAAAACAATAATTATGTCATTTTTTGCAGACAATACCAGCATACTTTGTAAGGGAACATAACCTTACTGAATATGAATTTTGTGACATTGTTTTCACCAATGATACCAATAGGTTATTCGCAATGCAAACATACCCCGACCCACGAAGGAATGTTCCAACCAGTCATGTGACTATCAATGGTGACTGGAACAAATGGAGAAAAAGACAAGGGTTGTGATGTGGGACTATGTTGCTCTTCACAAAAACCTTGCAACAAACAAACTCTGGTCTTAAATTGGTGTTCAATGTGGAAAAATACGACGTCTAAGCTGAAAAGATTGTCTCGTATGAAGCCAATATGTTGGTTTGTTTGTCTTATGTTTGTTTGTGTTATGTTTGTTTGTTTGTCTTTATGTTTATTTCAAGATTTCTCTGGTGTTTAATCGTAGTTGGTATGTAAAACTTTGTGTTTCTGGAATTTGAAGATTTCTCTTGTTTCTTTGTGCAAATTCATATTTAAAACTTGTGATTCTATACTTTTTATGTTAAGAATTGTTTATTATTAAATGCCTTAGTATGTTGATGTAAAATGTCACCAAAAATGTTTACTAATCACCTGTGATTTAACTAAATTTAATGCCTTAGTATGTTTAGTATGTTGATGTAATTTTATAGTAATCACCTGTGATTTTATAAGTTTAATGCCTTAGTATGTGTTTACCAAACATGTTTAAGCATACACAAAAAAAGAGTTGATCTACATAAAAACGCACATACATATAATATATTGAAATATTGGTCATAACTTGTCCAGGAATTCTAAAAAGTATTCAAATAACATAAATCAGCTACATAAAAAAACTACTTAAAAACAAACAAACTACTTAAAAAAGAACAACTAATGTTTAAAGACCTCCTTGAACTGCATCTTCAAAATCATCATCATCACAAACAAAAACAGACTTAAACAACTCTTTAAAATCCAATATTTTTGGATGAAGAGGAAATTTGTGGACAGCTTCTTGTAGATATGACATTATATCATCTTTATCATCCAACAAAACGGAAAATTTCGACTGCAGTTTACGCACCATATCCTAAAAAAAAGCAAAAAAAATCAAAATAACAAAAAACTCAATAAGCTAATAAGCCCTTATATTTTATCTTATAAACAAAACACCAGTTTAATAATTTTAGTAACTTAATTTTAATAAAATCATCGGTGATTAACTATAGAATGTTACTATATAATAAAATCACCGGTGATTACTATATAATAAACACCAGTTTAATCATTTTAGTGACTTAATTTTAATAAAATCACCGGTGATTAATCATTTCAGGGAAATGTTTAGAAAAGAAGAAGTAAAAAAACTAACATCAACCGCAAAATCTTCGTTCATGATCAACTGATTATAATCAGGTTGCAAATCCCAAATCCCAAACCCTCCTTCTTTCATTTCAAGATCTTGCCTAGCCTTCATTTTATCCATACTCCAGCCTTGAATTGCAGGTCTCCCACGAGGTGTGTCATCCAAGTGGAATTTCACATAATCAAAATACAAAAGCTATATATAAAAACCAAAAAATTATTAAGTAACATAAACAATAAAACAATAGATAATAAGAATGATAAAGAAAAGAAAAAAACTTACAACAAGAAAAGTAAGTGGACCACCATATAAACGACTGCCATATTTCTCCCATCCACTTTTACTATGAGCCAAAGAATCTAAAATATAACGACACCAATTCAAAGAAGAAATATCAACCGATTCGTCCAAAAACTTCAAAAGTTTAACGTCACAGGAACCGGAACTAGGGCATCCAACCATTGTATTTGAAAACAAGACCAGAAAATTAAGTTTAAACAGAATTCCCGCTTCAGAAGAATTGACAATAGCTTTGCAGATATCAGTTGCACGAACTTTATTGCCAGATAGAAACTGAGAATACCACTGATTAATTAAAGGTCGATCCTCCATAGGAAGTTCATTTAAATCGCAAATGTTCAACCCACCACAAGGAATACCAAGAATTTCATGAACAGCTCCCTCATTTATATTAATTACGCCATTCTTCAACTTCAAAGTCATATTCCTTGGATTAAAATTATTGACAACAAAATGACCAATATGTGCGGGAAGCCCATCACATGGCATCTTGTATAAACCACCAAAACCCATTTCTTTTAAACAAATCTTCTGTTCTAAACTTAAATTATTCAATGCAATGAATAAACTATGTGGGGACATGCGAGTTCTAATAGCTAAAAATTTCTTCGGTTTAGCAACCTTTACCAAAACAGAATCATCAACATCACCAACACAAACTAATTTCCTTTTAGAAACAACCTCTTTCCCTCTTGATAAATCATCAGGCTTAATAACAGAAGTCCTTGCAGATAGACAAAGGGATGAAGTTCTAATTTCTTCAAGAATCTTACTTCTTGTGTACTTCTTAGACATACCCTGCGTTGTCTTCTCTTTCTCACTTTCAGTAACAGTAGTGTCATAAACATAAGATGGACCTTCAAACATATGTGCTTGTGCTCCAATCACAGGTGATTGAGCTTCAAAAACAGGTGATTTTGCTTCAGCTGGAAAATAAAAACATGTAACTATGTATACAGAATCATGAAAAAATAAAACAAAAAAATCATATAAAAAAAAATATATACACAAAAAGTGGATAAATTACCAATAACAACATCTTCAATAACAAGAGGAGTAGGAGATTGTTCTTCAAAAACATGTGATTGTTCTTCAATCACAGGTGATTGTTCTTCAAAAACAGGTGATTGTTCTTCAATCACATGTGATTGTGCTACAGTCACAGGTGATTGTGCTTCATCTGCAAAATAAAAACATAGAACAAACAAATGTAACTACGTATACATATTCATGAAAAAATAAAACAAAAACATCATATAAAAAAATATATACACAAAAACTGGATACATTACCATTAACAACATCTTCAATAACAACAGGAGTACTGGGTGTGTTTTTAAATTTACTCAAACCAGTTCTTTTGAGTATCCGTTCACTTCTACGAGTCCGACCTACAAAAGAACAACACAAAAATATAAAAAACAAACAAAATCACATGTGACTGAATAAACCACAAAAAAAAAAAAATGTATAAAACAGTTGATAAAAGAAATCAAAATATTACCAAAAGATGACATCTTTAATCCGAATAGTTTGATGATAAGAAGAGCTTGACGAATTAGAGTTCAATTGACGATTTTCAATTCGAAAAAATTAGGTTAAAAATGAGTAGGTGAAATCGTTGTTAAAATTAGAAACCAGTTAAAAGAGGAGAAGCGCGTGGACCGAAAAAGAGAAAAAGGTAAAAAGACCATTATGCCCCTCCGTGTGTTTTTAAATGATATTCATTTAACTCTACTTTTAATCTCAGCCACGAATTTTAGTTGATCTTGTGGCTGGGAGGGTGATCCCTGGATCTCTAGCAAAAAAGAGATCCATATTGAACCCCAATCTCTATATATATATATATATATATATATATATATATATATATATATATATATATATATATATATATATAGTGAGGTTCAAATGAGATCCTCAATTTGCTATGGATCCAGGGATCCACTTTTCAGCCACACATTTTCCCCTTTTTTTTTCTTTTTTTTTTTGCTATGTTTTACTTAACTTTTTTTTTTTTGTAAAAAATTGAAATTACATATGATTTTCAAAAACCAAAATTTTAAAATTTTAAAATCACACGTGATTTTTCTTTTTTTTTTGGAAAATCACATGTGATTTTCAAAAACCAAAATTTATAAATATAAAGTCACACTTGAAATATTTGTTTCTCGAAAATCACATGTGATTTTATAAGCAAAATAGTTTGTAGGTTAAAAATAACATATGATTTTACCATAAAAGATTTGTAGATTGAAAATCACATGTGATGTTTAAAAGTAAGATTGAAAATCAAATGTGATTTTCGGATGAAAAAAAAAAGTAAATAAAAAGGTAAAAGAAAAAAGTAAAAAAAAATTAGAAAAAAAGAAAAAAAAAAAAAACAAATATATAAGGAAAAATGGGTGGTTAAAAAGTGGATCCCTAGATCTCTAGAAAATTAGGGATCCCATTTGAACCCCAATCTATATATATATATATATATATATATATATATATATATATATATATATATATATATATATATATATATATATATATATAGGGAAGTGATTCGTTCACAACAAAATTTAGCCATATACAACAATTAATGTAATTTGACAATATTATCCTTCCATTAGTTTTATTAATTTTTTTAGATTTGACCCTTTTTATTTTCACTCATTTTCATAAAAGATAACTCTTATGTTCTATCTTTATTTCATACAATCGTAGGCTGAATCTGTTTTCACACGACTTTCTCTTTGTCTCAAAATCATCTCGTACAACATCGGTTTCACTTATAGATACACAGGTAATAAAAGAATTCAATAAATTTTAAAGACGATAAAATGATTGAAGTGTCATATTTACAATCGTAGGCTGAATCTGTCTTCACACGACCTTCATACCGGGTCCAAACCGGTTCGGTTCCAATAACCGGTTAAAAACCGGTTTGGAATATTTAATAAATAAAAAAAGCGTAACTGTTGTTACGTAGTCTAACTATTACAAAAGTGCAATGGGACTTTACCTACATACTTATAGTAAATTTCGAACCGGTTTTGGTCAAACCCGGTTTGGACCGTTTTCGGTTTCGGTTTTTTTCGACACAACTACTTTCTAGTCACAGTTCTTTAACATATAATATTAAAGAAAAATAATATATATTAAAGCATACACTGGAAAAATTCTTCAACGATTTTGATGTTTATTATTCATTTATGGTCACTCATATATCAAAATTTTATTGAACATGTGACTTCAATTAACTCAACGAATAAATAAAATATTAGCGAAAAAAGACGTCAAACAAATAAAATTGTTTTAAGAATGTAAGGATATGATTGGAATATTAACTTAAAAAAAAAGGTGAGCTTTAAATAAATTTTAGACAATATATAAAGGGTTAAATGTAAAAATTAAAGTAAGGGTAAATTAGTCCGA
Source organism: Senecio squalidus (assembly GCA_910822075.1). NCBI lineage: Eukaryota > Viridiplantae > Streptophyta > Magnoliopsida > Asterales > Asteraceae > Senecio > Senecio squalidus. The sequence continues at coordinate 15,091,420 of CAJVGC010000001.1, forward strand.
CCACATAAAATTTGTTGTGTATGGCTAATGTTGTTGTGAACAAATCACTTCCCATATATATATATATATATATATATATATATATATATATATATATATATATATATATATATATATATATAGAGGTGGGTTCATTTAGGAACCACTAAATATTTAGGAACCATTAGGAACCAATATTCACCAGTGTATATATATGATATTCACCAGTGTATATAAAGCATATGTATATATATATATACACTGGTGAATATTATATGTATATACACTGGTGAATATTATATGTATATACACTGGTGAATATCATATTAAATATACACTGGTGAATATCATATATATACACTGGTGAATATTGGTTCCTAATGGTTCCTAAATATTTACATGGTTTTAAATGAAACCAACTCTATATAAAATTGAATATAAAATAAAGTAAAATTGAATATAAAATTCATTGAAGACCTACTTCTAACAACATGACATAACCCAAAATATAATTTATATTCTAAAATTTGATAGAGTAGAATAATCAAAAATACTCAAATGACCAATATATAAACCTTAGTAGAATGCAACTCGTTGGCTTCATAAACAACATACCTCAATCTTTTAATAGGTTATAATTGGATCATTTTCATAGAATTCTCTATACATACGAATTTATAGGTGAAACTGAAACACGTACATATAAATGAAACAATAAAAATCAGGCATCACAACTGATATTGTTTTATATTGTTAATGACACACGATGTTAATCAGCTTCTATATATTATACCTGTATTTTTCTCTATAAAGTTATCCGCGTATACGCGGGAAATAAACTAGTTATGTATATAAGACTTTTATTTTTCACAAATGATCTAGCAGACATGATTTTTGTTGACATGTAAACTAATTTAAATATTGGATATATCTAAAAAACAATTTCGCTTCTTACATTATTTGGAAAAAGTAAAAGTTGAATAGATATTAAAGAGTTTCTGGGAGCAATATACAAACAGTGACAAAACGGTTAAAGTTTGTTATATTTTCATATATTTAGCCCTAAGTATTAAGCATAACATATATTGTGGTTTAAGATAACGAAAGAAATAAAAATAAAATAAAAAAATATAGGGATCCAATCATAAGTTTCCGGTGCAAATACTTATTTCAGTATATCTTTATTTAAAAAATAATTATCTCATAAACGTTAATATATAAAACGAACAAATTACACTAAAAACCACTATTTTCTCCTTTATAGGGTGGTCACCCGATATATACCCTCTACAAAATTTTATCCGAGTTTTTGTGAGTTTTTGAAAATTATATAAAAAAAAATTACATTTAAATCATATTGATTTTAGTTGCATGACACATGATTTTTTTGTGTTTTTTTCCATTCTAATTGTGTATCATTATATAATGTATTTATACTTTGAAATTCACATTTAATGTTAAAGTTGTCAAAATGTGTGTTTGTTTGATTAAAAGATCGTCAAACACGGAATAAGGGGATGTTTGAGAATCTGATTATTGCAATTGCTCAGGATACCCTTTTTTAGTTTCTAGGGTTTATTTCTTAGTTTAAGATCCCTCTTAGTAACTCGAATCAAAGAATTAGTAGATCTGTTCCGCCCCAAAAAATGGTAACGGGCTTGGGTTATGAACTTATAATCTATAATCTGATGATCGAGTCGATTCTATGATTATAAGTTCATTTCATACCACACTAGACCGCAATAGGGTTATATACATTCTCATTGTAAGAAGGGGTCATTTAAGCGTATCTAAATAGATACTATGTTTACATATGGATCCCTACGTCGTTACATTCCATTTAGGATTAGGAATAGACGTAATCGACCTGCTTTTTACATATTTCTTGTTATTTGGAACCCTATTCACCTCTTTGTGCTTCTATATAAGGACTTCAACCTTGGAACTCCTAATTATCAGTGCAAACCTACCAAAATCTTAACGAGTCTAAGGTGACAAAGATTGAAGGTGATGATTGCTCTGATTATGATTGCAGAGACAGAGAGTAAGTGTGTGTGCGTGTTGGTAAGACAACCTTTTTTAGAAGATGATCAAGCATGTAATGTATACTCTTCAATATTTAACGTATGTGTATTAAGATCATTTAAGCCGCAATTAATTAGGCTAATAATGACTTAACGTTCACAATATTATTAAGATATAATGTCGTGATTATTGCAGAAGTTACAAATCATTTGAACCAAACGATTTTTATGGATGTTAAATGACCTCCAAGGATTTATGGTCCGGATCTCGATAGCCAGCCAAGCTCGAATAAAGAGTTGCGACACTCGGCCACCGGCTAGGCCTTGCTTGGCCGCCGGCTAGGCCTTGCGTGGCCGCCAGTTGTGCCTTGCTTGGCCGCCGGTTGTGCCTTGCTTGGCCGTCTGCTCGGCCTTTCCTGGTCTCCGATTGTGTCTTGGTTTGACGCGCCTTTCTTGTTGCCGGCTGTGGCTTGCTTGGCCGCTTGGTTGTGCCTTGCTTGGTCGCCGGTCTAAGACTTTGTTAGATACACTTTCGTAAATCGGGCACACGACTTGTTTGCATTATGGGTTGAGGCCTTTTATCGTGTTTATAGGGTTTTAGCCCTATAAATATAGAATAAAAACCTACTAACACTATCATGGCCACTGATGGGAAAAAAGTTCGCTGATGATCAAGTGTTTACCATGGGGCAATTGATTTGGAAGAATCAATAAGAAAAACTGGTGATTTTGCAGCCATTTCTCCTTAATTTGTTCAAATGACCGAAAAAATGGAAAGGAGGAAGCCAAACATGGAGGGAAGTGGAAAACTCATAGCATCATCCAAGGGGGCGATTGTTGGGCCAAGAACTTGAATGGATGAAGCTATGGAGTCTTCAGTGTGAAGGAATAAAGATGATTTCAGTTCGTGGAGAATCCGAACTGAAATCATCAAGAATAATCCGAAGTGAAGTTTTCAGTTCGGAGAACAAGCTAGTTCAGATACTCTGAACTAAATGAAGTTCCTTCGAACTGAAAACAAACCAAGGTGTAAGTTAAGTCAAAAGAAGTCAGCATTGAAGAAATCAATTCGGAAGATGAAGACTTTAGTTCAGAACTGAAGTGAACTCCCCGAAGTGAAATTAAGACGTTGACAATGTTGTAATATTTAGTTCGTAGTGTGTCTGTTCTTAGATTTTTTCTATAAATAGTGTGATAGGTAGTTCGAGTTTGTTGTCTTTGAACCCGGAACACTCTCAAAGAGGTTTCGTGAGCTTGAATGTCGTTGTAACAAGCTCGGTTCCAAACCTGTCACCGCTATCAATGAAATCTATGAAAACAGTTACGCTCAAATGTTTGTTCTAATCAATTTCAAAAATTCAAACTTCAATAATTTCCTTCAATTGTGATTCCAAAACACAAGTAATGAGATTCCGCATCATGACCTGTTCTTGTTTCAATTCGATTCACCATTAGAGAGAATTCAAGGACCTGTCACCGAGGAAAGTTTGGTTACGGTTATGTAGACTTGCAAAAATACTAGGTAATCCTATTAGTGTATTGGATATAGTTAATTTACTTGACGCGTCTTCCAAGAAAAATTATGTTTGGAGCTTAGTAAATAGGTTGATTATAGGGGCTGCGGTGTACTTCATTTCGCAAGAACGAAATAATTGTCTGTTTAAAAAGGGGCAAAGATCAATTGACAATCTTTTTCGGGTTATATATGATACTTGAGATTAATGATCTGTTCGCTTAGACTACATGGCAAAGATCAATTGACAATCTTTTTCGGGTTATATATGATACTTTGAGATTAATTAATGATCTGTTCGCTTAGACTACATGCGAGTTCTAGTATTGGTGACATGTTCGAGATTTGGAAGATTGGTGAGTTTCCACGACTAGAATAATTTTTTTTTTGAACGGCAACTTTATTAAGAAACACTAGCAATGAGCTAGAATTACAAAGAAATCAAGTTAGGATGTTGAAGCCAACTAGACCAACTAAAAGAGCTATTAAATCTCGAACTACACCAAGTAAAAGAACGATTGACGATGTCATCAAACAAAACTTCTTTTCGAGGAGTCTTGGCCGAAAACCAGATCTGGTTCCTATAATTCCACACACTCCACCAAGAAATGTAAAAGACGCCTTCCAGGAGGCCTTTAGTCTTTGAATTCAACCGGATGTTCTTGAACCAAGATAACCATTCTAAATAAGAAGATAACGGCAACCAAGGCAAGTCCCACCAGCGGCAAAGACGACGAAAGATATCAGAGGCTAAGGAGCATTTAAACATCACATGTGAGACATCTTCATGGTCATCGAGACAAACCGGACAGAGGAGAGACAAAACCCGAATATTCCTTCGAATAAGATTCACCCGAGTAGGAAGACGATCAAGCCAAACCCTCCAAGAAAACACATTAACTTTGGCAGGAATACACTTAACCCATCGAGTAGCCATATCAGATTTGGGAAGAAAGAAGTCATCTAGCAGCCTACGAACGTCTTTAACACAAAAATCACCATCATTACTGAAGTCCCAAACCCATCTATCTGCGGAAGGAGAGAGGATAACTATATCAATAAGTAACTTAAGCTGGTTAAGATGGAACTCTTCAACACCACCTCTAACGGAACGCCGGAAAGAATCAGATAGAGAACCATTAAGTTTTTCAGCCACAAAGCAATCTTTTGCAGTATCCAAAGCATATATACGGGGAAAACATATGTAAAGGGGATTATCACCTATCCAAGTATCTGTCCAGAACTTAGTGCAAAAGCCATTACCTACACGAATCCGACAGTGAGAAATCAGGTCTACTCCTTGAGATTTGATAACGTGAACTTCCTTAATATTGGTCTTCCACAACGAAGAATATAAAGCATCCCCGTTTGAGACTTGATCACCATGGATGGAGGAAATTACACGAGACGATAAAGACTTGTCCTTAGACAAAAATCGCCACAACCATTTAAAGAGAAGGCCTCGATTTAAGGCATAAAAACTAGAGACACCTATCCCACCATATTCCTTAGGAGCAAGCACCTTAGACCAACTAACCCATGAAATCTTCTTGCTATCATCGTTTTCACCATAAAAAAAACTTTCTCCGAATCGCTTCCATGGAGTGTAAGATAGATTTAGGAACCTTGTAAAGAGACATAGTGTAAATAGGAACTGAGCCCAATACATATTTAAGTAAAGTGAGACGCCCCCTATGGAAAGAGTGTTACGTTTCCAATTAGAGAGCCGCGACTTGAGCTTACCAATAATGTCTATCCCAAGATTTAGTCAAAGACATGTTACCTCCAACCGTGACTCCTAAATATTTAAAAGGAGTCAACATGACAAGACACCCGAGACTCCTGGCTGCTATATTGACCTCCTCACGAGAAACACCCACGCCGAGTAGATGACTTTTCATGATATTGATCTTTAGACCTGATGAAAGAGAAAAGCAACTAAGAACCTGCATAATGCACGTGATATTAAGAGCCGACCATTCACCAATGAAAACCGCATCATCAGCATAAAATAAGTGAGAAATCATAAGAGAAGAACCAATCTGGATACCTTTGAATAAGTTTGTCTCAACAACTCTCGAAAATGATAAATGAAGAGCTTCCATGATAAGGATAAAAAGGAAAGGAGCCAAAGGATCTCCTTGTTTTAACCCGCAATGAAATGGGAATTAAGGTGTCGGGCTACCATTAACTAAAATGGAAGCCATACCCGAATTAAGGCTACCATAGATCCAATATCGCCATTTAGATCCAAAACCAAAGCTTCTAAGTACGTCATCAAGATAATCCCACCTTACGGAGTCATAATTCAATAGCTAATTATGCTTGTATTAACTCTTTTATATTAATAACATTTTCGTCGGAACAAGGCCCCTTTAGCAATATATATATATATATATATATATATATATATATATATATATATATATATATATATATATATATATATATATATATATTAAGATGTTTATTTTAATATCAAAATTTGAAAATTTAACATATATGATTCGTGATTGAAAAAAAAGAGAAGCTCTATATAGGAAAATTATTAACTTTATAATTTAATTGACTTATTTTGTGGAAGGTTTAAAATTGTAAAATGAAAAAGTTAATTAATTAATTAGAGAAGGGACTAAAGTTGAACACATAAATAAACTTATAATTTTTTTATGTAACGATAAATTATTTATGACTAAATCAGTTTTAACAATTAGAAGATGAAGGACTAAACTTGTCAAACAAAACTAATTTTTCACGTGAATAAAATGATTTTTTTTTAAATTTAACATCTTATGTGACAGATCTTAAAATGGTATGTAAATTATGGTGTAAAAGTCTATATTAGTGCTGACGTAAGGAAATAGTAGGTGGCCTTGAGATAAAATAAAAAATGGTAGAAGAGTTCCTATCACATTATTGACTTGCCAATTCTATGTATGGGAACAAGGTTAGCTTTTTCACAATTAGTGCGAATAACCACCACATGGTATACAAAGTAGCCACCACATGTAGTGATGTAGACAATCATTCAAATTGATATTTTAATAATCATACGTTTCCAACTTATAATCTTTTAAAAAATAAGAAGAAACATGTAAAATTTGATTTAATAATATGTTTGGATTCTTGGTTATTGAAATGTGTACACAATTTTAACATCCAGGAATTTACATTTTTGTATGTTTTAACCGTGAAACAAGTTATGTGAACATCAACGAGGTTCTCGTTTTGACAAATATATACAAGAAATTAAAAGAACTAATCTATGAATTAACAAACACCGTTGTACTGCTTATTCATATTCGTAAACAAGTTATGTGTATTTCTTTTGAATATTTAGACTAGTTTAAATTTTTAAATTGTTTATGTACTTTGTTCGGTTTGAATTAATTACTTCCGTTTAAATAACATTTATTTTAATGGTTCAAAATTAAAAAGTTCGATGAGAGCTACAACTTGGAATAAGGGCACTACTTTGTAATTAACCAGTAACACGTGATATGTGTTGGACTAATTTTAAAAAGTGAATGTAAACATTTTATTTTAAATTTTGAATTATTTAAATTGAGCATTTGCTTTGTAAGACACTATATAAAGAAGACAAGGTATCAGCTAAGAAGACACACAAACTCAAAGCAATTGTAAGATACAAATAATTAGCCATGGAAAAAACTACTCAAGCCACTTCAACCGTTCTTCCCACCGTAGATCTCACACCTTTCTTGACAGGTGGAGATGTTACTTGCAAGAAACAGGTTATGGATACCATTGCTGATGCATGTGCCACCCTTGGGGCCTTTCAGATTGAGAACCCTCATCTTGAACAGTGCGAGAAACTATTGAGCCTGACAAAGACATTTTATACCTATCCAGATGAGGTGAAAAAAGAATCTACTAAGGTAGATATGGATATGGCTGGCTCAGGCTATGGAAAACTGTCAGATGGCATATATCATGACTATGAGTATATTCTTATGTATGCTCCGGATAAACAGTACAATGGTGTCCCTGATCTTCTACCTGAATATAGGTAACGGATTTTATATATTCGTTAATATGGATAGAAATATTAGTATTTATAGATTTTAGTTAATATAGCTAGAAGTATAAATGCGTTTAATTTGTCTTATGACTATAAATTGAAAATTACTATAATCATAATATCAAATAATAGGTTTTAGCATCTAAATTAACGACTTTCGTTTTAGTTTGTTTTTCAAATGAGATACAGTACTTGTCTTTTTTTCAGATGAGATACATTACTTGTCTTTTCTCCATTTCTTATATTTTGTCCATTCCAAAACACTTTAAATACGCTATTTATTTTCTAAGCAAAGACAAAATTATAAATTGCCTTATTTGTCACATATATAAAGATAATTTCTTAATTTACGTTACAACCACTATTTGTTATTGTAAATTTAGTAATCATATAAGTGTAGTATTTTATATTATAAAACTATATACAAATTATCATATTGTTATTCATTAATTTGTAGGGAAACATATAACGATGTATTCAACTTTTTTGTGAAGACCTCACAAATATTGGAGGAAATCTTAAACGACTCACTAGGGCTACCACCAAATTTTCTTAAGAATTACAACAACGACCGATGTTGGGATTACATGTTGCCAATGCACTATACTGTATCAACAGAAACCGATAACCTTGGGATTTGCGATCATGAAGACCCAAACTTACTCACAATCATTCTCCAAGACGATGTTTGTGGTTTGGAGATATTCACTAAGGGGGAATGGATTCCAATTATTCCCAAAAAAGGAAACTTGGTTGTCATCATGTGTGACCTTATGCAGGTAACATTTATATATATATATATATATATATATATATATATATATATATAATTTGCTCTATTTGTAGTAAACAACAACATATGGTTTTATAGAGTTAAAGTTCTAAATAATATAAGGTGATATTTATAGGTATTGAGCAATAAGAAATATTTAACCGCGACACACAGAGCATACAAAAACAAGGGAAATAAGCGACTTGCTATAGATTTTGTCTATAGCTTCGCACCACAAAAATGGGTAGAGCCATTGGAGGAACTTACTACTAAAGTCGGAGTTAAACCAGTATACAGGGGTTTTAAGAACAGTGAATTTATCGATTTGGTTAATCAAGATTATATTACACCACCACCGACTGTTGAAGATTTTGTTGACATATCCTACTTCGAAATCTAGTCGTCACATGTCCAATAAATGAAATAAGGTTGCATCTTTCATGTTTGTTGTGTTTGGGATCGTCAGATCATGTTTCTCAATAAATTATCTTTATATGTTTTGATTGAATTATTTTCATGTATCGATAAATTATTATCATGTTTGTATTCATTATTATCTACTGTTGAAAATAAATTGTCTTGTTTCTTCTTTTTGATTTTTGTATGGCTACATTGGTTTTGCTACTTTTTTAGTTTACTTCATAATTTTCCAAAATAACATTATTTAATTTATTATATAATATTAATTTGTGCATGAACAATGTTTAATAATAGCACCAAAATAAGAATAAATTTTATACAAATGACCTAATTATATAAAAAGATAAAAAAATTTAAAACTCTTTTTAAAAATAACAAAAATATGTTTTTTTAAGTATTTTTCGAAGATTCTTCTTAAAATTACTTTTAAAATCGTTTTATGAAATAATGGTCTTTTAAAAAAAAAGCTTAGATCCATTTTTTGTAGATACTTTTTCTGAAAAGGTAATATAATTTTTTCTGAAAAGTTAAAAAAAAAAAGCTTAGATTCATCATCAGATTCTGAGTCTGAGTGTGAATCAGACTCAGTTGAGTCAGCTTTAGAATAAATCTCTTTATTCCTCTTGCTAGTTGCAACTAATGCAGCTTCTGGATCTCTTGTGGTTCTTCTTGTGTTGATCTTTTTCCTTTCTTGAGCTTCTTCAAAATTCAGCAACAATCCAAAAAGACCAGGCAGCTTGTAGGTGGACAATTTTTCACTCACCACAAGAGATGTAATCACATATTCAAATTTGTTGGGCAATATGTCAGCAAATTTCTTGCATATTTCATCATCTTCTTTCATCATTCCTAAGGCAGAAAGAACATTCAAAAGTACTTGAAACCTTGTGTGTACATCAGCTAAGGTTTCTTTGTCTTTTACATAGAAATTTTCATAATTTCTAATTAGACTGTTCAGCCTTTGTTCTCTTACTATCGGGACTCCTTCATAGGATACAATTAATGTATCCCATATTTCCTTTTCCGTTCTGCATCCAGCAATCTTAGAGAATATTTGTTCAGATACAACATTTCCTAGAATGCTTCTTGCTCTTGGATCAAGATTGTATAGTAGCTTATCTGAATCTGTCCATTGTGACTTAGGAGTCTGAACCCACCTTGCACGTTGGACAACTCTGTCTCCTTCTTTGACTTCGTCAATTTCCTTTCTAGGAATCACATGGGTCCTTCCTGTACAATCCTTAGCATTTCTTCATGGATTCCAGATAAGTGCCACTCAGCTTTAAGTTTCCAGTGAGTAAAGTTATGACCACTAAAAATGGGAATACCTTTACCAGCCATTGCAGGTGTGTTTGAAGATGATGACATTGTTTTTGTGAGATTTTATATATTGATCGTTTAAGATTTATAAATTTATTAAAATTTAAATCTTATTTGCTCTGATACCAGTTGTTAATCACTCAGACTCAGAATCACTCAGACTCATATCACTCAGACTAAGACTTTAATTAACAGATTTATTAATTTGCGTTAAATCATTGTTTTTCCAACACCTAATTATATAAAAAGATAAAAAAAATTTAAAACTCTTTTTAAAAATAACAAAAAATATGTTTTTTTAAGTATTTTTCGAAGATTCTTCTTAAAATTACTTTTAAAATCGTTTTATGAAATAATTGTCTTTTAAAAAAAAAAGCTTAGATCCATTTTTTGTAGATACTTTTTCTGAAAAGTTAATATAATTTTTTTTTTTATAAGATGCATTTTATCTTAATATTTTTTTAATATTTACAATAAGATCTAATTTTATATAAAAAGTAAATACAATTTTTTTTAAAATAAACATATTATTAAAAAAAAATGAAAATATATCTACCGAAAAATACATTTAAGTTTTTTTCTTTAAATAAAAAGAGTTAAGAAAAGAAAATTATTTCATGATACGATTCTAAAAGTTATTTCAGGGAAGAATCACCGTAACAAATTTGAAAATTACTTTTTTTACTATTTTGTTTGATAATAATCGTTTGGGTTCTATCAAATTGATAAACTCTACATTATTAAGATATAATTATGTTGTGGCTTGTTAAAAGGGTTTGAAGGGAAAAACAATGACTTAATCCAAGTTATAAATCTATCACTTAAGTCTATAGCTTATTAAATTTGAGTCCAAGTGATCAAATTAGTCTAAGTAAACTTTAAGTCTGAGTGGCTAAGTCAGACTCAGAAGTCTACTTGCACGAAATATTAGGTAGTTTGTTATGTAAATCTTCTATCTCGTTAAGAAGATTTGTATCTACTTTTTTATTTTGTGTTTATCAAGATCTCTATACTTTGTGTATTAATAAGGATCTTGATACATTGTATTTGGTGCATCTTTGATATCAATCAGATCAACTAAGTGTTGTTATCATTTCTTGTTTACTTATAATTTCGCTATAAATTCTTAACAATAAACTGATTGATTATTGTATGTGATATTAACATTTGAATACTTGTTTTGCTTAATTGATTCAATCCTGATCGAATCAATTAACATTTTGATTATCACGTTATTGAGATCTTACTGAGACCTAACAACTGGTATAAGAGCAAATAAGATTAGATTACTAATATTTATAATATTAACGATCAAAAAGTAAAATCTCAAAACTGCTAATGCCTTCGTTACAAAATCAAGTTCCAGTTATGGCAGGAAAAGGCATTCCTATCTTCACAGGATATAACATTGTCCTTTGGAAACTTAAAGCTGAGTGACACTTATTCGGCATACATGATGAAATGATGAGGACAATAAGGGAAGGTCCCATCATTCCTGAAAAGGATATTCCCGGAGTAAAAGATAGGGGGGGGAGAAGATAATTCAACATGCCAAATGGGTGCAGACAAACAAGGCTTAATGAACTAATCTAGATAGAAATATTTTTAATCTTGATCCAAGAGCTAAGAGCATTCTTGGAAATGGAGTTTCTGAGCAAATCTTCTCTAAGATAGCTGGTTTCAAAACGGCAAAAGAAATATGGGACACTCTGGTTGTCTCATATGAAGGAGTACAAGTGCTTAAAGAGCAAAGAATGAACAATCTCATAAGAAATTATGAAAACTTCTATGCTAAAGACAAGGAATCTGTTGCTGATATTCATACAAGGTTCCAGATCTAGCTCAATGATCTTGATGCAGTAGATTTCAATAAAATTAATGATTAAATCTGTAAGAAATTTATTGATATTCTACCTAATAGATTTAAATCAATTATCAAAACATTTTGGTAAGTGAAAAACTGGTAGAATATCAACTGCCTGGTTTATTTGGTATTCTTTTGGCTCATGAGTAAACTCAAGAAAGAAAGAATATCAATCATAGAATAATATCTAAGGATCCCGAAGCTGTATCAGTTACAAGAAGCAGAAGGAACAAAGAAATTTTCTCAAAAGCTTAGACTGACCTAAATGAAAGTAACTCAGACACAGACCCAGACCCATACTAAAATAAGTTAGAGATTAAAAAGATGAGAAATCAACTAGCTCTTCTAACCATGAAGCTTGAACAGAAAACTGCTTACAAATGAAGGAAACCATTTGATCCAAAGAAGTGTAAATGCTTAAAATGTGGTGACTTTGGACATATTGCATCTGAATGAAAGGTGAAGAATAACATATGGATGAAATTGCAGATAGAGCACAGAAGTACAAACGAATTACCTAAAGTACAAGAATGGAAACCATCAAAAGGTTCAAAAGTCTAAAACTGAACAGAAAGCATTCTTTGCATAAGAATGGTTGGATGAGGAACTATCTTCATATGATGAGGAGGAAGTTTTTGATCATTGTCTAATGGCAATCAATGAACCAGTGAATGAAGTTGAGTCGCCAACTCAACAGTTTGACAAGGATCTCAAGGAATTTCCGAGAGATTGAATTGCAACTAAAACTAGGACAGGTCCATGACTTACGAGGTACACAACTTTTAATTATACACTGATGAACAAAAGCACCAAATGTTTGAATACATTTACATTGATTTTAAATCTACTCTTGAAGAGATTTCTCAACTTGAAGTTAAAATAAAAGATCTTAATAAGACTTTAAAAGAGCAAATTAATGAAATATATGAAACTGAAAGTTGTAAAGTGACATTAACTGCTCAAACTGAAGCTTATAATGATATAGCTAAAGAAAATCACAAGCTGAGAGAAGAAGTTCAACATTATAAAAACATATGTAAATCTTGGTGTACAGCTTCTTTAAAAAATAAAGATTGTTTCTCAAGCTGTGTTAGATGAATATTTTAATTTTAAGAAATACATGGATGATGAGGAAGATTCTGAGAAGAAAAAGATAGTGTTCAAACCTGAAATACTTCCTAATACCTTTAGTTACACCGTTGGTCAAACAATAACTCTCACAAATGCTTTAGTTAAATTTACAAACAAAGTTGAGTCAAAAGAATGTGAGTCTTCTAGAGGAAAACATCACACTGACCATCTTAGCAAAAGTAGGTCTGGGCAAAAGTCAAATCACCAAGTAAGACCGAATCATCATGTCAGACCGAATCTTCAGGTCAGACCCACTCATCAGGTCAGACCAAATCTTCAGGTCAGACTCACTCATCAGGTCAAACCTACTTCACATGTCAAACCTATCAGTCAAAGTAGACCTCAATCAAAAGTTATTTCCATTTCTCAAAATCCAAAAACTAACAACAAAACCATGGACAATCTGGGTAGCAAATTACTTCAATTAACCAACATTGTCAAAAATTTAGTCAGATGTAAATCTCCAAAAAAGGTAAGACCAAAATCTCCACCAAAACTTCAAAGATCTTGTTACAATTATGGAGAAAGAGGTCATGAAGTTGTTTTCTATAAAGAATATACTAAGACTAGACAAGTTTTATCAAAAAGTGTTTCTCAAAAATAAATATGCTAGTAAACAAGAGAAAACATCTCAAACTAATCTAAAAGTGAATCCTAAATTCAACTTAAAAGATGAACCTTGTAGATATTGTGGAGTCATTGGACATTAATCCATGAACTGTGTGAAAGAAATAAACAAATGGAATTATGAAAATCTTAAGCTGAGTGGAAAAGAGTCCCTTACTCAGAACTAGAGAAAAAGGTAGAACCACAAAAAGAACCCACTCAATGAATCAAATACTACTTCTCGATAAGTTATCTAGGAGCTCGTCTAGTGAGACTAACTACTGTGAACCTAACTAATACAGTAACATCATATAACAAGGTATACACACAACGTGTAGTAATCATCATACGTAAAAGAAAATGTAAAACTCTTTTTATAAAAAAAATTGTAAACCCGGTAAGAGCATACGACATACTAGACTAATCTGAGTCGGAAAAGTGACGGTTGTCACAGTGTTCCCCACTTAAAAGAATTCCGTCCCGAAATTCAAGTGGTATAGCTGTTGACGGAAGCATCAATCAAAAATGGGTATCTAAGGGGGGTTTCCGTACAGCAAATCCTCGAGATTCGCTCATGAAGTGTGTCATGCATCTAAACACTAATTAGAACAATTTGAATTTCCACCCGATACTGAAACAGATACGCGTTAGAATATATTTATAATTACGTCTAATTATAAACACATTCTGCATGTATGTTCTCATTACCATAAAAGTTCATGGGTAGTTTATGTAAGCGCTTATGATCATTCGTAAAACAATGCACAAAGTTCAGTTCAAAGAGATTATGAAATCATGTAGATACATGGTAAATGATAAGTTCTCCATTATACTGGCCATACATAACTTAAAACTCGTCATTAAGTATCGTTTAAAGAATTTAATATGTAACACTTAATTGTTGAAACACATTCAACAATAGAAGTCATGGGTCACGTTTAACGAGCAAAATCGTTGGTCACAAAAGAATCAAACGTATCGCTATAAGAGTGAAATAATTTCATAAGTAATACGACAGGGCGTTGAAAACGAAAAGCAACGCGAACCCATGCAATTTAATATAGAGTTTGAAAGGTTTTATCAGATCGCGTATAACAATAAGTTTTCTCTTATGTTGATCAGACACAAGAGAATTCCTATCATTACCTGCGAGTGATTATCACTGAATATGAAATACCGAATTACAGATAAGATCAACAAAGTGGTGATTAAGGAAAATTGAAGTCATTAGGACGACTTTTGAATCATCAGGGAGTTGAATAAATAGTTAGATTTGATAGTAGTAGTTGGGGAAGAAATCCCACATCAAAAAATATCTCAAGTCCGTGTCACAAACCAAAAAAGTAATAAGAGTAGGTTCGTAGAGAACTGTGTATCGAAAGAGTTACATTATTATGATTGTTGTGTAGCGCGAAAATCGAATCAATTCCACAAGTCTACATCAGCGTCTGGTGTCCTCGTAAGATTTCAGTAACATATTTGAATGTAATAGCAGGGAAAATTTACATGTTGGATGCGTCTACACCGTATCATGGATCGAAAGGACTCAAGAGGCTAGAGTCAGAAATGATAATTGCTTCAAGTATTATTTACATCCATAAATCTCCAAGTTACATCGAGGTGGACATGAAAAATTGTCAAAATAGCGAACTCGGGATAATGAAATGGATTAGTAGTTTTAATGCACCACGCTTGCAATAAATTTCGAAAAGTCACAAGTCTAACGCACAGAGAAAAAACGGTTGAAGTTTCCTGTACATAATGAAAGTCGTATGGGTATAAATGAGGTACGAGTTATCGAGTTTAAACTCATAATGGTTACTCTCCTCGTGGGTACGTATAAGAATAAATTTCCGTAAAGGTTTCGAGAATCATACGCGATAGAGATATAGGCGTCAGATGTTACCTTCTTCTGTCTCAATTCACATCTAAAGTCACTTCGAGGTTTCGATAAGAATTACTACGATAAAGAATTTGATGGTAAGTTTTAACTCGGAAAAACTATCTGTTGTGGAACGCTCATGGAAATTGTGGATACAACCAAGGAGGGATATGCTTAAAGCATACGAAATCGGATATAATGAAGTTTGGGAAATCAAATTATTCTCGTGCTAGGATATATGTCTTACCGAAGGAACGTGTCGAAGATCCCAAATGGATTGGAACCGAATAGATATAAATCAAAGTACAATCTTCTTCTGCAACCGAAGTGAAATAGATAGCATTTGCTAGAAGTAATTGAGAATATGTTACAGTTGACAAAGGCATCGTCTTAGAGAACATCTTATTTGATTGAGAAAATAGAGGAAAGAGTTTTACCGGTTCGTATAGACTAACTAATAAGGAAATCAACTAGTTTACAACTCCAGATGGTTTTAGAAAATACCGACTTTCTATGGATGTTCTCGACCAGTATCAGCGGTAGCAGTATGAGGGAACCTCACATGTTTTCGAGATCATTGGTTATCAAATGATTTGGTACAAACCTAAAATCGGATAGTTTATCTCCTCGGGAGACGAATACGTCAAAAACAAACTTTCGGAGCGAAAACGATACGTTCGCATCATCAAGAATTAGTTTCGGTTTGAATGAGTTTCACGAATAAAGTGATTATGATAAAGGGACTGAAGAATCCAGTTTAGAGAGCACGTCGTACGCTTAGTAATCAATTCCACCCATAGCTTGAGAGAATACGGTTTCAGGTGAGTTAGCTCTGACCAACTCGAAATTTAATAATAGAGTTTGGATTGGTGCTCGAGAAAGAACGTTTAGACAACGATTTCATTTGAGTAGATTAGTATAAATCGTAAAAATGTTTGGGGGGTCTGATTTCCGTATGGTAGTTAGATTTCGACATTTGAAAAAAACTTTTGTAGAAGGGACCAAAATTTGAAAACGAACAGAGAAAGGAGAAATATAGACAATTTTCTGCTGAAACATAAATTTGTTACCGATTAGAATGTTTTTCTCCGAGTGTCAATACGAGAATCCTTACGAAAGGATATGGCGAGAATTAATACTTCTCCTCGAATTTCGAAACAATGAAGCAACCGAAAGAATAGATACAATCTCTTAGTATCTGGTTTAAAGAATTTGGTGAGTAGAAACGTATACCGATATTTGTGATAATATAATAATGAACGAAAAGGGTTCAAGGATGTAGAGATCGAGATAAGCAAAAAACATAACACCGTCTTCATATTAGGGTAAGCGAGTCTTCAACTTCACATCTTCAAATCTGCACGAAAGTTCTTCCACGAGAGCATCACGTACGGTAGAATAGAATTCCGGAAGTACGAAGATCGAGAATCGAAATGAAACAAAATACAAATTTTAAGTGAGGGGTGGAGTCGTACATGAATAAGAGGATGATTCCAATACTGCAACTAGATGAGGCAACCAAAGATAGAACATACACATTTACTTCCGTGTTCATTATCACTTTGATAACACTAGTGATTATTAGAGTAGAAGTATAAGAGTTTAAGTCGAATTCTATTAAAAACGAGAGATGAGATTTTTAGGAAGGGAAAAGTGAATAAAACAGAAACTCCTTCAGCGTCGTAAGTCGTTGCGGTTCACCGTCTTCCTTAGGCGATAAGTCGATAGGTACGTGTAGTGAGACGATATAAAATAGAAACTGATCCTAGAAGGAATCTATATGAAGGACGCTTAGTTATATTCTAGGCCAAACCACCTATTTCTCTATAACCATGTGCTCTGATACCAATCTGTCACACCCCGCCATTGGCGGAAACGCAGAGTGCAACACGATTGGCGATCGTCATAACACAACAGTAATATAGAGAATATAATCTATATGAATAATTAACTAAAGTTGTTATGACGTCTCCATACTCAAGGTATAAACCTTAGTACACGAAAATCGTCAAACACTACAAGAATCAATACACATAGAAAAGTAAAAGATGATTGTCGTTAGTCGTAACGGTTATGCTATCGGAAGTCGATTACCGTTACAACTCGAAAATCGATTGAATAATGACTTGAGGGATGTAATAACACAAATATGTCCACAATTAGAATCACTAATTAGCTCATGTGTTAGTACGGTTTCTAGACAAATTGATATGGAATAGACAAAAATGAAATACCCGAATTTACAAGCAAATGTGGAAATGAAATCGAAAAGGATTAAAGACCCGATTACAAACCTTTTGAGTACGATCTAGAATACTTATTCCCGCTGTCCAAAATCAGTTCCTAATAGGTTATACGACTCCTCAAAACAGTTAGTAATCTACAACTCAAAACAACGTGAAATAAGGGTTTTTACAATGGAAATTTCGATACGATTTTAATACGTGATAAGATAACTTAATACAAAGAATACCTCAACGAAAAATGACGATCCGAACCTGAATATGGAGACCACGATCTGAATAGGGGCTGAATTGGGAGTCTCACTTTCCCGATCTCAGATTTGGTTAAAGAGATAACATAAACTCGAAATAAACCAAAATTTAGATTCAATTCACGAATAGATTTTAAAGGAAAAGATATTAAACGAAATTACCTTGATGTAATCACGAATTGGTGATGAAACAAAGAGAATGATGATGGTTTGAACTGTTAGAATCGGTCACAAGAAAGCAATATCAACAACACGTTTTTATGAATCCCATATTAGGGTTTTCGGCTAGAAATCAAGATAATAAATCATAAGAATTCGATTACCTTGGTACAAGGAATGATTATCACGATGAATGAGGAGATTAGGCTTCGAAATTCCTTCCTTGGTGGCTGGGAATCACGGTGGCAGCAGCAACTAGAGAACAATGGGGCAGCGGCTAGGAGTTTTGAAGGTGTAGATTTCGGATTTACCACCACTACCAAGAACACAATACATTCCTTGATTAACTTGCTGTTGGAGAGGACGAAATGAAGAGGGAGGAGGGCTGCCAATCTCGTGGAGGAGCTTCCATGGGAGAACATTTCGGCTTCCAAGGGAGGGAAGAAAGGGGTGGCGGTTTAGGGAAACTTTAGGGTTAGGGTTTGTAAAGTTTTTAGGTTTAGGCTTAACTGTTTTGTTTAACTTGGGCTTAAGTCTTTTTTTTTAGGTTAGGGCCTCCAAGACTAAGGCCAATAGGCCAATGCTTTAGCCCAATTAATCAATACCCATTCTTGAATAAAAAGCCCAAGAGTAAAATAAAGAAACTCTCGAAACGAAACGGATTGAAGACGAAACTCAAAGTAAAAATGTATAGCAACTAGTTTAACAATACGAACTAAAGTTCAAATCAATAAATGACCACTTTTTTTTTACTTTCCAGGAATTGAGCCATACATAAAAGATGTGTATAATTACTCCTATGTGACAACAAGGTTAAGTCTTACATAGAATAGTTGATATTTTAATATGACAACTTGTATTTATAATAATCCATTTCCAACTTATAATCTTTTAAACAATGAACAAACATGTAAAATCGTGTTTAAAAACTCAAATTTCAAAACGTTTTAATTAATAATATAAGTAAGATAGCCAAGCCTATTGTGACCGGGTACGTTTCGATTCTTAGTTATTGAAATGTATGCATAGTTTTAAAACCAATAATACATATATTTTTATGTTTTGACTATAAAAAGTCCATATAAACATTAGTCCTTGTTTTGATGAACACATGACAATAAATTAGTAGATTTGAAGAAGTAATATATGAATTGAACAAACATACAAATGACATCCAGTTTCGTTGATCGTGCATTTTTATTTTGATATTTAGTAACTCCAATTGTACATAGACTGATAACACTAGTTTAATTTCTTAAAATGTTTATGTACTTTATTCTGTAAAAGTAATTTTTGAATTATATAAACCCGTTTAATATCATTTATTTAACCGTTAAAAATCAACGAATTGAATTTGAGTTTAAGCGTTGAATAAACAGATCTAGTGTGCAAAAAATCCACTTGTCAACAAAATCTCAAACATGAAATTTTTAAAAGCACCAACCGAATGCATTTGGGCAAACTGTACCTTATAATAGCGTAACACTAACACCTACTAACAAAAGGTAGTCGCTAGAAGTTTAAGGTTGGCATGGGTGAGGTATCTGTTATACACAGTCACTTTCCCGGCTGGGGGAACATTGGCACGCTGCTGCGTCCTCCGGGAGAATGGCATTGAATTTTCTAAGACAAATATATAACTCCATAAGTTTTCCAATACATTGGGTAAAAAAACGACTAGGGTAATCTCTAGTATCCTTAAGGCGTGGTACTTGGGGCGCCTTCCCAATTTTTGGAGTTACTTCCATAACAAAACTACAGTATATAATGGGATAGACAAGCACGAGTACAAGTTAAATTAATAATGAAAAAAACAGTCAAGAAAAACACATACCAGCAAGGTGATTGTTAGAGAGCTCTCAATGGCGCGTTTTATCACCGCGTTTTTCCCCCATAACGCCGTTATGGCTGGGGACGGCGTTATCCTCGGGGTTATGGCGCAGTGTTGCCGCTGCAACGCCGGGTTGTGTATTTCTTTTTTTCTTTTTTTTTTGTTGACCGTTACACAAATAAAAAAAATTATTAAATATTTAAAAATGTAGCCGTTTATGACCCTTATATATTTAATTTTTTTTTTCTAAACAACTCTGTACATACTCAAGCATAAACACAAATTATTTACATCAAA
The DNA here is from genome assembly GCA_910822075.1 of Senecio squalidus. Classification (NCBI taxonomy): domain Eukaryota; kingdom Viridiplantae; phylum Streptophyta; class Magnoliopsida; order Asterales; family Asteraceae; genus Senecio; species Senecio squalidus. The sequence goes on from CAJVGC010000001.1 coordinate 15,111,754, forward strand.
TCATCTTCTTTCTCTCAAAAAACCACAATCTATTATCTTATTTTATCTTAAAAATGGCTTTCAAAATGAATTTGTCAGATTCCGACTCTTCTGACGATGAAACAATTTTCATGATGGCGGCGATGGCCGGAAAGGCTTATTACGATCAAGAGGAAGTTTTCGAAGCTATCGAAACCTCAAACGCTCGGGCTAAAAGAAGATTTATAAGAAGAGATCGAGTTGGGGCAAGCGAACGCCTTATGGCAGACTATTTCAACGAAGGTTGCACTTTCACACCGGAGCAGTTCAGACGAAGATACCCGATGAGCAAGCCGCTATTTCTTCGAATAGTCGACGATATTCTTAACTATTCTCAAGTTCCTCTTCCTAGTCATTTTAACTATTTTACATCCCGTCTTAATGCTACGGGCAAACCTAGTTTTACCGCTGTACAAAAATGTTCATCCGTAATGCGTATTTTAGCATACGGAATCACTTCCGATGCATTTGATGGATATCTACACATGACGGAAGCTACATCAAACGAGGCTTTAGATAGCTTTTGTAAATGTGTTATGTATTTATATAAAAACGTTACTTAAGAAAGCCAACACAAGAGGATATTCAACGTATTTATGCAAAACATGAAGAACTACATGGGTTCCCTAGGATGCTTGGGAGTATTGATTGTATGCATTGGACATGGGATAAATGTCCAAACGCATGGAAGGGCCATTACACACAAGGTGATCATGGATACCCAACCGTAATGCTTGAAGCGGTTTCCTCATATGATTTGGGGATTTGGCATTCTTATTTTGGTGTCGCGGGCTCTAACAACGACATCAATGTTTTGAATGCCTCGCCTCTATTTAGGGAACTCCTCCACGACAACACTCCACCTTCTAATTGCGTGGTAAACAACACTGCCTATGAAAAAGGCTATTACCTCGCGGATGGAATCTATCCATAGTGGGCGACATTTGTGAAATCATTTTCTCATCCACTAGACGAAAAGCGTTAGAGGTTTAAAAAATTTCAAGAATCTGCAAGAAAGGATGTTGAAAGAGCATTTGGCGTGCTACAAGGGCGGTTTTGGGTGTTAAAAACTGCCGCAAGATACTACGAGGTAAACAAGTTAAAGCGAGTCATGTATACTTACATCATATTTCATAATATGATTATAGAAGACAATACATTTAATATCAACGACTGCGAGGAATACTATACTCCAATACCAAGAGAACAACGAACTTCACACGAAAGGTGCCAACATCAAATCCGAGTAATGAGAGAGATACGAGATCGTGATACACACCATTGTCTTCGAAACGATCTCGTTGAACACATTGTTAGGCTTCCTGATGACTATCGTTTCAAACGTTGATTTCTATGTATCTATTTAATTATGTATGTTCTAATTACGGTTTTTAAAATTTTTAATGTAATCTTGTTAACTTTATTAATATATTTTGTTTTAATGGAATTAGTTTTTTTTTTATTATTGAATGTATTAAAAATAATATGAGTAAAAAGGAAAAAATTGAAAAATAATAAAATTGGTGGGTCCCAGATTTTGGTGTTATGGTTGGGGGGTTTTCTGGTGTTATGTTATGGGTGGTGTTATGGTGACGTGGCCATAACACCACCCAAAATGGTGTTATGCATGAGAGAGCTCTTAAAGAAACAAGCAGAATGGAACCTCGCAAAAAAAAACATGTAAGAAAAGCAAAACCACATGACAAATCGTCGACAACGGACATGGGTGATGTGTCGCCCGTTGGCTGAACCAACTGGTCACCGATAAACACCAAGCCGAAGTGCCAGGTGTGACCCGACTGTGTGCCGGCTACGAACCGGAAGGCGCCGAGTAATCACCGACAGTGGCCAAGGTGATCTCCGGCTGTGTGCCACCACACAACCGCCTATAAACTGAAAGGCGCCGGCTAATCATAGGTTGTGACCGATGTTATCGTCGGTTGTGTCCAATCACGGATCTCAGCCACCACCCAAAAAAAAAAAAAAGGGGCGGAATGTTATGTGGAAAAGAAACGAGCCAAAGTTAGACTTCAAAACCAAAAAATTTAAACCCTAAACCCTAACTAGGGACATGATAATGTTAGTAGTGCTTAGACCTTATATTTATTGCCTCCAAACCCTAAGATAATGTTAGTAGTGCTTAGACCTTATATTTATTGCCTTCAAACCCTAACACAAGCTCATGAATGAACTTTGGCCCACATATAGAGTCCAACACTATGCCATGTCTAATACTTCTGCCCGACACCGAAGGCCCGATCGCCAAGGCTCGTGCCTAGTGACACCGACACTTGTTTTCAGGACTTGACTTGTGGCTAACACTTCGATGTGGCGACGCACACGACACCCGGTAAAATTAGGCCCTAATTAACAATAGGAAGTCTTCATTTTAAATAGTTTATATATAATATTAATTTAATCTTTTATTTTTAACAATTTTATCAATTTAGTTATTTATTTTGCAAAAAGTAAAAATATCCACCGCCGTAAAATTAATAATAACACCAAAACACATTTGGAAGTAGTAATAACCTTTCATTTTTGAAAAATTAATAATAGCCCGTTTCTTTTTCAAGAGATATTCAAAACAATTTTTTTTTACAAATAAATGTAATTAGGTTCTTTAATGTTGGAAAAAAACGTTTTTTCTATTTTTCGTTATTTAATTGATTTATATGAAAGAAATATTTTGTTCATTTTAAGTTTAGATGTAAAGATAATAGTTTGTTATTTTTGTTTGGATATAATTGGGCAATAACAAATTATTTTTTTTAACTAATTTCATATAATTTAATCTTTTGTTTTTAACAATTTTATCAATTTAGTCATTTATTTTGCAAAAAATAAAAATATACCCCACCGTAAAATTAATAATAACACCAAAACACATTTGTAAGTAGTAGTAACCTTTCATTTTCGAAAAATTAATAATAACCCGTTTCTTTTTCAAGAGATATTCAAAACAAATTTTTTTACAAATAAATGTAGTTATGTTCTTTAACGTTGGAAAAAAAACGTTTTTCTATTTTTCGTTATTTACTTTATTTATATGAAAGAAACATTTTATTCATTTTATTAAGTTTGGATGTAAATATACTATTTTGATATTTTTTTTTGTTTGGTTATAATCAGGCAATAACTAATTTTGTTTTAAACAATTTCATATAATTTAATCTTTTAATTTTAACAATTTTATCAATTTAGTAATTTATTATCCGAAAAATAAAAATATCCACCACCGTAAAATTAATAATAACACTAAAACACATTTATAAATAGTAATAACCTTTCATTTTCGAAAATTAGTAATAACAAGTTTCTTTTTCAATAGATATTCAAAATAAACTTTTTTATAAATAAATGTAATTATGTTCTTTAATGTTGAAAAAAAGCTTTTTACTATTTTTTGTTATTTACTTGATTTATATGAAAGAAACATTTTGTTCATTTTATTAAGTTTGGACGTAAAAATAATAGTTTTTTTTTTTTGTTTGGTTATAATCTGGCAATAACTAATTGTTTTTTAAAACAATTTTGTATAATTTATGTAAAGGCATATGACAATATAAAAATATAAGGAATTTTGTTTTTCTAAATTTTTACTTTTTCATATAAAATAAATTTAGTATGAAAAAAAACCTTCTATTGAAGATTAAGAAACATTTATTCAAATAATTTATTAAATAAATTATTACCTTTTCTATTTAATAAATTGAACAATTTAGTTTTTTTCAACCAAATGAAACTAAATAATTATCCATTTCTCTTCAATCATTAGACTTGTATATTTTCAATTTCACCTTTATTTTTAATCAATTAAAATAAATAATTTATTAAGTTAATTTAAATTTTTTTTTCAAATTTTAACAATTTCAATCTATTTATTCTACGAGAATCCTTTTTTGTTTTTTTATTGAAAAGCTACAGATATTATAGAACCAAAAACGTTCAAATACAATACACAAAACAAAGCACCAAAAGAAAATCAAAAAGAAAATGAAAATTAGTCAATGTAGCCCACTTCTATTTGAAGCAAAAGCGAGAAGGTATGTTGAACTTGGAGAAAGATATCCTCGCCTCTCGCTTTCTCAAGATCTTAATGAGAAGAAGCAAGATTCACTCTATTCGTCCGGTTCCAAATAAACCAAATTTCCACGTAGGTGACACCCTGAAACCACTTAAGCTTTTGCTTATTATTTAAATTGATATGGTTCCCTAGAATAATGTCACCGAGGTCGCGTATAATAAGGCCGGTATCCAAGTTCCACCAATTATATATTTTCCGCCAAAGACGTCTCACCATATAGTATCGAACCAAGCTATGCTCAAGAGAATCCAAGTCTTGCCTACATAGAACACACCTAATAGATTCCACTGGAACACCTTTATGTAACACAAAAATTGACTTTTAAAGGCACCCTAGAATTTTACTGGAACTGATTTTCAAGAAGAGTATGATCCTTAAATGTCAATGGAAATATCCATTAACTTCAACGAGATTGTTATTTCTATATCAAAAAAATTTATTGGTCAAATTCTATGAAAACATTATAATATTTCTTCTTTTTTTGTGAGTTTGATTTTCTACATTTACAATTCGAATGAGTATTTGTTAGTTATAACAAAACAAATAAAAAATAATTGTAACAATTAAAATTGGACATTTTATTTATTAAAAAATTAAAAAACACTTAAAATATATATAATATAACTAACAATATAATAAAAACTACAAGATATACATTGGTTTTACACCTTATAATATACACATATTTTTAAAATGTAATGATTTTTAAAATACAAATAATTGAAAGTTTCCGTGTATAGTAAAGGATATGAGGTCTAGTTAAACCTAAAATAATCTAACAATTTGATTGAAATACATAACATGACGATAGATTAATTTAGGAAACGGAAAACATAAATCAATTATTGGATTCATATGCCTATAAATTTGATAGGAACAAATGACAAAACAACTATTTTGGACATATCAAGTTTTTCGTAGATTAGCTTTTTTTTTTCCCTCAGTTTAATTATTATATTTATTTACGGGGTTCAAATGCCGATATGCAAATTCGGATATCCGAATTCAAATAACCAAAAATCTAACTTTTAAGCGATTCAAATTTTAATACATAGTTTTAAGGGCTGTCCTGGTATCCGGCGAACAGGACGACCGCCCAGGGCATGTATTCCGTATTTTCAGTTTTTTAGTCAAAAAAACTTATTGTTAGTTATGCTACCAGTAGATTACGTGTTTAATGTTGTGCTAATAACCCTTTCAATCTTAAATATTCTTGGAATTTGTAAAGCTTGAAGTGAGCTTTGATGGTAAAGATCACACCAATGTGATTATTGGAGGAGGACATAAAATAAAGTCTAAATTTTTAGTTTAGACCTTTGTGTTTGATATCTTTTTACTTCAAGCTAATTAAGTTTTTGCATGAATAGTTTATGTTGTTTTGAAAACCTCATAATGCTGTCTGAACTTATACAATCATTATTTATACAATCATTATTTTATATTTTCTATTTAAAAAGTTTGATAAATAAGTTACTTGTTCGATAGTTTGGTACAATTTTCTTTTCTTACGAAGGAATGTTTATTGATTTATAGATATGACATGCAAAATCAATTTTAAGATGGTGAAACATGGTCTTTTTACGAATAAAAAGAAGAGAGGTAACCGTTATTAGAGTAAAAATTTCTAAAATGCATTGAGTCGTTTCTATATGAATGAAAAAAGTACATTGTTCAACCGACAATGTTTGTGTCATATTTATAATGAATAAAATTGTCCTGGTTAGTTGAAGTAACCAGTTCCGATCCAATTGCTAAAACTTCCATAATATAACTTGTTATCGGGGCATTTTTTGTTGTTTTGCTGAGGGTTTCAAAACACATAGGACGCCTTTTTAATCTCAATGTTGAATCTTTACATAAAACTTTGAAATTATCTAAATCACAAAATGTTCACATAATTCTACAAAATATCATAAAACAACTTCAAAAAATTACAAATAAAAAAATTCTAAATTTTCGGATATTCGAGTATTTGAAATTTCATAACGTTACTATCCGAATTTGAAAATTTGGATATCCAAACTTTTAGGCATAAAAAATATTCTAGCCTTTTGGATCGGAGTTTTCGGATATTCAAATAGGTAGTCGGGTTATTATAAACACTTAGTCTTACGAGTCGTTGCTTACGGAAAAAAAAAACTATACCTATTCTATATATATATATATCTATCTATCTACTTAGGGTGATGATTCTTACACTTGTTATTTTGTTTCTTACACATAAATGCAATATAAAATTGAATGTGTAAAGATCAAATATACCATTATCTTAATCAATATTTTTCTCTCTTTCTACGCTTTCAACGAATTTTTTACAATTCAGAGTAAAAAATAAATAAAAAGTAAATTAGACCCAACAAATCCTTCTTTAGCCTCACCTCCACCAACAACATCAGATGCATCCTTACTTTCACCACCACCGCTAAATTCGTAAGAATCACAAAAGAAAACGGAATAAATTATTCTTCAATTTATCTACAATACAAAAATAACGCTACCAAGTTCATCTTCGATTTCCATTATAAGCTGCAAGAAATCATACCAAGTTACTTATCACAACATCAACATTGGCAGAAAGCATATACATCGATGATTAAAACCTATTTATGTAGAAATTTAAAAATTATTAGAATTGGAATATTTAAGACTTTAGTTGTTAAAATATATGATTTTTTTAAATGATCTTTTGGCTAATTATTAATTTTGTCTAATTTAGAATAAGAGAGCAACTAAATTTAACTTACTTTTGGTAACCTAGTTTAATTTGAGGTGATGATGGTGGAAGGATATTGGTCCGGTGTTGTTGAACTATGAAAGAAGTGAATGCATTTATGCTTAGGATCAATTGAGAAAAAGAGGGCAAATATAATACAAAGTTCGTGTTTGTTTCAAAGAATATTTTTTTATGGAATGAAATATGTAGAATATAAAGAATTGAATTTTAAAGAATCCAATTATGTTTCACGATTGTCAAAAATTAGAATGAAATTCAGTTCAATTTATTTATTTGGTTTGTAAATAAGTCAAATACATTGGAATGTAATTACGTTAAATGACCAAAATATCCTTTAATAATCATTTATTAAAAAAAAGGAAAACACAACATTATGCATTTCAATACAATACTAGGAAAACTAGGAAAACGCAACCATTGTTATGCCATAAAAACAAGCTTTATGCCACTATTATACATTTCAATACCATACAAATTAGGAAAAAAACGGAAAAAACACAACCACTTTATTAAAGTTAATTACCATAAAAATGAGTATAAATGCAACCATGTTTTTTCAGTTTAATACCATAAAAAACGGTTAGAAACGTAGACATAAATATCATTAAAATTTCTAGAACCGGATGTTATAAGTATGTTGAAAACGATACAACTATCAAGCATAACAATTAAGACTACTCTCAGCAGAGAGCGTTTTGCCGGCGTCCCTCCCCCCCCCCCCCCCCCCCCCCCCCCCCCCCCCCCCCGCCCCAAAAAAAACGCCGTTATGGCTGGGGTGGCGTTTTTCCAGCGTTTTTCCGGCGGCGTCACCCCATCAACGCGGTGTTTTGGTTATTTTTTTTTTCTTTCTTTCTTCCTAATCTCTCCTTTATACATACATATACATATTTATAAATCTAGTTGCAGGTGTCCAAACTTGTAGTATTGAAAATGGGTTTGAAGGTTTTTGGGTTTTTGAAAAAAAATAGAGAGGGAGAGAGAAAAGACAAAAAAAACAAATTTTTTTTTTTTTTTAATAAATGTTATTAATAAATATTATTTATGATATATTATTTATATTATTTATGATATAAAAATTAAGTCATTTTTCTAATTAATGTATTTCTTATTTATATTAATGTATTATTATAAATGTATTTTTAATATTAGTAATGTATTAAAAATAATATGAGTAAAAGGAAAAAAAAAATGATTTTAAGTGTTTTTGAGCTAGATTTCGACATGCAACTGAATATTCATCAAGAGTACTTATATATATGTTCAAATATCAGTTTCTTTTTGGATTTTTAGCCACAAATATATAGATTTATGTAAGAGATTATGAAAATCCGTTTTTGTATAAAAATCATTATAAAACTTCATAAAAACTTGTTTTTAAGTAATGGATCGTACATGCAATGAGTTATTTATGTAATAACAGTAAAGGAAAAGTGTTTTTACCCAAAGAAAGTGTATGGATGATGATTTAGAGTGGCTAGATGGTGTTTCGGCTTCAAAACGGTAGAGATGATGTCTTGGTGCAAGCTTCTTGATCTTCTTAATGATAGTGTCGATTTATATGGTGATTCTTGTGTGTTTTTATGAGATTTTGTGGCTGTAAATGGAAGGGGATGAGAGTGTTTTTGAGAGAGAATCCAAAGTGTGCGTTTTGAGTGTGTGTTTGTGTTTTAAGATTATGAAAGAAAATGAAGTTGTGTATGTGTGTGTTTACTTTGGGAATCAAAAGAAATGACCCATGTGCAGTGATGGGAGCAGGTCTGGCTCATTTTTGGGGTCCAATCCCGTTTGAACAAAAAGGGCCAGTAGATACGCATGCAAAAATGAGTCACCAAAGGCTGACCAGAGCCTTTCAGCCGCCGGATGGAGCCCAGCCGTTGGCTGAATGGCTGGTTCAGCAAAATTACGATTTTTGTTCTCGTTAGGCATTTTTGTTCGTTAAGGTTCCCGATTGATTTCAAATGAACTTAGGAAAGTTCTTTGTATGTATTCTTGGTATTTAGAGTTCAATTGTTGGTTTGATTCCGATTCCGATTCCGAGACTGACGCGTTAAAAGTTTAAGTAACGTATACCTACGTTAAAAGTTTTGTGTGAGTTACATCGAACTTAGCTTAAAGGGTAATGTCTACGTAACCACGTAACACATAAAGTTAGTTATACCAAGTGTCAAACATACGTATCGAGGTCATAAGTTAGCGTTCTCGACCTGAGTTTAGACGGTTGTCACATGCTATTGTTAATAGTGTGTAAGGCATAGTTTCTAAAAACGGGGCACTTTGTACTTTTCGTCTAAAAATTGGTTGTTTGTACTTAAGGCGTTTATATCCTCACCTAGGGTTTGCACCAAATACAATCAAACTATCATCGTCTAATCAAATGTCCAAAGGGGCAAACCTAATTAGTCTAAAGTAAGCCAATCTGGAAAAATGATATCGTCTTACGCATATAAGTTTCACAAGGTTTCCAAAATAGGTTAATAGTTCACAAAGGTTTCAAAATTCCATACAGTTGCAAAGTTCGTAAAGGTTTCCAAAAGTTTCACAATAGTTGTACAAGTTCATAGTGGTAGCAAAGGTTCATAAAAGTTTCAAAGACAATTAGACCATGAAGCATTGCACGTAATTAAAGCTCGTACAACAGTTTCGCATAAAAGATATTGTTCACAAAAGATTTTTGATCTCATGTTTCCCCCAAAAAGAGTGCTTAAAATACAAGAGTAGGGAGGGGTATAACTCCCGGATTGCGAAGGCAAAGGACTCGGAAATCGGTCGGAGCGGGAGCTGGGAATCACGGGACGCCTAATAGTACCAAGAGAGTTCAATTGTTATTGTCTTATTATGTTATTATACGTAATATAATATAGATAAGTTTTTAATTAAACTTTAAGTGTCAAGGTTAATATTGTCCAAAAATGGTCCAAAACGGTTTATTCACGTTTTTGTCCAAAAGTCCAATTTGAACGTTTATTATTATCATGTTACCAGTAATTTCGGTCGCTGAAGTGGTTCGGATTTTTCTTACGAAATTTGGGCAGCGCTTCCGCGCCCAATTTCATATCCAAAAATCCAATTCCAATACCGCTCACAAATTACATACAACGCAATAATATGTCCAAACGAGTTTATTTAAGTCCAAAAAGTCCATTACAAGTTACCAATATATATTTATTTTCCAAACTCAGTCCCAAAATGGTATTTACGAAAAGTCAGCGGGTCAGATAAGTTCAAAACGTCCAAATAACGAAGTTTCGGAAATCTGGTCAGGCATGTGCGCCGTCCTGGACCATAGGAACGACGCACAACGCCATATTTCACCTGTTGCGTCGTATTGGTCCTTAAGGACGGCGCACAGGTTGGTTTTTGGTGATGTTTCGAGCAAAACGTTTATTTTAGCCAGGGATTTTGACATGCGATGGGTCTAAACTTAATAAAACATCATTTTAACAGTTTATAAAGCATTTTTATCCATAAAATCATAGATCTAAATTGTCATTTCCGTTAAAAATCGTTTTTACCCATAAAAGTCATAAATCTTTGCAAAAACTTATTTTTAAGCTTTAGATCTTACATGCAAGTGATACAAACAGTAAATATAGTAAAAAGAAGGATTTCTACCTGAGGAAATAGCTTGGATGGATTTAGAAGAGTTTGAGCTCCAAAAACGGTAGAAAGAGCTTGAATCCGAAAATACTTTGCCCCTCCTTGTTTGCTTTGATGATTGAACGATTTTTTATGGTTTAAACTGAGATTTGATGGTTGAAATCGCTGGAATGGAGGAGGTTTTCTTGAGAGAGTTTGTGGGTGTTTTGTGTTTTAGTTTATGTAAAAATGAGAAATGAAAAGTAAAATAAGAAAAGTAATGAAAGGGGTCTTGGGACAGGCTAAGTGGCAGTAAATGGGTGTCTAGTCCCGAGTTTGATTGGGGGTTGAAGTTAGGAAAACGAGACATGCAAAGATTTCAAATGTTTTGCAAATCTGGTCCTTCCAGGACGGCGCACAAGGCCTGTGTGTGTCGTCCTGGACCTATTTTGTAATTATTTTTGAGTTTTTGTTGTTTTTGTTGTTTTTGCGTTATTGTTTCGTTGGACCTTTTCGTTAACTAAAAGTTCTTAATTATGATACGTTATGAACTTAGGAAAGTTCATTAGGTATTTTCTTGGTATTAGGACTTATGTAAATTTATTTCGGTTGTGATTCCGACACAAGCGCGTTTCCGGTAATTGAACAGTTAAAGACAACGGTAGACGATAAGAGAAAATGCACCTGAAATTGGACGGTTGTCACAAGCGGAAACGATAAATAGATAGTTAAAATTTTGGATAAACAATTTTTTTCACATACATGTTTTTCGCAATAATAATACAAAGAGGAAATGTGTTAAATGTTTCACAATATTTTATAAATATGTAAAAATCGAATATTTTTGTTCTGTAAAACTCTCTACACATTACATTTGATGTGTATTTCGTTTCGCTTGCATTTAAGATTTTGGCAGTCTTTACTAATAGACTAATACATTTGTGTTGCCACGTGAAATCTCTATCGATAAAACCACATATATTTATTCGAACGGTAAGTGAGCATATAGGAAAAAACGTTCGTTTATGTTACTTTATTTAGTTAACAAAACGAACATGAATAAGATACTTTGTACGATTAATTAAATGAACGAACATGAAGAAAAGTTTTGTTCGTTCATTTACATTAATGAGCATTCATTTATATTTTCATACATTTTATTCTTTTATTAATGCTAGTTTATTTTATACATTTTAAAAATACTTAACATAACAATATATTATTTAAAGTTAATTTTTTTTTCTTGAAAAGTAATTAATTATAGATATGAAAATAAATATAAATATAATTGATTTGTGTTTAGATTTAGAAATAACGTAATTATTTTTATAAGTAATTTAGGTTGTGTATATTTATTCGTATTCGTTTACGTAGGTTTAACATCCAAACGAACAAATTAAATTCCTAATAAACGACATTGTATACAAAATTGTTTCTAAAAATGTGTTTATATTTGATTATTTGTTCGGTTAAATTTATTCAATCGAACACAAACAAGCCTCGTTTGTATTCGTTCGATTCATTTATAGTAGTACATGTGAGAATAAGTATATTAATTATTGAAACTTTGTATGTTAGAGAAATTGTATTTTTACTTATTCTTGACTCTAAATTTCAATAATTATGTCGTTTTATATTTGAAAAAGTTCTAAAAATATATTTAAGTCAAATTTTTAAACACGAGCCGATTATTATAAGGAAAAGAAAATTATTATTAGCATTATTATTTTAGCATATATTTTATTATTCTAAAAGTAAGTCGATTATTTATAAAATAAAAAGTTTATTATTAGTAGTTTAGTAATATTATATTAGAATTTACTTTTATTATTTTAATAGTGAGGATAATTAGGTGTAAGTTAATTATCTAAATGGGTTAATGTTCTCATAACATAACATATTTTAGCCAAATGTTTATTTTACATAACATACTTTTTTTTTGTTTATTTAGGTACCTCAACATCCTAAACCGAGTAATTAGACACCTAGTGACTAATTACCGGTAAAACGCATTACACAAAGATGACCATTTGGCGAAAGTATGTTATGTTTTGACAAAGGTAGCCGGTCAATTTGTATCTCAAAATCATTATTAAAATAAGTATGTTATTCATTTTAAAAGTTTCAAGAAGTTGGGGTACCTAAATAAACAAAAAAAAAGTATGTTATGTAAAATAAACATTTGGGGAAAGTATGTTATGTTCTGACAACATTAACCCTTATCTAAATTGTAATATAACTTTAATTTAAATTTTTGTTTTGGTGACATTATTAAATATGCAAAATCAAAAAAGAAAATATTGGTTGATATTTAAATGTGTTAAATGTAAAATAAATGGTATTTTAGTAATTTTTCTACTTAAATTTCAACAAAAACCTCAAATGCTTTATATATAGTTAAGATAAAAAGTATGTTGTTTATATATTTTATATCAAATTCATTATTTTTGTAGAATAATGTATAAATTTGATGCAAATCAACAAAACTACGACTTTTGACCTATACCAAAACTTCTTATATAAAGTTGATGATAGCATAAAAACGAACAATAATCCAAAATCTCACGCGTAAACCATTTTAATTTTGCTTTACCCATTTCATATTAATGATTGTTTTAACATCGATTAAAAAGTATTAAAAAGCGATTTTTTAAATATGTTTCTAGAGAACCGTATCAGAATGATAAAAGAAAATCGAAAAAATAAGTTGAAGTTTTTGCTTTTTGAAAGATGTTCAATGTTTTCCCCTAAAGATTGTGTCATTCCTGAAGATGTTTCAGGTAATGATTTTGGAGTGTGAGTATGGGGGATAGTTTTAGAAACAAGAGGCTGAGTAACCCTCTTGGTTCTTTTGAAAGCAGCCTTTGATGGTTTGTGAGGTGATGAAACTGTGGGGGTAGTTACTATAGAAGTAGTAACTGGAGCAGTAGCAACTGGAGTAGAACTCACAGTAGCAACTGGAGGTACACTAGCAGTAGCAACTGCAGTTGTAACCTCAGGGATAACACCCTCAGTACCGGCTACAGATATGGCACTAGTGCCCACATATATTGCGTTAGTACTGATGGTGGTAGCTGGGGGTTGGGACAGAGGTGCAGTCACTTGTCCTTCAGCTGGAGGAACATTGATCACCATCATTGTAGAGAACATTGGTGTCACATTGGATGAACTTCCCTTATTAACTGTTCTCATATTAGTAAAAACTTTCTTTGAATGAGCATGTGAGAAAAAAGCATTTTTCTGATCTAGTTAGACCTTTAAGTTCACAGTTAAAAATGTGTTGAAGAAAGAGAGGATACATAAAAATTTTGTATTTTGGGTTTAAAAGGTTCCATCGCATTCCTTCAAAAATCATGTAAGAAAAATTATATGTTCGTTTTGTTGCCAAACATATCATGGCAGTAGCTAAAGCAGAGCTACCTTCATGTCATCCAGTCCGTTTTTGGGATATGCATTGTTGCAAAGTATGCAACAGAAATTTCCATTGAGGAGAGAGTTTTGCCTTGTGAAAGGTCGAAATATTTAAATCCCCCTCATATCCCAGTTTTGTAAAATTTTCAATCATGATGTCATAAGGGAGTTTTATTCTACCTGCCGCATCATTTAGTTGTAGGTGTTTGCGCACAGTCTTTTCCGACACCTTTATCGCTTTTCCATCCACCACAGCATTAATAGCATCCTCTTCAGAATCAAGTTCAGTGGATGTCCAGAAATCCCTAATGTGAGATTCATTAATTTCTGGATTAATGGTTAACGCCGTTTTGATTTTTGATCGATTCAAGAAATCGATTATTGGATGGAAGTTAGCGTTTTCATCAGTTTTCTCCAAGAAAGCTACCATGTTATGGTTTTGTGAAATTGTAGTTCCGCCATTGTTGTGATTTGATTGATGATTATGAGAATGATGAACAATAAGGTAAACAATTAGTCACAAGAATAAAGAAAATTGATAAGTTTGAGTCTAACGGTAACTTTTTAAGAAGTTTTAGGGTTCTTTAAAGAAAGGTCAGTCTTCAAACGGTTAAAAGAACCCCTATTTATACTGAAATTTTGTAACCACTTGACGACTCCGATTAGACGCGGGTAATGATTTAAAAGTAACGGTCCAATTAAAAAATGCCACGTGTCAGTAGTAGTTGTGCCTCGCGCCTGATTTTTAAAAATTAGGTCCAATCGAAACTTGTCACGTGTAAAAGTTGGTTACAAGTTGTATTTTGACTTGTCAAATCACCATTAATTAGGGTATACTTATTGTTTAAGAAACCTTTTAATATGGTAATTTGCAGTATTAACAAATAAGTCCGTAGTAAGTTGATTAATCGTCCGTAGTAATGGTCTATGAGCCGTATTAACTGGACTGTCCGTAGTAATGTGACTTACTGGCAGTATTACTCCAGAGGTCCGTAGTACCACACTATTAGTCCGTATTAACCATTCCGTCCAAGTTATTAGTTTAAGGGAAGTAGTAGTTAAACCTTCCCTTTATACTTATACTTTTGGCCGTACTAATCATACTTTGGTCAAGATTTGTCGTTACTATTAATGTTGCAATAGTAACATAGTGCAATGCTAAAAAGTAAGGCACTTGATTCTTATCATAAGGTTACTACTGCTTCACGAAGGGACTTTTTGAAAAATAGAAATACTAAGAGAAAGGGATATCGTTATTAATCCATATTGATCATTCCAATACTTGTAATCAAGAATGTGAATCTTCCCACATCAAATGCTTTTGTGAGAAGGTCAGCAAGCTGATTGTCAGTGTGAATTTTCTCAACATGGATCAATTTCTTTTCGTTGCAATCTCTTATGAAGTGATAGCGTATCTCTATATGCTTTGTTTTGGAGTGTTTGACTGGATTGTTAATGATGCTGATGGTGCTTTGATTGTCAATATGGATTGGCGTGTTCATGAAGGAATAGCCATAGTCCATCATTTGATTTTGTATCCAAAGTACTTGAGCACAACAACTAGCAACGGCAATGTACTCAGCTTATGTGGAAGAGGTTGACACCGTTGTTTGCTTCTTGCATTGCCATGACACCAGTCTTGAACCAATAAATTGGCATCCTCCCGTCGTTGATTTCCTGTCTAAGTTTTCACCACCATAATCACTGTCAGTGTAAGCAATTAAATCAGAAGGGGAGTCTTTAGGATACCATAAGCCTAAGTTAGGCTTGCCCTTTAGGTAACGAAAGATTCTCTTGACTGCAATAAGGTGTGACATCTTGGGCCTTGTTTGATATCTTGCACATACACAAACTCCAAACATGATGTCTGGTCTTGAAGTTGTGAGATACATTAGAGATCCAATCATTGATCTATAGTTATGTATATCCACATCCTCCCCCTCAAGATCAGCCGTCAATTGTTTGTGAGTTTCAACCGGAGTGCTTGCAACTTTGGCATCCATGAGTCCAAATTTGGTGAGGATGTCCTTGACATACTTGGATTGGCTTATAAAGAGGCCATCCGTCTTTTGCTTAACTTGTAAACCCAAGAAGAAAGTGAGTTCTCCCATGGAACTCATCTGAAACTTAGTGTGCATGAGGTCTTCAAATTCTTTGCACAAAGAATCTTTGGTAGAGCCAAAGATGATGTCATCAACGTAGATTTGAACAAGAAGAATATCTGAGTGAGATTTCTTGAAGAAGAGAGTCTTGTAAATTGTGCCTCTTTGAAAGTTATTTTGAAGAAGATAGTCCGAAAGAGTGTCATACCAAGCCCTTGGTGCTTGATGAAGCCCATAGAGAGATTTTGTCAATTTGTACACCTTGTGAGGATGTTGAGGGTCCTGAAAGCCAGGGGGCTGTTTGACATATACTTATTCTTCAATGACACCATAGAGAAATGCACTCTTGACATCCATTTGATAAACTTTGAAACCCATGAATGAAGCAAAAGCTAGAAATAAACGAATTGCTTCAATCCTAGCCACTGGATCAAAGACCTCTTCATAGTCAATTCCCTCTTCGTGTGTGTAGCCTTGTGCAACCAGTCTTGCTTTATTCTTAACCACAATTCCGCGTTCATCCTTCTTGTTTCTGAAGATCCATCTTGTACCTATCATCTTCTTGACATATGGGACTTCCACTAATTCCCATACTCCTTGAATCTTGAAAGCTCAGCTTGACATGCCTCTATCCAATGTGGGTCTAGTAATGCTTCTTGGATTTTCTTGGGTTCCATTTGAGAAAGGAAGCATGCAAATAGACATGTGTTGATAAGAGCAGTTGCATGATCCTTTTTGGACTTGGTTTGACTTCTAGTCTCCATTGAGAGGTCAAAATTTCCAATGATTTGAGAAGGTGGGTGGTTCTTTGCAATACGAGAAGATGGGATCTTCTCAATCCTTAATTCAGTGCCTAAGTTTGTGTCATTCAAATCAGGCATATCATTGGTTGGATAGTAAGCAGTATATGGAGGAGTAGTAACTGAAGTAGGTATATCGGTAGTGTAAGGCTCATATTCTTCAGTGACAATTTGTTCAACTCCATTTTCATCCTCTTGAACTAGGTGTGGAACGCCATCGGGGCGTGTTGTACCATCCTTAGGAGAGGGTGCTTCATCTTCATGTATAGGTTCAGGTTGAGGATCTTCTGTTTCATGTTGGGAAATGGGATCAATGACATGAATGGGAGCCTCCATTGAAACAGGAAGATTGATGTATTCCATAACATCTAATCAAGCAGTACCAAGGATAGGAGCCGCAGCCACTGGCTCCGTAGTAAGTGGATTAGTAGGAATAGATATTTCCGTATTAACATGATCCGTAGGAACTGAAGTAGGTTGAAACTCAAAGTTAGAGTTCAATGATTTGGTTAATGCATCCAAACCCAATCTGGTCCTAGACCCTTCTTGGTGTAAGTGTGTTCATTGAAGGTCACGTTGGAGCTTTCTTCTATTATTTTCGATTTGTGATTGTAAACACGATACGCCTTGCTCTGGGAGGAGTATCCAACAAAGGTTCCTTCATCAGCTTTGCTTTCAAACTTACCAAGATAGTCTTTGGAGTTTAATACTATGCATGGACATCCAAATGCGCGTAAGAAACTGATCAAAGGTTGTCTCTAATGGAGGAGTTCATGTGGAGTTTTGTTGTGAGACTTGACTAGAAGAACCCAACATAGCAGGCAGTGTTAACTGCTTCTGCCCAGAAAAAGATAGGAAGGTTGGAATCAGCCAACATGCTTATGGCTGCTTCAATCAATGTCCTATTTCTTCATTCAGCAACTCCATTTTGTTGAGGAGTCCTAGCAGCACTGAATTGTCTCTCTATTCCTTTCTTGTCACAAAAGTCATTCATCACTTGGTTCTTGAGTTCCGTTCCATTGTCACATCGAATTTTCTTGATCTTCAGATGGATTTGATGTTCAATCTTGGTGATAAAGGTAATGAGGAGCTGACTTGTGTCATCCTTGATACCAAGAAAGTACAACCCATGTATATCTTGAAAAATCATCAGTGATGACAAGGCCATATGACTTCTTCGCAAGTCTCTTTACATTGGTAGGACCAAAGAGATCCATGTGAAGTAAATGTAAAGGTGTGTTGTTGGTGTTGATCTCCTTTGTCTTGTGTGAAGACTGTGTTGCTTGCCCTTCAAGCATGCAAAGCAATTGTTCAAGATTGAACTGCTTGTTTGGAGACCTCTAACCAAACTAGATTTAACTAGTTTATTGATGTTCTTCAGGTTCATGTGGCACATTCTCCGATGCCATAAGGTGGATTCATCTAGAGTAGCTTTTGAGAGAAAAGCATGCTTCAGGTGAATTGAGTTGAACCTTTGACATGTCCAAGACAATAGACTGTCTCTC
>CAJVGC010000001.1:15130086-15175001 GCA_910822075.1 Senecio squalidus
TTGACATACTTGGATTGGCTTATAAAGAGGCCATCCGTCTTTTGCTTAACTTGTAAACCCAAGAAGAAAGTGAGTTCTCCCATGGAACTCATCTGAAACTTAGTGTGCATGAGGTCTTCAAATTCTTTGCACAAAGAATCTTTGGTAGAGCCAAAGATGATGTCATCAACGTAGATTTGAACAAGAAGAATATCTGAGTGAGATTTAAGAAGAGAGTCTTGTAAATTGTGACTCTTTGAAAGTTATTTTGAAGAAGATAGTCCGAAAGAGTGTCATACCAAGCCCTTGGTGCTTGATGAAGCCCATAGAGAGATTTTGTCAATTTGTACACCTTGTGAGGATGTTGAGGGTCCTGAAAGCCAGGGGGCTGTTTGACATATACTTATTCTTCAATGACACCATAGAGAAATGCACTCTTGACATCCATTTGATAAACTTTGAAACCCATGAATGAAGCAAAAGCTAGAAATAAACGAATTGCTTCAATCCTAGCCACTGGATCAAAGACCTCTTCATAGTCAATTCCCTCTTCGTGTGTGTAGCCTTGTGCAACCAGTCTTGCTTTATTCTTAACCACAATTCCGCGTTCATCCTTCTTGTTTCTGAAGATCCATCTTGTACCTATCATCTTCTTGACATATGGGACTTCCACTAATTCCCATACTCCTTGAATCTTGAAAGCTCAGCTTGACATGCCTCTATCCAATGTGGGTCTAGTAATGCTTCTTGGATTTTCTTGGGTTCCATTTGAGAAAGGAAGCATGCAAATAGACATGTGTTGATAAGAGCAGTCGCAGGATCCTTTTTGGACTTGGTTTGACTTCTAGTCTCCATTGAGAGGTCAAAATTTCCAATGACTTGAGAAGGTGGGTGGTTCTTTGCAATACGAGAAGATGGGATCTTCTCAATCCTTAATTCAGTGCCTAAGTTTGTGTCATTCAAATCAGGCATATCATTGGTTGGATAGTAAGCAGTGTATGGAGGAGTAGTAACTGAAGTAGGTATATCGGTAGTGTAAGGCTCATATTCTTCAGTGAAAATTTGTTCAACTCCATTTTCATCTTCTTGAACTAGGTGTGGAACGCCATCGGGGCGTGTTGTACCATCCTTAGGAGAGGGTGCTTCATCTTCATGTATAGGTTCAGGTTGAGGATCTTCTGTTTCATCTGGGGAAATGGGATCAATGACATGAATGGGAGCCTCCATTGAAACAGGAAGATTGATGTATTCCATAACATCCAATCGAGCAGTACCAATGATAGGAGCCGCAGCAACTGGCTCCGTAGTAAGTGGATCAGTAGGAATAGATATTTCCGCATTAACATGATCCGTATCAACTGAATTGGATTGAAACTCAAAGTTAGAGTTCAATGATTTGGTTAATGCATCCAAACCCAATCTGGTCCTAGACCCTTCTTGGTGTAAGTGTGTTCATTGAAGGTCACGTTGGAGCTTTCTTCTATTATTTTCGATTTGTGATTGTAAACACGATACGCCTTGCTCTGGGAGGAGTATCCAACAAAGGTTCCTTCATCAGCTTTGCTTTCAAACTTACCAAGATAGTCTTTGGAGTTTAATACTATGCATGGACATCCAAATGCGCGTAAGAAACTGATCAAAGGTTGTCTCTAATGGAGGAGTTCATGTGGAGTTTTGTTGTGAGACTTGACTAGAAGAACCCTATTCTGAACATAGCAGGCAGTGTTAACTGCTTCTGCCCAGAAAAAGATAGGAAGGTTGGAATCAGCCAACATGCTTATGGCTGCTTCAATCAATGTCCTATTTCTTCATTCAGCAACTCCATTTTGTTGAGGAGTCCTAGCAGCACTGAATTGTCTCTCTATTCCTTTCTTGTCACAAAAGTCATTCATCACTTGGTTCTTGAGTTCCGTTCCATTGTCACATCGAATTTTCTTGATCTTCAGATGGATTTGATGTTCAATCTTGGTGATAAAGGTAATGAGGAGCTGACTTGTGTCATCCTTGATACCAAGAAAGTACACCCATGTATATCTTGAAAAATCATCAGTGATGACAAGGCAATATGACTTCTTCGCAAGTCTCTTTACATTGGTAGGACCAAAGAGATCCATGTGAAGTAAATGTAAAGGTGTGTTGTTGGTGTTGATCTCCTTTGTCTTGTGTGAAGACTTGTGTTGCTTGCCCTTCAAGCATGCAAAGCAATTGTCTTCAAGATTGAACTGCTTGTTTGGAGACCTCTAACCAAACTAGATTTAACTAGTTTATTGATGTTCTTCAGGTTCATGTGGCACATTCTCCTATGCCATAAGGTGGATTCATCTAGAGTAGCTTTTGAGAGAAAGCATGCTTCAGGTGAATTGAGTTGAACCTTTGACATGTCAAGACAATAGACATTGTCTCTCCTTGGTGTTCTGAGTAAGATCATACTTTCATCTATGACATACCCATGCTTCATTATAATACATTCTGTTGCAGTGAAGATCGGTGTGTGTTTCTCATCACAGACTTGAGAGACCCTCAACAAATTATATTTAAGTTGTTGCACATAGTACACGTCTTTGAAGTGTAGTGTACCATTGCTTATTGTTCCTTTCCCATAAATTCTTCCTCCTTTTGGATTTCCTCCAAACGCAACATATCCTCCATTGAACTTTTCAAAGTCCTGAAGACATGACATGTTGCCTGTCATGTGCCTGGAACAGCCACTATCTACATGCCAACTGTTCTCACTTTCTTTTGTTGGTTGAACCTGCACATAAACGATAGAGATTAGTTTCTGGTGGGAACCCAAGCCAAAGTTGACTTGGGTTTGCCCATTTCATCAAAGTAAATCACCTTCCTTTGCACTAGTTTTGAAAAATCAATAGGGATAGGTGGTTGAGTTACTTGGACCTTTGGTTGCCACAATTGTTTGAAAGTTTTAGCTTTTGAAACAATTTTAGTGTTAACAGTTTTTGATTTAACAATAGGAACAGATACTGGTTTGACTTGCTTGTGTTTCTTAGTGTTAATGAAAGTCGTAGTAACAAAGTTTCCTTTAGCGGTATTAACTCTAGCAGTATTGACACGGTTATTTTTCCCAGTATTAATACGGGCAGTATTAACACCATTATGTTTCGCCGTATTAAGTTTTGCAGTAGAAACAAAGGTTTGTCTGGCGGTAGGAACTCTATTCCTATTGTTAGAAAATGTGTGACGTTTGTTTACACTATTTCTTCCTGAATTCATAGTAACAAATTTATGATTTGCTTGATTTGATTTGTTACTATTATTCATGGATTTATTTTTATGTGCAATCCTTCCTGTATATCCCACCCCATAATGTGGTTTTTGAATCACTTGCAATTGATTTTGAGGATTGTGATAACAAATTTTTGCATAATGATTTGATTTACCACATATAAAACATCCCTTCCCTGAACTTTTGACAATTTGACCCTTTTGAGTTTTTACTTGGTTCATATTTCGTTGGTTTCCTCTTTTACCTATATGTTTCCAAGTCTTTTCGTTTTCCTTAGGGGCTGTTTTGGGCTTTCTTTCAGTGGGTGTTTTGATTTTTTTTAATGGGGTCATTACGTGGCATAGACACTAGACTTTGTGAAGATTGTTGAGTACAACCTTCTATTGTGATAAGGTGATTCTCTAAAGAAATGTCCTTATTTTTCACAATATTAAGCTTACTCTCTTCAACTAAGTCCTCAATTAGAACTTCATCATAGTTGATTGGATCAACATTGAATGATTCCTTTGGAGGTGTCTGAGAGATAGGAATTCCAGGTTCATCTAAAGATGGTGGAATGTAGTTTTGATTAAATGGAGGGGCAACTTCTTTGTAACCTAAACCAGCTTTTACCTTTTCATGAATTTGTTGTTGGCATAGGTCATTTACTGATTTTGAAGCAAATTCTAATTTCCCTACATCTAACTCAACTTTATCATGTTCTTATTCCAATCTTTTGATTTCTTCTCTAGCCATCCTAAGCTTAAGGAGTAAGTCCTCTCTTTGCGATTCAACTAGGCTAAGTTTCTCTTGATAACTTTGTTCATTTATTTTTTGTGACTTGATCTGATTTTCTAAGTTATCAATTACCGTAGCTGCTGATCGTCTTTGTTCTTCTAAGATTTTAATCGAATCACTCATTAATTGATTGTGATTTTTATATTTAACAATTATAGCTTTACACTCAGAAGTACATAACTTAGAATTTACCTAGACCATAAGAGATGGAGTTTCTGGAGTTGGTGAGTCAATAGCCATTAGAGCATCGTCTTGTGTTGCTCCTTGATCATCATTATTCCAGTCATATCCAAGAACGTTGTTGCCAATTTCGGTAATTCCCAGATCAGTATAAACTAGCTCCGTAGTAACTGTATCCTCCGTAGAAACAATGTCCGCAGCATCCATTACTACTGCTATGCATGCATGGTGAACACTAGTAATTTCTTCTACGTAAACATGATTTTGTTCTTTAGAAATTAACGCTCTGTTTTGGCTTGTTTCTTCAGCTAAGTCACTCCAATCATATCCAAATATGTCCTGTGACATGAGTGCACTCTGGTTGTTGTCTTGAGTGGATTGTGGATTGTTGGTTTTGGACTTGTTTGGACATTCCCTAGCAAACTGACCTAATTCATTACACTTGTAGCACTTCACCTTGATTTTGTCGAAAGTGATTCGTTCACTGTTTCTTGGATTGAATCTTCTTCCTGTTCTGTTTACAAATCTTCGTGCTCGTAAAGACAACATAGCAGATTGCCACTTTAGGTCAATTTCATCACAGTCATCCTGATGCATCTGTTTTACGTCTTCACCTGTGAGACTTGAGCATTTAGAGATAAAGGCTTCGAACGAAATCTCTTCAATGATTTCAGGTTTTAGTCCTCCAGAAGTTGTAACAAGTGCAGTATTAGCATTGTTAATACTGTGGTTGCTATTGCCAGAATTTTCTGCTCTCACTTCTGCCTCAAAGACTCTTAAGTCTTTGTAAAGATCATCCAATTCCAGTTCTTCTAATGTGTCTCCTTGTCTGTAGGAAACTGTGTATATTATCCATTCCTTGCCTAAAGCTCTTATGAACTTTCAATTGAGATCATCTTTATCATACTTAATGTCCGCGCTGATCATCTCTCCCGTGAGTTTTTTGTATCGATCAAACGTCTGAGTCATTCGTTCACCATTCAGAGAATTGAAGTTTTCATATTCCTGTTTAAAGAGTGCTTTCTTGTTCTTCTTTGTATTCTTTGTTCCGCTGAATCTTTTCTCCAAAGCTTCCCATAGCGATTTTGCATCTTGATATTCTTCAAATTGCGATTGATATTCGTTGGGAATGGCAATTAGAAGAATACTAAGAGCCTTGATTTCGGTTTGTTTTTCTCTCCGTTCAAGATCAGACAATGTTTGTCGAGTGAGAACTCCAGGTTCTCCATCAGCTCCATGAGGGTTAGCACGTTTGTTACCATTGATGATCACGTCCCAAACTGTATAATCGGATAATAGGATGTGTTGCTTGATTCGTAACTTCCATAAGTCGAATTCGTTGCTGTTTAGAACAGGAACTTTGTCGATTGCAATTTCAGTCATGATGGTTATATTGATTATTGTTTATGAGGATTATAAACTCGTTGATCAATGGATCTAAAGCACCTCCTGTGCTCTGATACCACTTGTCAGGATCGGATTAGCTAATGTAATCTAATATTCTGTCTTCGTTAAGACCTTGATCTGTTGAAGAAGTTCAGCAACGGATGAACACTTCAATATTTATGAGTTGTCGAACAATATTATATGAATAAGAATGAACAAATATTATTGTCGAATTGTAAGCCTCAATTGTATTAATCAATGAATATCAATACAACGTGTTTCTATCAATACAAGGATCTATCTATTTATAGACCTTCAGGCCGACCTAGATAAACTATGAAACATCTTCTATCCTTATCGAAAACTATCATTATATAGAATAAGGAAACTATATCTAATTACAATAGGAAACATAAACATAATCTAATTATAACTCTAATTAAATTATTCTTGCTCGGCAAGTTGGTCGTCCGTATTAACTTGATATGACCACATCAACTTGTTATCTTCCGTAGTAACTCTATAAGCAGTAGTAACTTGATTGGACAGCCGCACTAACTTGTTCTCCGTAGTAACTTCTTTAATGTCTTCCGCATTAATCGTTTACGTTATTTTTCTCATTGTTAAGTGTATTGTTTAGGAGTTAAACTATTTTGTCTAAGTTATAACCCAACAGAAGAATGCGCAAAAAATGCAGGTGTTGCACCAAACACCGGTGGTTCTTTCTTGTTGTAAGTGAATTTGAGTAAATATTTCATAGTAGTCTCATTACACCGTACATCTTTCTTGGTATATCCAGATAATAGGTAGGAGCATAAATTAAAACATTTTGGAGCTACAAAGATAGTTATTAAATCGTTAGCACCGCATAAAAACATTCCTCATATAGTAGTTGTTAATACGAATAAGAGAAACTATGTTATAGCTATTTCTGTACATTCAATGTACTCTACATAATGAGAAATATATAGAGTTAAACATAATAAAATAAAAAATTGTTCGTTTGGAAATTTCCCTGCGGATAAATTGCTTTGAATGGATAAATCAATCATTTTCCCTTAGGCCCGACATCAATCCTTTCATACTTGCTAATTGATAGAGTTAATGTTCAGTCAAAATTTCATCCAAGATGCAAAACAAAAGAAAGTGAACCTACAATTTTTTTAACTTTTTTAATCAATAATAATGTTTACTTGAATGTTATAAAAAAAATTTCGTTATGTGTATCATAGTTTTAGTTATTACTTATATCATTAACGCATAATATAGCGCATGTCAATTGTCAATAATATAGTATTTAATTAAATTAAAATGTTTTAATTAGTTGTGGGGGAATTCTAGAGACCGAACTTAATAATTGGGACCACTATTTGTTTGTGCAATTTCATCAATGTAATAGTTGGTTGTGTTTTTGCATCTATTTCATGATATTCGTATTGATTGTTGTTTGTTTCACAGGATTTAATGCAATCAATTTTTATCCACATAATATATAAGTTGAGCTTTTAAATCGGATCAATTATTGTATAGATTCATGTTATTGTTTAGTAAGATCTTTTGCAAAAACAATACTTTATCTATTTACATAATTTAAGACATAGGTTGTATGGTTATTGTCAAACACAACTATATACGGTATATGAAAGGGTGATGATTTTTTCACTTGAAGTTTTTATTTATTCACTTGAATTTTAACTAAATTGACCATTATACCCTCAATTCTATTTTTATTATTTTGTCCTACTTTATTTTTACTTTAACCCTTTACCTAAAATCATTCCCTCACATCTCACTTAAATGCGGTTATGAAACTACTTATTGTGAAAGTTATATTTTTTTTTGTGTTGCGAACTATTTCGGTTAAAATGGATTACGTAAATGTTTGCCTATTAATTTCTGTCTCAATTTTATGGGATTTATAAAAAACATATATTATACTTAAAAATCATTTCCTTTTTAAAAATCACTTCCCAATATTAAAAAGGAAATGATTTTTAAGTATAATATATGTTTTTTATAAATCCCATAAAATTGAGACAGAAATTAATAGGCAAACATTTACGTAATCCATTTTAATGATTAAGAAAAAAGCAGAGTAGTTCGTCGAAAGTAAATAAGAGTGGAAGGTTATAAGTATTTATGATGGAGACAACATATTTTAAGAGTGTTAAATTAGTTTTTAATGTGGGGTATATAGTCTTGTTTATGTGTAACAAGATATTTCCGTGAAGCACCAGCAACAATCCAAGATATTTCCATGAAGGTGTTTAATTCACAATACGGCTACACGTTCTTCGTTGCAGACGATTCCATGTGGCAATAAGGCTGAACATGTTCTTCGTTAACGGCTACAAACCTCCAAAAAATAAAACCAATAACAAATTTAAAATAATCTACTGAACATCAATTAATTATTGTCCCAAGCAAGAAAACATAAGGTTAGTAGTTAAAAAAAAATATAACCTTCGCAATAAGTAGTTTCATAACCGCATTTAACCGAAATAGTTCGCAACACAAAAAAAAATATAACTTTCGCAATAAGTAGTTTCATAACCGCATTTAAGTGAGATGTTAGGGAATGATTTTAGGTAAAGGGTTAAAGTAAAAATAAAGTAGGACAAAATAATAAAAATAGAATTGAGGGTATAATGGTCAATTTAGTTAAAATTCAAGTGAATAAATAAAAACTTCAAGTGAAAAAATCATCACCCTATATGAAACCAGTATTTACATAATTATTCCATAAATAAGTAAAATAATTACTTAATTATGTAAACATGATAAGAAAACAATGATTAAAGAAATAGAATATGTCAAAACATAAATTAAATCAAAAGAGTTATAATAAAAGTTTCTGTTGCGCTTTGTTTTATTAACCATACTAGATTATTGTCCCGTGATAACGAGAAAAAAAATTAAAATTGAATCATAAATTTCATGTTTATGTAGATTTTAATTTATTATGAAAAAATAATGTTATATGTATAATAATATATGTAGTTTTAAGTTTATACACATGTTGTTTATAGTTATAATAACATATACACTTTTACGTTTATACACATGTTTTGATATTTTGTATTACGAGATTTTAGAATAATAATAAGTTAAATCATAGTTTAAATTGAACGATTCTATAAGTAATTCATAGTTATGTTTTTTTATTTTATTTTAATAAAGATAGAATGAAAAATAGAATGTAATTATGTATTGTAAGAGGGTGTAAAATGAAAATAATCTTTGATTTACCCAAAGGACTTTTGTTCGCCATGTGGCATTTAAAATATCAATAAAAAAGATCATTAGTTTATAAATTTCAAGAAAAATAAAAACCTAAAAACTTTTGTGAAGTAGTCTTCAAGACATGATTATTTTAATATAAACAAAAAAATAATTTAAGTATCCATTATTCCAATCATGAATTATCATTATTTCGATGATTTTAGCAATCTTTATATAGTCTACTAACTACTCTTGTTTTGAATTTATAATGAAAAACAAGACACAATTACACCAACATGGTCATGAAATGAGATTACATGGAAACATTAGAAATCCACCTTTATAGAGTTTTTGACTGAGCCATTGCGTTTTAGAAACATATTTACCAAATCATTCTCATTTGAAAAATATATCCCACACCATGTAATTCTTACTTCCTTTATGTTTTTTCTCCATTCTTTATTTTGAAACGTCATTTGCTTTCAGGTTTATAATTTTTTTGTGGGTAAGTATGTATCTACTTATTAGATAATACTATGCAATATTTGCTATTAAACTTCATATGAAAACATACAACTTAGAGATTCATCATTCATATTAGAGTAAATACAATTTTTGTTTCCAAAGACATAATTCGATGATTCTGTCTTTCAAGCTTTTTTTCTTTTAGCATTTTTTGTGTTTAACCTTTTCTTTTTGGTCCTTGCATCAAGTTACGATTAGTATTTTTTTTTTTTTTGTTAAATGATAACTTAACTAATTGAAATAACAAAAAAAATATAATTATTCTTTTAATTAATTAGCATTATGTGACTTAAGATTTTATTTAAAATAAAAATAACATTGATTAATCGGTTGATATTATTTTTGTGTATCTATAAAAAGTTATAAATAGTTAATAGGGTTAAGTAAACGAAAGTGTAATAACTTTTGTCAACATTATTATGTGTATCAAACTCAAATACCTTTATTTTGTATATTTTTTTCAAGAAATTTTAAAAATTAAATCGATTGTACGTCAACATAAAATCGAATATGTTATATCATTTGTATGAAAATAAACATTGAACACATAGAGTAAATTTTTAAAAGTTTAGAATAGTAAACTAGTACAATTTATCATACTATTATACACTTGACCTTAACTAATATTAATTGGTCAATCTCTTTTATTATTAACTAAACACAGATACAAATATGATCACAACCCACCTATTAGAGATTCATCATCAATCATATTCCCCTAAATTTCAATTTTTGTTTCTAAAAACATCGTCATTTCTATCCCTCAACTTTTTTTTAGCATTTTTTATCTTTAACTTTTTTTTCATACATCCACTACAAGAAAAAACACCTTTAGTGACGACTTTTTTTTAGTGACGACCCACATTTCGTTACTAAACACCTTAGTGACGGATATTTTCAACTATTAGTGACCAAACATGTTTTGTCTCTAAAAGCCTTTTTTCTTGTAGTGATCAAGTTACAATTAATTTTTTCGTTAAATACTAACTCAACTAATTGAAAGAAATAAAATGTAATTTTTCTATTTTCAATTAATTTAATACTTATATTATATTTTTCATCTTCATTATTTATTTTTTTCACCTTCAAATATGTCTCAGTCTGTTGGAGTTAGAATTGATGTGATGGATAAAGCTTCAAATTTACATCAGAGTTAAATTTTTGGCTAAGTGTTTAAGTCGGATGAACAAAGTTCATCATCCGACTTAAACCTTAGTAGGTCAACATGAAGACATTTATTTAGGAAAAACAAGTCTCTACATAAGAGTTAAATGAAGTTCATCCGAAGTAAAGTTAAATGAAGACTTAAGTTAGTTTGTTTATCCGAAGTATTCTTTAATGAATATAAGGATATTTTATGTAATAGTTTAGTTTCTAGATTCAGGGCTTTAAAAAGTGGGAGCGGGTTCCATTGTTGAGTGTGCTTGAATGTGTGTTTTAGTGTGTAACAAACTTTCCCGCTAAAACTTAGCTTTGAATGATAATCAATCTTTTGCATGTCTATGTTTGATTACTTGTTTAATTCATCAATTCATTAAATAGATCATGATTCCGCCATCATCTAGTTAAGCTAATCACCTAGTATTTCGATTGAAGATACTTTAAATCATGTCAATTGGTATCAGAGTAGGTTAATCAAATTCAATTTGATTCAGCTCAGTGTTCGAGTGATAGTGAGCCATTTCTGAGGTGTGTTAGTAGAATTGTTAAGGATTAGACGATAAGGTCAACATATTCTGCAAATTTAGTTTGAATTTTAACGGTAAAAGTAGTTATTAAGAATTTTTAGTTGAAAATTGATAGTTTGAGTATATCATCGATCAATTGTGAGTTAATCGAGTGATCGTATGATATTTGTTTGAAGTTTGAAAAATATTTGAATTATTTTTGAAGAAATCATCATTTCCGAGTTTTAATTGATTCATCCGAGTTAAAATTTCTATCATCTATTCTAATTTTCTGGTTTTGATATGGTTGCTCCGATTGTGAACTAGGACAACGAGACTGGATCTGGTGGAAGACCTCCGAAGTTTCTTCCAGGAGCTGATTTCATGATGTGGAAGCAACGTTTCAAAGCATTCATATACTATATTGAGGTAAAACTCTGGAACTCTATTATTAATGGACCATATTTTCCAATGCTACAGGAAATTGGTGGTACACAAATGGTTGTTGACCTGAAAGGTATACTGAATCTGATAACAAGTTGATAGATAGAGATTTTCGTGCTTTAGGAGCTGTTATTCTAGCTTTACCTACAGAAATCTATAACAAATTCAAGGATTGCACTTCAGCTAAGGAATTAATGGATGCCATGGAGCTAAGTTATGAAGGAAGTCTGGAATTAAAGGAGAGCAAGAATGATATGCTTAAAAAGTTGTAATAATCATTTGAGTATGTGTGAGGTGAAAAATTGTCTGAGAAAGTGAGTAGGTTGATGTGTAAAATCTAGTCTTATTTTAAACCTACTTTTTTCACGTAATTACACACTTCTAGGCAGTGGACCTATCCGTATATAATATAGTTTAAATGTAAGTAAGGTTCGTTCGCAGGGACTAATTTGTTTTTATATTCGAATAAATAATACTAAGAGTATTTGGGGGGTTTTTTATCGTAACAAAAGCTTGCAAGTAATTAATAAAAAGAGTGATTTAAAATCGAACGAAAAGTAATTGATTAAATCAAATAATAAAGAGAATACACTTGTTTGACACTTCACCTATTTTCCGTTAATTTTACGAGATCGATTGTTGTTTTCAACTTCTAAGATATAATAAAAGTCCTTCCGAATCTTTTACTAACTTTAATTATTGCTACTTACACCGTTCCTTCCGAATACAGTTAATAAATATTAATAATCAAGCAATAAGTATCAAGCCTGTTTTTAGTGATTTAACCTTATAGAGTTTCCTTCCGAATAACTCCTCTAATTATCAAGTCCTTCCGAATCTTAATACTTAGACCTACTCACTTAAATTTAATTACCTAAGTTGTTATTACTAAGTCCTTCCGAATCTTAATAATTTTAAATCGATTATAGACCGACCGATTACTTCATAAAACTTATCTAATCTATCTAGATTCCTTCCGAATACCTAGAATGTTGATTAAACAAATTATATATAAACAACTATAATAACATATTAAAATTTAAGCAAATAAGGATCGACGGCTAAACACAAAAACATAAAACAACCGAAAACGTTAAATAAACATCAAATAGGATCCGTTGTTCAAACAAGCATAAAGAGAATTTAGCTACTCATAACGTGGTCTGAAAAAGCAATTAAGTCGTTAGAAAACATGCTGGAAAATAATTCAAAACTAGAAAAGAACAAACGAGGAAAATCGCCGAACGTGTCGTGATCGCCGATTGCCGAAAATATGAACTTCCGTGCCTTGCTTCTAAACGTAACAACGGCTTCCAGAGCTTCAGAATAATAATAATAATGGGGTGAAAATCTGGCTGAATTAATCTTGTATTTATAGGCAAAAATCGTGTAGAAAACGTATTCGACTCGAATTACAATTTCTTGTAATTATCCATTTGTATTATAAAAATAAAAAAGCTGCTCCGTCTGAATTTTGCGAGGGACGGGCGTCCCTCTTCCAGGACGGGCGTCCCGTTCCTTTTTAACAATTTCTTGTTTTTACAAAATGTAGCTCTCTCTTTCTTCTTCATTCTCCAATTTGAATCACCTAAATCGGACATCGTATGAAGAAGTTATGATCAAAACGGTGGAGGTGGTACTGCGACGTTCTCTTCGTCATATTTCACTATTTTTTCGTCTTTTAAGCTCATTTCTTCCACCATTTCCACTTCTCAATCATATAAACCTATAAAATAGATAAAACAACTTTTCCACACGATTAAATGCAAAAACCTATCCTATCCATCATGTTTAATATGAAAAACCGACACAATATCGCATAGAAATATCTATATAAATATGCGATATCAAATCCCCCCAAACTTGCCTTTTTGCTTGCCCTCAAGCAAAAACTGTTTTCAAATTAATTATCAAAGCCAAAAATAAACATAACCAAACTCCTCACGATTTTTATTGGAAGTAAAATCACACAATCTCTCAAACTACTCTAAAAGGGTGAGTAAAATATCTCTGTAGAATCGCTCAATTGCTCAGTCATGGTGAATATTCTATCATAGGCTTGATAATGTATCACTTCTCCACCACTAGAGTCTAGGTACAACTAAACGGGGACTTTTATTCGGGTTATAACGTACAGGTAAAGACATGTGAATAATATATAATGTAGAGTGTAAATGGGTAAATAAAAATAATACAAACTTAGATTAAATCCGAACTAAATATAATCTCTAACGTACTGGATTGCTCAATTTCTCCAACTTATACTTTTTTCTGTTCCTCCAAATATACATGTATCGTAAATAATACACGACTCATAATACACTACTTCGCTTAAAATCCACAACTAATTTTTTTTCGCTTTTCTGTTTTTTCGATTTTTTTTTCTTTTTCACTTTTTTTCTCTTTTTTTTTTTTTTTTTTCTTTAGCCTAGTACATGCCTTACAAAATAATTTTTTTCTCGTGGTAAGTACACATGCTCAAAAGGCTAATAATCAACTATTTCTTCAAATACAAAATAATACAAGGCAATAATAATCCAACTTTTCTTCAATGCCTTAATAACTCTAACTTTACTTAATATATAATAGCAATCAATAATCTAAGTTCGGACTTAATCTAAAAAGAAACGAAATTAAGGCGAGTGTACAAAATATATAATAGTGTTTAGAAACGAACGGTTTAGGCGCAAAGTGGTTTAACTAGAGTTTCTAACACTAAAAGTAAGTGTTACAAGGGTTAGGCGGAAAATATATAAAAATATAAAAAGAAACGAAAAATGGCTAACAAATGGTTAATCCTAATTGCCCCTATCATTGTACCAAAATCACACTAAGTTACCCTAATGCAATTGCTCATATGTGGTCTCGAAATGTATAACAATGTCAAGTTCTAAAGTCATCACCATCGGCACACTCAAAGAAATGAAAAAGTAGCATTAAAAATAAATGCTTTCAATAGGCTCAAATTCTCACTATTTTTCTGAGTGGGGTAGAAATTGCGTCTGGTTATGCTTACAGTTTAAGGTATTTACCGACTAGACACGTAATATATTTTTTTTTGTTTTTTCTAATTTTTCAATTTTTTTGGATTTTCAATTTTTTTTTTCTGACTAAAAAAATGTACAAAATAACACAATCTAACACGATGGAAACTAAGCTAAGGGTCGAAAAATAAAATATAAAATTTCCCGATGACCCCCCCAAACTTAAGTAACACATTGTCCCTAATGTGTTTACGACTAAAAAAAACTAAGGGAAATCACAAAAATAAAATCTAAAAAGAAAAATAATATACAAAAATAAGAAAAGAAGAAAGTAGAACCCGGTCGTAGATATCGAAAAATCTTCGGTGAAAAATTGTGCCGAACTGAATGCCAGTCTCAAAACAGGTTGTTGAGCTTACTTCAAATCTAGAAAAAAACTAAAATAGAAAAACTAAAAAAAAAAATTTCCAAATTACGACGGAATAAAAAAAATAGTAAAAAAAAATAGTAGACTATTTTGAAAGTCTAATAGGGGAAAATGGTAAACAATAACCTTACAAAAATTTACAATTTTTTTTTTTTTTTTTTCGTTTTTATAATTTTTTTGTTTTTTTTTCGTTGGTTTTCTTGGTACCTAAAAACTGAAACTGCAAAACAAAATGTAAAAAAAATACCGAATACTAAATAAGAAATAAAGATAAAAGAAAATGGAAAAATTTTACTACGAAAAAGGGAAAATAAAACCCGGGTTGCCTCCCGAGAAGCGCTTGTTTTTCGACCGAGTCCTTAGCTTGACTCGATATGCCTCCACTTACGACTAATGTAAAGGTCGAGATTTTTCTCGTCTTTCTTTCCCACGTGTTTTCCAAATCGTACGATTTCTTCCTTCGACTTGCATCCAGAATGAACACAAAAAATAAGTGCTTCCTTTCCAACATCGAGCATCTTATTCCGCTTTACCCAAGCGTCATGCCACTCTCGAGCCTCGGAAAATAATATACCTTCATCTCCTCGGTCATCATATCTTCTGAAATCGAGTTCCTTCATCTTAAACTCGCTCCAGGACGTATCACTTTCGACATGGTCGAATGCCTGCAAAATATTTTCCTTTTCTCGACAAGTTAAAGAAAATGAATCAAAAGGGTCGTGATATGTACCTTGACAGTTTTCCCCCAGGCTTGAATATGATATTTCACGCTTCATGTGTAGATTCAACTTGTCCAATTCCGCGAGCTCCTTTGGCGAAATTGCACCAGAATCTTTGAACTCTTCCTCAGATGAAATTCTTTCAACCAAAAACGTGGCACCCGGATTATTCATTAAGTATTCAATTTCTAATAAATCTAAATCCGGGTCGGATTTTTCAAATGTCATGCTCGTAGAATTCTTCTCAAATTCCTCCAACTCCATTTTCAAGATGGGATCAAAATCCTCGAGCTCTTCAGCTTCCTCATCTTTAAATTGTTGAAAAATTTCCGTGTCATGAACTTGAACCGGTGGACTAGTAGCTGATTCGGATGTGGCTATATATATTTGAACTACCGGGTCCTCCCATTCTTCCTCGTCCGACTCAAAATTACTATCAAAATCGGAAACGGGTTCTGAGATAACACTGCGTCGCATTGAGTGTGACAGCGGCGCAGTAGGTTCAGGTTCAACTTCTTCTTTGTTTTCAGTCTCTTCATCCCAATACTCATATCCCCACCGTGTTGAAATTGCATTTACTTGTTCCTCTTGTTGACCACTTGCTCTTTCTTCCAACTCCTCTAACTGCCATTCTAACCGTTGTTTTCTGACATCAAAATCCTGACGATCAAGTTCAAGTTGAAGATTTAGCAATTCCAATTGGTTAAGAATCCCATCATATAACTGTTTGTTCACTTCAACGAAGGATTTAAACTAGTCTTTCAACTCTTGCTCTTCTTCTTCCTTCGGTTGATTTTCCTCATACCAAAATTCCCGTTCGTAAGATTGATTGTTCCCCCGTCCTCTATCATCTCTATAACCATATCCAAAATCACATATTGGGTCTTGGTAATTCCCCTTATCCGAATATCCATAATAGTTGCTATATCTCCTGTACATCGTCTAATATCTACAACCTGTAAATCACAACTAAACAAAAACCAAAACGTGAAAAGCACCTTATAAACAATTAATGTAACTTTCAAGTAAATAAATACTCAAAAGGATCGTATCAAAAATTCGAAACAAAAACTAAAAATCAGTCCCCGGCAGCGGCGCCAAAAACTTGATGTGTAAAATCTAGTCTTATTTTAAACCTACTTTTTTCACGTAATTACACACTTCTAGGCAGTGGACCTATCCGTATATAATATAGTTTAAATGTAAGTAAGGTTCGTTCGCAGGGACTAATTTGTTTTTATATTCGAATAAATAATACTAAGAGTATTTGGGGGGTTTTTTATCGTAACAAAAGCTTGCAAGTAATTAATAAAAAGAGTGATTTAAAATCGAACGAAAAGTAATTGATTAAATCAAATAATAAAGAGAATACACTTGTTTGACACTTCACCTATTTTCCGTTAATTTTACGAGATCGATTGTTGTTTTCAACTTCTAAGATATAATAAAAGTCCTTCCGAATCTTTTACTAACTTTAATTATTGCTACTTACACCGTTCCTTCCGAATACAGTTAATAAATATTAATAATCAAGCAATAAGTATCAAGCCTGTTTTTAGTGATTTAACCTTATAGAGTTTCCTTCCGAATAACTCCTCTAATTATCAAGTCCTTCCGAATCTTAATACTTAGACCTACTCACTTAAATTTAATTACCTAAGTTGTTATTACTAAGTCCTTCCGAATCTTAATAATTTTAAATCGATTATAGACCGACCGATTACTTCATAAAACTTATCTAATCTATCTAGATTCCTTCCGAATACCTAGAATGTTGATTAAACAAATTATATATAAACAACTATAATAACATATTAAAATTTAAGCAAATAAGGATCGACGGCTAAACACAAAAACATAAAACAACCGAAAACGTTAAATAAACATCAAATAGGATCCGTTGTTCACACAAGCATAAAGAGAAATTAGCTACTCATAACGTGGTCTGAAAAAGCAATTAAGTCGTTAGAAAACATGCTGGAAAATAATTCAAAACTAGAAAAGAACAAACGAGGAAAATCGCCGAACGTGTCGTGATCGCCGATTGCCGAAAATATGAACTTCCGTGCCTTGAACCTTGCTTCTAAACGTAACAACGGCTTCCAGAGCTTCAGAATAATAATAATAATGGGGTGAAAATCTGGCTGAATTAATCTTGTATTTATAGGCAAAAATCGTGTAGAAAACGTATTCGACTCGAATTACAATTTCTTGTAATTATCCATTTGTATTATAAAAATAAAAAAGCTGCTCCGTTTGAATTTTGCGAGGGACGGGCGTCCCTCTTCCAGTACGGGCGTCCCGTTCCTTTTTAACAATTTCTTGTTTTTACAAAATGTAGCTCTCTCTTTCTTCTTCATTCTCCAATTTGAATCACCTAAATCGGACATCGTATGAAGAAGTTATGATCAAAACGGTGGAGGTGGTACTGCGACGTTCTCTTCGTCATATTTCACTATTTTTTCTTCTTTTAAGCTCATTTCTTCCACCATTTCCACTTCCCAATCATATAAACCTATAAAATAGATAAAACAACTTTTCCACACGATTAAATGCAAAAACCTATCCTATCCATCATGTTTAATATGAAAAACCGACACAATATCGCATAGAAATATCTATATAAATATGCGATATCATAGGTACACTTTGTTGATTAGTGACTTGAAGAGTGAAGGAGTGGCGATATGAAGTAATGATTATCAAACGAACTGCAAATCTCAATGTTATGACTTTGGTGGAACTTATTGGGATTCTGCAATCTTTTGAAGGGGATATGAAGTTGGATGATAAAAAGCAATCAAGCAATAGTTATCCAAGTCAAGCTCAGTTTCATAGTAAATGCTATTCTAGAAATTTTCATTCTCCAAATCAGGCATCTGTTGGTTACAATGGTAATAGTTATGGAGGCTATTCTGATCAAAATGGTGAGACAAGTGCATATCAGTCTTCTAGTTTGAACTCTAGTATGAGTGGGATGAATGTGAATGGGTTAAGGGAAAAAGATGTGTTATACAGAGCATTTGTGGCAAGCTATGAAGCTTTTGTAGCTGGAAGTTTGACACAAGCTGAATTGGCTAGAGAAGATCTTGAGCAGATATGATGACTTGGAAGATATTGATTTGAAATGGCCGATGGCAATGGTAAGTGTGAGAGCAAACATATTTTTAAATAGGAATGGGAGAAACAATCTTAGAAAGGATAATGGATATAAAGTTGGATTTGACATGACTAAAGTGAAGTGTTTCAGCTGTGATGAGCTGGGACATTTTGCTAGGGAATGAAGAGCACCAAGAAGAGGAAATTAAGTCGGATTAAGGGAAAAACAAGTCTGATGATAAAAAAAAGTTAATTCAGATGAAACAATGTTTAAATCTAATGAGCAATAAAAGGAATATAATGCAGTTGATCAGCATGGGAAGAATGTAGATAGAGAGACCTTTTAGAGATATTATGAGGGTTTGTATGATGAAACCTCAAATGAAGTCTTGATGGTGCATATTAAGGAAAAATATCCAAAACCAGTATGTGGTTTCATTGAATTTTGGAATAAAGACTTGGGTGGTGATCAAATTAATGAAACTTGGAGGAGACTTGAGAAGGATTAAGTGTTGCAATGGAAATTGGAGAGAAAGTGATTGAAGGTGTTGAGATGAAAACTGGAGAGAAAGAAACAATAGTAGAGCATGTTGAAGTTAATATAGAACCAACTGCTGGAGGGAGAAAGAAATCATTTTCCAAGAAACAAATGAAGAGTCTCTAGTTGTGGTAGTTGAATTAAAGAAACAACTGATGCAATATAAAAGGGACATGACTGAGAAGAATTATAAAGGGCATCTCAAGAAGTACTTAAGCTTAAAGAGGAAGTTTGGTTCTAGATCCTTAGTGCAAATGAAAGTGGAGACCTTGAAGAAACATTGGTTAGATGTTAAAACCAATGCATTACTTGAGGAAATGAAAATGAAAAGGGGAACGAAGATCAAGGATGTTGAACATAGAAAAATGAAAGAAGATAAGTTGGCTGAAATGAGAGAGACATATATAGAAAAATGAATGAAGAGCAAGCTGGTGCTAGATCATCTTCTGCAACAACTCAAAAGGTTACACTTGAGTCTCTAGTTGCAAAACAAAGACAAGATGTAATCCTTCAAACAAAAGTGAAACTAGAATAAGACAATGACCCATTTTTTGAAGTTAAAAAGGAAGTACTAGCTGTTCCAAAAGAAGCTGAGATGCAGAGTGATCAAGTAGAAGATGACTATGAGTTCAGTCCCACAGCTCAAATGCATATTGATGACTTGTCAGAATTGGATTGAAATGATCCTCATGGAAATTATCTTGATAAGTATGGCTTCCCAGTAGATGAAGAGGTGATAAACAAATCAAGGAATGAAGAAGGGTCTGGATCAAGATTCAGTGAAAAAACTCAAGAATGTTAGGATCTGTCGAACTAGGTTTGTATTTAAACAAACGTGTACATCTAGATCTATCAAAGAAGTTGCAACGGATCAACACTTTGATATTACAAGGTTT
Source organism: Senecio squalidus (assembly GCA_910822075.1). Taxonomy (NCBI): domain Eukaryota; kingdom Viridiplantae; phylum Streptophyta; class Magnoliopsida; order Asterales; family Asteraceae; genus Senecio; species Senecio squalidus. Next base: position 15,150,174 of record CAJVGC010000001.1, read on the forward strand.
TGGGAATAACAGTTTATGTATATGAATATGAATAAGAATGAATAATCAAGAACACAAACAGGTTTCCACCAACTCCCCAATTATATTTTGATCAAAAATATAAAAAATATTTACAACGATATCAGGATCAAGGACACCTTGATCTTGGGGTTTAACCTAGTTTTTCTAGGTTTACATCACCGTGCATTTTCTATGCATTCACTCGTCTATTTTACTCTATGAATTCATCAATGTTTTATTGTCACACCCCGCAAAATGGCGGAACCGAGGTGTACAGAGAATACGGTATCAGAGATTCAAAGGTTACATCAACAAAAGTAAACCAAACATAATCAACATAGATAACTAAGTTTAAAATAGCATACTTATTACAGTCATCCGAAAATATCAAAATACGGCTACAGCGTTTGGGATACTAAGGAATTAACGAAAGCAAAATAAATTCCATGCAAGTAATCCACGTAGCCAAGCAAGCATAACGTCAAAAAGTGTAACCTCAAATCCCTGAAAAGCGTTAAAATACGACGTCAACATAAAGTTGGTGAATTATTCGCAATAATTTATAAAAACTGAATAGTATAAAAGTTTCAATATATTTTGACCCAAAAGTGTTATGATTTGAAGATAAGTCATTTGAAAATGATGTTTCAAAATATACGTGAAGTATACAAACCTTTTGATAAAATACTCATACATAAACCATAAAAATACCATAATCATTTCATAAAAATAGCATACTGGATAGATAATAGCCTTAGGTAAATACTGTACACCTGAACCATAACAATACTGGCAACTAACCCCACCTAGTGCATTACGCTAGGTTGTCCTCGAAATCAACGGTCATAACATTGCTAACACGGACAGGGCGCATCCATCATCCATCGTGTTAACAATGAGGGCTTGTTAGACCCATATAGCGCTATATATACGAACCGGCGGCTAAAAGCTAACAGGTGTGTATACGGGGCCTCATTCTACCACAAAGGCGGAACAAGTTGGGTAATGCTAACCTAAAGGCATTCATATCCAAAATACATAACCATAATACATAATATACCATAAAATACATTTATACAACGCTAATCATGCCCAAAATGTAAAAACGGTAAAAAGGGCAACGAATAACTCACTGAATAGCAACGCAATCCAAACACGATATGTCGGGAAATAATCAGATACGGTCAAGCTCCCACGTCTAAGTGCCCTAAACATCACGTAAATAAACATGTCTAAGTATCTCTAAGTCTAGTGGGGTATGCCTTAACGATTAACGTTTTATACGGGTTTTAAAATGACCAAAAGGAACATCGATTTAGCAAACGTTTTGGAAAATACAGCTATCAGTTACGCATCACGTAATTGAGAGTTACGTGACACGTAACTAAGACTTACGTGACCAGCAAGTTACTTACGTGCGTAACAAGTAATTACGTGATCCACAATTACGTGAACTGCAAGTCACTTACGTGACCAGTTACGTGTTATAGAGCATTGTTACGTGATTTGTTTCGTGACCAGGAAGCTATTACGTGCTCCAGTTACGTGCACGTAACACAGTTACGTGACGTAACTGGGTTTTTACGAAAAATTACATTCGGACGACGATTTCTGAGTGTTTTAGGTATCAAAATCATCCCATATTGGAACCCTATGTCCAGAATTCGGTTGTTGGAGTAGTCCAGACGGTTTCTGATACTCAATCTTCACCTTGGAACAGGTCAAACATCGACTAATATACTCGGCGATCTCACGCTTCATACCCGGCCACCAATAGAATTCTTTCAAGTCATGATACATTTTGTCGGAACCGGGATGAATGGAATAGTTAGACTTATGGGCTTCGTCCAGAATCAACTGACGGATACTAATCGGAACCCAAATACGCTCGAGGAAATACAGAACTCCATCCTCCTTCGGTTCTAATTCCAACGCTAACTTATACAATCTTTCCTCTTTAACACGGCCCTCTGACATAATACCCTCTTGTACCTGAATAATCCGAGCCTTCAAGCTCGTCTGAATTATACCATCATAGAACGGATACGGACTGGTTTGACTGTTTCCTTACGACTTAGTGCATCAGCAACAACGTTCGCTTTACCAGGGTGGTAGCGAATGTCGCAATCATAGTCGTTCAGTAACTCAACCCAGCGTCGTTGTCTCATGTTCAGCATCTTCTGATCGAATATGTGCTGAAGGCTCTTGTGGTCGGTAAATACAGTACACTTGGTCCCATACAGATAATGCCTCCAAATCTTCAATGCGAATACGACGGCTCCCAACTCTAGATCATGTGTCGTGTAATTCTGCTCATGGACTTTCAACTGACGCGAAGCGTAAGCTATAACTTTACCATTCTGCATAAGCACACAACCCAGACTCTTGTGCGAAGCGTCGCAATAAACAACAAAATTCTCGGAACCAACTGGCAGACTAAGAATAGGAGTGTCACACAACCGCTGCTTCAATACCTGAAAGGCTCTCTCCTGATCGGAACCCCAAACAAATGGTTCACTCTTCTGTGTCAACTTTGTCATAGGTGAAGCGATTTTGGAGAAGTTCTCGATGAATCGGCGATAATACCCAGCAAGACCCAAAAACGAACGGATTTCGGTCGGTGACTTTGGTGCAACCCAACAAGCCACATTCGTTGCATGCGCACTGCCGCATGTACCACACTTCGGGCGCACGCCCTGATAACCAGCTCCAGAACCTGTCAACGCATACACCTGAGGAAGTTGGGGTCTTTGATCCTGACCACGACTTCTCTTCCTCGAACTAACCATATCTCTCCTATCATATCTACCAGAATCTCTTCGGCTCACAACCGGCTGAAGAACACCACCACGGACCATACTTGCGGTCAACCGACCAGCAATATCAACCGCACTCTGTAGAGTACCCGGAAGGTGAGAAATAATGTGGTCTCGCATAGTCTGGGGCAACCCTTGGGTGAAGCGTTCGATTCTCTCATTCTCCGTGCGAACCAAACGAGGAGCCAAGACACACAAATCATAGAATCTATTCACATATCCACGAAAATCAGAACCTTGCATAGTCAGGTTCCATAACTCATTCTCCAACCTCTGCGTCTCAGATGACGGCACATACTCTTTTCTCATCATGACCTTCAGGTTTTCCCAACTCATCAAGGTAACAGCAGCTCGGCCCTGAGCTCGTTTCACCGAGTTCAACCAAGTTAGGGCTTTACCCTGGAACAAGAACGTAGCATACTTAACTCTGCTCTCCTCAGCACATCCCGAAACATCAAACACAGACTCAATCCTCTCAAACCACTGCAGGGTAGCAACAGCATCCTCGGTACCCTTAAACTCAGTAGGTCTGCAATCCAGGAAAGTCTTATACGAACAGCCTCGGGGTGGATCCTCAATAACGATACTCGGTCCACCGACTCCCACATGCACTGCTCTTCCCACATCAGAACCATCGCGCCCAGACGCCGTACCTTCTGATCCAATACCGTGCATCACAGGTTCTTCAAACCCTAAATCGGCATCCTGCACCGGTGTCTCCTTGAGCTGTGCCACAATCACGGGTATTGCTGCTGCAATCTGCTCCGCAATCAACTGACTGATATTCGGAGTAGTGGTATTAGCATTGGGGGCAGCAGTGGTATTCTGAGGCGTAGCACCCGCTCTCACACTGGCGCGACCTCGCCTCGTCGACCTTCTCGTAGCAGTGACGGCCGGAGTAGACCTAGTAGAAGCTCTCTTTGGCGGCATCTTCTACGAATGTCAAACAGAATAAATAAGAACGATAACCGGATGTGCGACTAAAACAAACAGGCCTCAAAGCATAAAATGCAAAACAAAAGCACATAAAGCATACGAATCACATACATGCCCACAAAAGAAGGAAATGCGCACATAGAGTAAATCAGATAGGTCCAAAAGCCTAGGTCATAGTCTAAGTGATTCCGTAAGGTCACTTAGTTCGCTATAACCATTAGCTCTGATACCAACTTCTGTCACACCCCGCAAAATGGCGGAACCGAGGTGTACAGAGAATACGGTATCAGAGATTCAAAGGTTACATCAACAAAAGTAAACCAAACATAATCAACATAGATAAATAAGTTTAAAATAGCATACTTATTACAGTCATCCGAAAATATCAAAATACGGCTACAGCGTTTGGGATACTAAGGAATTAACGAAAGCAAAATAAATTCCATGCAAGTAATCCACGTAGCCAAGCAAGCATAACGTCAAAAAGTGTAACCTCAAATCCCTGAAAAGCGTTAAAATACGACGTCAACATAAAGTTGGTGAATTATTCGCAATAATTTATAAAAACTGAATAGTATAAAAGTTTCAATATGTTTTGACCCAAAAGTGTTATGATTTGAAGATAAGTCATTTGAAAATGATGTTTCAAAATATACGTGAAGTATACAAACCTTTTGATAAAATACTCATACATAAACCATAAAAATACCATAATCATTTCATAAAAATAGCATACTGGATAGATAATAGCCTTAGGTAAATATTGTACACCTGAACCATAACAATACTGGCAACTAACCCCACCTAGTGCATTACGCTAGGTTGTCCTCGAAATCAACGGTCATAACATTGCTAACACGGACAGGGCGCATCCATCATCCATCGTGTTAACAATGAGGGCTTGTTAGACCCATATAGCGCTATATATACGAACCGGCGGCTAAAAGCTAACAGGTGTGTATACGGGGCCTCATTCTACCACAAAGGCGGAACAAGTTGGGTAATGCTAACCTAAAGGCATTCATATCCAAAATACATAACCATAATACATAATATACCATAAAATACATTTATACAACGCTAATCATGCCCAAAATGTAAAAACGGTAAAAAGGGCAACGAATAACTCACTAAATAGCAAAGCAATCCAAACACGATATGTCGGGAAATAATCAGATACGGTCAAGCTCCCACGTCTAAGTGCCCTAAACATCACGTAAATAAACATGTCTAAGTATCTCTAAGTCTAGTGGGGTATGCCTTAACGATTAACGTTTTATACGGGTTTTAAAATGACCAAAAGGAACATCGATTTAGCAAACGTTTCGGAAAATACAGCTATCAGTTACGCATCACGTAATTGAGAGTTACGTGACACGTAACTAAGACTTACGTGACCAGCAAGTTACTTACGTGCGTAACAAGTAATTACGTGATCCACAATTACGTGAACTGCAAGTCACTTACGTGACCAGTTACGTGTTATAGAGCATTGTTACGTGATTTGTTTCGTGACCAGGAAGCTATTACGTGCTCCAATTACGTGCACGTAACACAGTTACGTGACGTAACTGGGTTTTTACGAAAAATTACATTCGGACGACGATTTCTGAGTGTTTTAGGTATCAAAATCATCCCATATTGGAACCCTATGTCCAGAATACGTTTAGGTACAATAACCCTCAATAAAATCCGAGTTTTGATGGTAAAAAGTGGTATTTCCGAGTTTGAATAGATAAAATAAAGTTTAAAACAAAATTGATAGAAAACTTACCCGATCGAAACGAAAATTGGAGGAATGATAGAGGTGAATACGGTGAACAATAATCAAGCTTCGAAATTGAATTCCGACGGTCGGATCTCTAGATAATTTAGAGAGAAGTGTGGGTGTTTGTGTGTGTTTTTAGAGAGAGAGAGTGTGATGGGGAAAATGGGAAGAAAGGGTAGGTGAAAGGGTTGATAGAAAAGACAAAATTTTGGTGTCTAATAAGACAAAATAGTAGGTGGGATCTTTAGGACTAATTTTGTAATAGAAATTCCCCCATAGGACTAGTTTTGTAATAAATTTCTGAAAGGACTAAAATCGAAATACTTTTTAAACGTTAATCTTAATCGTATAAACAAGGCATAGTACCCCTAAACTTATCAAAGGCACTTAGAACTAAACGTTCCCGACATAACGATCCGAATCACATAAATACAAATACGATACTCATAAAATACGAATACGATAAAACATAAAAAGGAATACAATAGGGTCAAAACACCAACATAAATAATTAAGACGAATACGGGTCGATAGAAATATACCTAGAAATTCGCGAATGTCACATTTATAACCTTGATTCTAACAAACTCCTACGAATTCGTAGGAATAATAATTACAAAGATTGATATCTTTGAAACCTTCTTAGAATATTTCCTATTCTAAGGTAACAAATCCCTATAATAATGATAAAGATAATTACAAATAAGAATCAAATCTAATCATATCTTATCCTAAATTAATTTTTATCTTCTCAGCAATATTAACTCTTGATAGGGCAGTAGTAACTGAGTTGCAATAGTAATTGAGCAGTAGTAACTGTCACCAGTAGAAACTTCTTCACCAGTAATAATTCTACCAGTATTAACTGTCACCAGTAGAAACTTCTATAAGCAGTAGTAACTTGTATGAGCAGTAGAAACTTCTATGAGCAGTAGTAACTTGTATGAGCAGTAGAAACTTCTATGAGCAGTAGTAACTTGTATGAGCAGTAGAAACTGTCACTTAGTCTTTTTTTCAACATAAATCAGCAACTCCAAAACTACTATATCTTCACCATTATCAGTTTATATTTGTATCATCAAATCACAATATGGAAAATTAATTATCCCAACAAAGAAGAATCGAGGGCAGAAAGACTAAGCTATCAAAAGAGGAAGTGTTCATGCAGGAAGTTTTCAAGTAACTTACTTTCACACCACTTATTATTTGAAGAAAATAACTGTTGATGATGCCAGACAGTTGAATAATCTAAAGATGTTAAATCATGGTGCTTTTCCTCAAGGAAGCGATTATGAAGACTTTAACAAGGAATGTGCAAAAACTGATTTTGGTAAAAAGTTCAAAAGAAGGAGAAAATGAATGGCAATTGAACTACTCCTCTAAAGAAATCAAAGCCTGTTCAAAGACCAAGAATAGTGAGATGGTGGTAGGACTACCAAATAATGAGATAGTGTTGGTGAGAGAAGATGGTGAAAACAAAGATTGTATGAAAATGTTGATTTAAGAGAATTATCAAATGAAGATCTGCTTACAATCCACAAGTTTCCATTTCAAAAACATGAAGATTATGGATTAGAAGGAATATAATTTCTTGAAGTAGTTCGGTTTAAAATAGATCTTATTCAGCAAAATTATGGATGAATGAAGTTGAAGAGTGTTTAAAGGAGGTAATGTACAAAGTTGGGAATGAAGCTGAATTAGCAAGGTGTAGATTTTGGAAGCATCATCCAAGGGGGAGATTGGTGGAGTTAGAATTAGTGTGATGGATGAAGCTTCAAATCTACATCAGAGCTAAAGTTTTGGCTAAGTGTTTAAGTCGGATGGACAAGTCTCTACATCAGACTTAAATGAAGTTCATCTGAAGTAAAGTTAAATGAAGACTTAAGTCAGTTTGTTTATCCGAAGTATTCTTTAATGAATATAAAGATATTTTATGTAGTAGTTTAGTTTCTAGATTCAGGGCTATAAATAGTGGGAGAGGGTTCCATAGTTGGGTGTGCTTGAATGTGTGTTTTAGTGTGTAACAAACTTTCCCGCTAAAACTTAGCTTTGCACGATAATCAATCTTTTGCATGTCTATGTCTCATTACTTGTTTAATTCATCAATTCATCAACTAGATCATGATTCAGTCATCATCAAGTTAAGCTAATCACCTAGTATTTCGATTTAAGATAATTAAAATCCTGTCACAGTCCCATTTTATTCTTCATACTGTCTTTGATCTTTTACCGTCTTGAAGCTTGTATAAATTCATACCTACAAACTACTATTATATCAATAATCTCAAATGAACATATGGTTTGAACTTCAAACATCAAATAAGTAGATCTAAAAATTTAAAACATAACCTCTGCAAACCCAAATTTAAGATCAAGCCAAAGCAACTGACAAATTTTAACGCAACAGACTGAACACCGACGAAAACAGTTGATCAAGGCCGAAGAATAAATATACATGTGGTGAATTTGTAGATCTATAAATCTAGATTTCATTATAGGGGAGAAAATATTTCTCAAAAGAATAAAGTTTTCAACATAGAGAGAGAAAAAAAACTCATGCTATATGCGGAGGAGTTGGGAAAATATAAAATAAATAGAAAATAAAGAAAATTTTGTTTCTGGTACTTTCAGTTAGTTTAATTAAACATTTAATGACAAAAAAACTAATTGCAACTTGACGGAAAGGAAAAAGAAACAGGAAATAAAAAGTTAAGGACAAAAAATACAACAAAGAAAAACAAAATGAAGGACAAAATCGTCGAATTAGAAGGTTTTAAAGAACAAAAATTACAATTTACTCTTTATATTAAAATAAAATAAAATAAAATAGTGAAAAAAATTATAACTATGTTTGGTGAATTGGTGCGGACTTATTTGAGACTTAAACGAGGCTTAGTTGGGCTTGAGTTATTTTTTCAAATAAGCTTTGATTGGTTGGAACTTATTTGTGAGACTTATTTGAAACATAAGTTCTTAAAAGTTGTTTTTTTTTTTTCTAAATGAAATAAAAAAAGATAGAGTAGTTTAAAAATTTAATTTGGGCTTATATGATCGTAGATTAAATAAATACCTTTTATAAAAGATTTCTTATTTTACCACTATATATTTTTAGTTATTTTATATTTTTAAATTTTAATTTTAGCTACTTTTCAAACATATTTACAAAAAATTAGACCTTAAACTTTCAACTTTAATATAAACACAAATTTTAAACTCCATCCATAAACTACTAGCTACTTTTATTAAGATTATGAGGCTTAATACAAGGTCTCAAATTATAAAATTATGGTAGTTGAATTGAGCTTTCACGAGGAAAACGTGTCTGAATTAAAATGAGTCAGGGTCCATTCAAGTACCGGTTCAACCCACTACTGGTCACCTTTATTTTTGTTGTTTAGTAATAATTGCTTTTACATTGAAATTTCCACCTTTAAGATGCTATAACAAATTAAAATAACTTAGAACAGATTGAAGAATGTAATTCTTGTTTATTTAAACAAGTTTACAGATAACTAATATTGTCTTTGTACACATACGTTTATTATTATTAAATCAAGCTAAAGTTTCTTATCAAATTAAAGAATTAACTAATCTCAAACTTTTCTTTAGTATCTAACGTATTTCATTTATACGAAAATATTAACCTCAATTAATGATGAGAAACCGTATGTATCCATACATACACTAGAAAAACTAAAGATGATTGGGATAACTAATTGATAGATCTAATAATATGCTATTCATTTAAATATAAACTTAATTGACAATTATACCCTCTATTTAATATTAAAACTCAATTCTTCAAACCATTTCATCTTCATTACAACAAATAAGCAAATAAAATCTGTCCATTTTCAATATCGCTTGGAAATCTAGATCAAAATGTGCAAGAAATCAAATTTCACACCAACATAAAATCGATTTGAAAATGGACAAAATTTTTGGGTTATCGAAAATCGTTGAGATGGTTTCCACAGATTTACAGATTTTCACATCTGTATCTCTACTAATTTCCATCTCACATTCATTATTTACCACTCTAAATAACAAAATCAAAAATCAATCGTAACATGAATATTTGTATTCTTCCATATTTTTTGGGATATAAACACAAATAATCCAGAAAAATAAGAAAAAAAAATGTTCAACTGAAATTTTTTTTTCCTTATATTTTTCTTTCATAGAACTTGTTAGTTTTTTATAGGCAAACAAATTTGTAAATTTGGAGTCTATAAATGCCTCTAATTCAATACCTTTGATCGTTGTGTGTGTAAAAAAGTAGGGTAAAAAATAGGGTTAAATGGTTTAGAGGTATTTTTTTCAATTAATTTAATTAAAAGTGTATGAAGAAAAAAGTGGATAAAATAATAAAGATAGAGTTGAGGGTATAATTGACAATTCAGTTTAAATTTAAGGGAATAAATAAAAACTTCAAGTAAAAAAATCACCACCCATCAATAAATGACTTGTATCAAATACATTGAATAATATTTGGTTTTTGTATTTCATTTTTTTTTACAATACTTCACTTTCAATCCTTTAAAACTTTAAGTATATTTTTAGAAATACTTCACTTTCAATCAATTAAGCTTTTAAGAGGAGAGAGTTGGCGAGTAGATTGAAATCCAAACATATCGGGATTTCAATGCGTTGGGGTCTACTACACATTTACTGATATTTATTTCTACTTTAGCATTTCTCAGTTTTGAAATTTTTGTTGGTGCAATATTTATCCATATATTATGGAGATTGTGTTTTTTAATTTATTTGAATCATGCCAATTATTTTGATGATTTGTGTCATAATAGACTTGATGCAACCGAAATTTATTTGATCCATTTATGTTTTTTTTACACAAGCTACTTATTGTTGTCATATCTATTTGGTTATACTATATAGATAATCATATATAATGTTGATAGCATGATATATCCAGCAAAGACAAAAAGTTTTTAATTTTTTTCTTTTTTTTGTATCTAATAATTATAGGTGTTTATGGGTTATTTTGATTCGGTTATAAACCAAAACCACCATAATAACTTAACTTTTGGTTAATTAAAAATTTTAACCGTTCGGTTATGGTTAAATCGGTTAGTGAGTATATTTTACGTCGGTCACGGTTAACCAACGGTTAATTATTTCAAATAACAAATGATACCACCATAAATACCCAAATTGAAACGAAAAAGTAACACAAATAGTAAGTGAAAAAGACTCCAACATAAGATCTTTCTTACAAAAGTCAATTATAAATTCAAACTAGACAACATTCATTAATGCCAAATATATGCAAACACTTAATATATATTAAACATGCATTATTAAAACATTTGAGTTACGGTTAATATGGGTTCAGTTATTAGGTATTTCTATAGTCGAACCATAGTATTCGGTTAATTGAAATTTCATAACCGAACCATCGATTATGCGGTTAATTTAGTTAAGTTAAATCGATTATATTAGTTATTTATTTGTTAAATCAGTTTTATGAACACCCTTACTAATAATACATGAAGGTTGTTGCACTTAACATTTCTTTATATACAAATGTTTTATTTTTTACAATTTAAGATACCTTTAAGTTTGATAATACTAATATATTAATTGAATATGTGACTATACTTGTTTGTAAAAGAATGACAATAAAGTTTCAAAGCTTGGTTCCTTTTACTAAATTTTCCATTTTATTTTAAGTTAATTATATAAATTGTCTTTATAGTATAATTATTATTATGAAATTTTTTCTTAACTTAAAAACATTGCATAATCTTTTTTAGTTTTGGAAACTAGTTACGCTTTTCGTCTGTAATTTCTGACGAACATGCATTTTTGGAACCAAATGTGCAATTAGTTTACGATGATTTCAACGGAAAATTTTAACAGAAATCCATTTAGGGACAAAAAGTGTCATTAGTTTCTAGAAGTGGACGATTTATAAAACTTTTCAAACTTAACGAAGAAATCCCTAATTTAAAGTAAACCATATGGACGATTTATGTAATTAACTCTTGTTTGATTATGGTTTGTTTGAATCTGAGAGTGGTTATAAATACTTTAAATAAGCATTATTTAACATGTTTTAGTAATAGTATTGAACTAGATTATTGTCCCGCGATAATGCGGAAAAAAAATAAAAATTGAATTGTAAATTTTATGTTTATGTGGATTTTAATTTATTATGAAAAAATAATGTTATATGTATAATAATATATAATTTTACGTTTATACATATGTTATTTATAGTTATAATAACATATACACTTTAACGTTTATACACATGTTTTGATATTTTGTATTAGAAGATTTTAGAATAATAATAAGTTAAATCATAGTCCAAATTGAACGATTCCATAAGTAAATTATAGTTATGTTTTTTATTTTAGTAAAGATGGAAAAAAAAAGAGAATGTAATTATTTATTGTAAAAGTGTGTAAAATGAAAATAATCTTTGATAATATCATCAATTTGATCTAACGGCTGTCATCAAAGAAGTTAACTTATCCAATAGACCTTAATTCGTCATATGGCATTTAAAGCCCCTCTTTTATTATTATTAAAGATTTATGATTTTTGATTATTAATTCGAGTTTGTGATCTTAGGTTTGTGATTTTGAAATCTGTAGAATCAGGTGCATGGTTGGAAGACACTTATAAAGACTGGTTTCACATGCATTACAAAGATCGGTTTGAAATGAAATGGTTTAAAAGACAATATAAATATGCGTCTACATTACTTTTGAGCAAGTGGAATAATATTATACAAATATATTTAAAAACCGGTCTTTCAAACTTTTGAAACTGATTTATATATATTCTTGTAATAGTGAAGTATGATTTTATTAAAGAAAAAAATTATGTAGCTATGTTTGACAATTATAGATAACATAAGTCCAAAATTAAGTAAATGGAGAAAATCACTTTTACTTGCAAAAAATCTTAGTATTAAAATAACAACATGAATCGACCCATTGATCTCAATAAATGCAAAAACACAACTTGCATATTAAGTAGATGATTGCATTATATAAACAACGGCACAAATCGATACAAATGAACATGACTGATATAAATGCAAAATTACAACTAACAAAACATATGGGATGCAAAAAATTAAAAAAAAAAAAAAAAAAGTGGTCCTCAATTATTGAGTTCGCCCATTGAAAATTTCTTCTTCACTAATTTTAAACGTATTGTATTAAGTAATTAAGTATTAGACTAGACGGAGTGGGAGGTGATAGGGGCGTTATAGGCCCCGTCAGCGCCTATAACGCCCCCTATAACGTCCGTCACCGCTCCGTGACGGGCGTTATAGGCGCGTTACGGGTGGTGGCGTTTTCCTGGTCACGGGCGTGTTGTGCGTTTTTGTTTAGGGTTAACGGTCATATGACCGTTGTGCCTTTTTTTTTTTTTTTAAAAAAAAAATATCGCTATATATACTAACTCAAAATCACACAAATATATACACAAACACACAAAATATATATACAAACACACAAAATACACACACACAATTTTATAAAATGTCAAGTTCGGAAGAAGATGAAATTGTAGCCGGAGCGCTCATGGCCGTTGATAACGTTGCATCACAACAAATCCAAAGACCAATCAACACAAGAACCGCAATAGAACGTAACCGTGAAGCAGCTCAAACACTACTAATGGAATCTTACTTTTCTCCGGGTTGCACCTACACCGACGAACAATTTATCCGTCGTTTTCGAATGAGGAGGGAGCTATTTCTCAAGATATGCCACGATTTTGAAAACCATTTTGATTATTTTAGGAAAAAATTTGATTGTAGAGGAAGGGCTGGGTTTACACCGATTCAGAAATGCACCTCCGCTATACGACAACTTGCTTTTGGCACTTGTAGTGACATATGGGACGAGTATTTAAAAATGTCCGAAAGAGTTTCACGTGAATCCCTTTGCCAACTGTTGCGAAGGTATATTTTTAACCTTTATTTTTTTAATTAATTTACTTTAAATCTTATTTTTAATTAAAATTTAATAATATCTGAAATAGGTGTGGTTTCTTTATATGGCAAGAGATATTTACGCCGTCCTAGTTGGAGTGACATACAACAGATTACTTCGGTTCATGATGAAAAACACAATTTTCCCGGTATGCTAGGCAGTTTCGATTGTATGCATTGGGAGTGGGAAAATGTCCTGTGGCTTGGGCTGGTCAATACCACAGGGGTGATCACAATCACCTTTCCATTATGTTAGAGGTTGCGGCCTCTACTGATTTGTGGATATGGCATGCCTTTTTTGGGGTTGCTGGAGCGAATAATGACATCAATGTCTTGGATCAGTCACCGTTTTTCAACAACATTGAGAATGGGACAGCTCCCGATCAGTCGTTTATTGTTAACGACACAAGGTATTACCTCGTTGATGGTATTTATCCAAAGTGGCCGGTGTTAATAAAGTCTTTCAGGGAAAGAGACGAATTAAAGGAGAAGCGTAACCATTTTAAAAAAGCCCAGGAATCTTCAAGAAAGGACATCGAACGGGCATTTGGAGTGTTGAAAAAAGGTGGCATATAATTAAAACCCCCGCAAGAGCTTGGAGTTTAGAAAAAATTAGAAACGCGATGTACGCTGCTATAATTCTTCATAACATGATTTTGGAAGACAAAGCTCTCGCGTATTGTCAAGCTTATGATGAGAATGCCACAGAACCAGAAGTCCAGATTAGCTTTGAAGAGAAACAACAGCACATATGTGACATGCGTGACGAAGATATACATCGCAGTCTGGTAGCCGATTTGATCGAACATGTCTTGTATTACCGCCCCCGACGAAACAACGATGAAGATTGAAGTGTTTTTTTAAAAATTGTATTTTTTTAACGTCTTTTAGTTTAATCGTAATATGTTTTTTTAATAAATTTTAGTGTGTTTTTTTTATTTTTAATAAAAATACATCTTTTTAAATTTCATTTATATAAAAAAAAATAATAAAAAGTAATGATTACAAAATAATTTTTAGCACTCCAAATCATCAGAGACCACTCCACTCATTTTCTATCACTCCATAGCATCTCACTCTCTTTCCTAAAATCACACTCTCTCTACTAAAAATCACACTCTCTCTCCTAAAAAAAACCTTATCACTCCGCATCATCACTTACCACTCCGCATATCCTTAGGGGTAGGTATAACAAAATATAATATAATTTGTTCAATTTATTTTTGTGTTTATCAAACTCTTAAAGCTTAATCTATCTATAATCTATAATATATACTAAAAGAGTTGAATTAAAGTCACATAACAAAGTATGAATCATTAGATAAGTTTCAAGATTTATTTTACAATTTTAGATCCGAATGGTGATGTCATATTACATCATCATTAGCTATTTTTGTTTTAGTCACTCTATTTCAAAAACAATTTTAACCTTTTAACTTTAATATGCATTCTATATTTTTATAGTTTGAGAACATTACTTTAAATCTTAAATATTTTTATATATTAAACTATTTTAATAAAAAGAAACGGTTTATTTTTTTTATTTTTTATTTTTTATTTTTTATTTCTTTTCTATGAGAAAATAAAAACCTATATTAGTAAGAAAAATAAAAGTTGATGTTGACATATAAAAAGAGACACTTTATATATTTTTGTTTTCTTTTAACAATAAACGGATTAGACATTGCACGTGTATGAAAGAACTATACTAAACAATAAAAAGGAATGTGGACATAAAAAAAGATACACATCGTGTATTAATACATACAATCATACGAGACTAACAACCAAATATATCATGATATATCTAAAACTTAATTTCGGTTCTTACATGATTAGGGAAAAGTAAAAGTTGAATAGATATTAAAGAGTTTCTGAGAGTTATATACAAACAGTGACAAAACGGTTAAAGTTTGTTACATTTTTATACATTTAGCCCTAAGTATTAAGCATCACATATATTGTGGTTTAAGATAACGAAAGAAATAAAAAAATAAAAAATATAGGGAACCAATCGTAAGTTTCTGGTGAAAATACTTAATTCAGTAATCTTTATTTGGTGTTAGTAAGAGCTGCGAAAATACTTATTAAGCATCACATACACCAAAAACCATTATTTTCTCTTTTATAGGGTAGTCACCCGATATATACCCTCTGCAAAATTTTTATCCGGGGTTTTTGTCAGTTTTTGAAAATTATATTAAAACAAATTACATTTAAATCATATTTATTTTAGTTGCATGACACATGATTTTTTTTGTGTTTTTTTCCATTCTAATTTTGTATCATTATATAATGTATTTATATTTTGAAATTTACATTTAATGTTAAAGTTGTCCAAATGTATGGTTGTTTGATTAAAAGATCGTCAAACATGGAATAAGGGGATGTTTATGAATTTGATTATTGCAATTGCTTAGGATACTCTTTTTTAGTTTCTAGGGTTTATTTCTTAGTTCAAGATCCCTCTTAGTAACCGGAATCAAAGAATTAGTAGATCTGTTCAGTAAAAAAAATGGTAATGGGCTTGGGTTATGAACTTATAATCTATAATCTGATGATCAAGTCGATTCTATGATTATAAGTTCATTTCATACTAGACTAGGAAATCTAGTTTTCCCAAATGCTTTCGCTAGACTACGACACTAGACAGTGTATCCTTATCGATCGTAGTATAGTATTGGCAAATTCGGGTTCGAACACAGGGACTATATTAAATTGAGTTATTAGATTTACAAGTAACAAGTAACAAGGGTGGGTTTTTATAATTAAACTAAAAATGATAACGATTAAAACTGATTTGGGATTCAAGATTTGATAACGACGCTTGTTTGGACCGTTCACGAATATATGATCTTTTCTAAGTATGAAATGTTAATATACTTCTAATTTAAAACCAAGTTCCTTTCGAATACTGGATTTCTCCAATTACCCTACCGTGCAACCATTCTTTTCGAATATAATAACACCCCAAATAATGTTGAATAAAGAATCAAGCCGATGTGTGAGAATTAATTTATAAACTTCCTTTCAAATAGTTTACTAGTTAATAAACCGATTTCTCTTCTTTTACTAACTAACGTTTGTGTTTAAGCTTCCTAATCTCAATTACGATTAACGAATCCTTTTGAATACCGTTAATTTCTATCAACTATAGACCGATTGACATGTTCATTCTTATTTCAGAAAAATCGCCAGTTCCTTTCGAATACCCGGTTTTAAACAAGAACATAAGAAATTTAATAATTTCGTTAAAGCTTAAACCCAAACGGATCCCCAACGAATCAAACACACATCAATCAAACAATTTCATACTTAAAACTAACCATACAAACGATTACATATCAAAGCAAACGTATATAGAAATTAGCTATGCATAAGTGAAAATAAACTTGAAATATAAGAAAAGTTAATCATCATACCAAGTGTTTGATGAAATGCCAATGCTTAAATACCAAATTGAATAGAAACAAGAACAATATTTCTTGATTGCAAAATGAAATGGAAACAATTTTTGATATTTGATCGATGAATAAAGCTCTAAGAATGCCCCCTTTTTTATGGTGATTATCCCCCTTTTGTGTATGGAAAAATGAATGGTGTTTTTTTTTTCTCTCAATTGATGGTGATAATGTCACTTGATGATGAGTGGTCATGATCTTTTATACCCTCTTTAATTTCCATTCATAACCACAAAAAACCCCTTTCAATACCAACCATTATTTTCTTAACTCAACAAATAAAAACAGTCCGAATTCGACTCACTGCGTCGCAATCATACACCAGTTTTTGCAGTGGTGGCTCAGCCAAGACGTTTTTGTGTTTTGCTCATTTCCTTGTGTTATTTCGGCATATCTTGACATTAAATCTCCATTCCAATGCTAAATACCTAAATACATACTTTTACACAAAACGTAAGTAAAACGGGGCATATCCATCACGTTTTGGATTAAAAACATAATAAATATCGCGAATAAAAATGTATATAATTTAGCGATATCAGTTATATACATTCTCATTGTGAGAAGGGGTCATTTGAGTGTATCTAAATAGATACTATGTTTACATATGGATCCCTACGTCGTTACATTCCATTTAGGATTAGGAATAGGCGTAATCGACCTGCTTTTTACATATTTCTCGTTATTTGGAACCCTATTCACCTCTTTGGACTTCTATATAAGGCATTCAACCTTGGAACTCCCTATTCTCAGTGCAAACCTACCAACCTCTTAACGAGTCTAAGGTGACAAAGATTGAAGGTGATAATTGCTCCTATTATGATTATAGAGATAGAGAGTAAGTGTGTGTGTGTGTGTGTGTGTGTGTGTGTGTGTGTGTGTGTGTGTGTGTAAGACAACCTTTTTTAGAAGATGATCAAGCATGTATATGTATACTCTTCAATATTTAACGTATGTGTATTAAGATCATTTAAGCCATTACTAATTAGGCTAATAATGACTTAACGTTCACTATATTATTAATATATAATGTCGTACTTATTAAAGACGTTACAATAGATTTGAACAAAACGATTTGTCTGGATGTTAAATGACCGCCGGGGATTTGTGGTCCAGATCTCGACAGCTAGCCAAGCTCGAATAAAGAGTTGCGATACTCGGCCGCCGGCTAGGCCTTGCTTGGTGGCCGGTTTTTCCTTGCTTGGCCTCTTGCTGGGCCTTGCCAGGCCGGCAGTTGTGTCTTGCTTGGACGCCCCTTCTTTGTCCACCGGCTATGCCTTGATTGGCCGCCAGCTGTGTCTTGCTTGGCCTCTTGGTTGTGCCTTGCTTAGTCGTCGGGCTAGGCCTTTGTTGGATACAATTTCGTAAATCGGTCCCGTGACTTGTTTGCATTATATGTTGAGGCCTTTTTTCGTGTTTATAGGGTTTTAGCCCTATAAATATAGGATAAAAACCTACTAACACTATCATGCCCCCCAGTTAGGCTTTAATATCAGTTTGTGTTGAAGCTTAGCTTTGTAACTTGCTTTCCTGCTTCTATCTGGTGAGTCGATCGAGCCAACTTTTTTTTCCCGATCTTGTGCCTCGGCTCGGACCCAACCGTTGGTTGACGGGTGCTAGCCGCCGGCTGGGAGTGTTAGCCGTCGAAGGGTGGTGTTCGGTCTCCGGTTGTGGGATTACCCTAACTTGCGGTCATCGGTGGTAAAGCAGCTAAGGTTCCCAACAACCAAGCTTATTTATTGGTTATGTAACTGAGTTAACTTTTGTTTTGTAGGTTTTTCTTCTGCATGCTGCTGAGTAATTGGTACTTCTTTCTTGTTATACATTCAATTTTCTATTAGCTTGGTAAGTGAACTAAATTTTGTTTTTGCAAAATATATGTAGCTTTGTAAGATGGAAGAGTCACCACAGCAGAAAAAAACTTTGTTCATGTTTAAACCAAATGCCTCCGAAGGATGTAAAGGATTGTGCTAGTCGTTTTAGTAAACATCCAATTGATAGTTTAGTGAGATCATATCCCTGTCTTGGGAAAAGTTAATGTTATTCGCCCATCCCCCTCTGATCGTGCCCACTGTAGGCAAGGTGATTGTATACATTACCTACTTGACACATTCCAAAGTTAGGCGTCCCCCTAATCCTTTTTAGTGAAAGTTTAATGCATTATAAGATAGCGTATGCACAGATGCATCGAGTTGGTGTTGCTAAGATCTCAATGTTTGAGATGTTTCGGTGAGCATGAGGATTAACTACTCAGTGGATCTATTTAGGATATTCACAAGGATTCATAAGTCAAGAGATTGGTACACTGTTGAGCAGAGTAGGGATAAGGACTTGAAGCAAAAACTTTTTAGTGACCCGCCTGGTAATATTAAAAATTGGAGACAAGATTATATGTTTTTGGATAAATCCACGTTTATACGTTGGAGCTCATCGCTTTTTTCCTGGAGTAGTGATGTGGATGCAATCTAAATAAAAAAATCACCTCTCACCCCTTTTGAGGAATTTTCCTTCGCTCGTATAAAGGATAAGTCTGTTAGGTTTAGGTATTTTGAAGAGGCCATCCTTGTATTGTTTGGTGTTATTAAGAGCTGCGAGGCAGGGCTGGGGCGTGAACTTTTCAGAAATCCTGAAAAATTACGTGCCTAATTATATAATTTGTTTTTCGCGAAAATTGATGTTAGCATATAGTAACATTTGCTTCGTTTTGCATCGATGAATTTGCTTGACTTGATGGTGGAAGATCCCGATTATGGCATTGAGAATTATCCCCTGAGTGATGCGCACCAACTTTATGTGGATTCAAGGGTTTTCGTACCGAAATCCATTCGGAAAGCTATGTCAGAACCTGTTTCAAAGTAGGGGAGTTTATCTGATCATCCTGGTATGTGTTATATGTGTATCCAATATATATATATATATATATATATATATATATATATATTTCTGAAAGATTATTTCTATAGTTATGGAGGAGCATCGAGAAGTAGGTGATGGACCTATGGATTTTGATGATGGTAAGTAAAACATCCATGCGTTATTTTTTGTAACTTGATAGGTATCTTATTATTGTGTATTTTTGGCAATAGATGACGATATGTTTGGATCTGAACGCATCCCCGATCCACGCTTGGATGGTACGGATATGATGGCGAGAAAAAGACCTATGTGCAATTTAGATGAGGATTACAACGCAATTGTATTTGAGTGCTTTTAGGATATCTTCTACAGTTGAATCCAATCACCCCGTGGGTTCCAATCAGAACATGGGGTCTGGTTATGTGTTTAATTCGACTTCTCCAGATTTAATGAGCAGATCACTCAGTTTTCAGTTTACAACTAGTTCAGTTTTTAGCAGTCAGGTTGTTAGTTCATTTCCATCGGATGTTGTTCGACGGAGGTTTTTGCCCGCATGGGATTTTGTAGTTGAGGATGATGGTAGATCTGTGGAATCCGTGAGGGATTACTTGGATCACATGGGTGTGGCTGAATTACAAACATAGAGTACTGTCGAATTGGTGGATTCCACTAACTTAGATTTGTTTAATGGGATTATGGGATATGCATTAGCTAGAAAATGTGTGACTGGGGATCACGATCGTCTGAAAGATATTTCTGCTGAGCTGATAATGAAATTGGGCAAAGATGAAGAAGATTTGAAATCTGAAAGATCTGCCAGGTTGGATGCTGAAAAAAAGTTGATAGTTGTTGGGACCAAAAATTCTCAGTATGAGAATGAATGAAAATTTGGCCGGAATGGATAAAAATCCACCGGAATTAGCACCGGTGGATTTCAACGGAAAAATTTAGCAAATCTCGTACAGCCGGCATTGGGAATGCCGGCACTTGCCATGTGTGCTCGCCACGTCAGCTTTCCACTAGCTTAATCCTGCGTGTCAAGTGCCGGCATTGGGAATGCCGGTTCTTGAAGAAAAAATTGGGTGGTTTTGCTAGGCGGTTTCCGGTATTAGAGGTGGTTTTGTGGTTTTGATTTTTTGTTTTGTTTTGAAAATGGTTAAGTGTTAGTGTTTAGGGTTAATTATTAATGTTATTTGTTGATTTTTATGAAAATTTTCAAATTGTGTTTTGTTAATGTGTTATTGTTTTAGAGTTTGTAAAAGTTTGATTTTTATTTATTGTTTTTTTGGTGTGTTTTATTCTATGTACAAAATGCCAAAAAATCATTTTGGTTAGTTTTTTTGTTTTGAAAATGGTTATGTGTTAGTGTTTAGGGTTAATTATTTATGTAATGTGATGATTTTTATGAAAAATTCCAAATTGTGTTTTGTTAATATGTTATTGTTTTAGAGTTTATAAAAGTTAGATTATTCTTTCTCGGTTTTTTTGTATGATTTATGCTATGTACAAAATGGACAAAAATTATTTTTTTTTCACAAAAAATAACAACTTAAAAGTAAGAAATGGCCCTCTTAATAACAACAAGTGATTACACAAAAGATAGAATGGAGAAATTACGATACAACACTAATTTCGGTTACGTGGGCAATTCTGGATTCGGCTGTTGTGACCCGTTTGTCCACAACCACTACACGTTCGGACCCTACTTCCACTTGGCTGGTCCATCTCGTTACGGATTCTTCTTTGTTTCTTTCTTCCCCGTTTTGTAATTATCATTCTTGAATCCGCCACGATGGTCCACTTCGGTTTTTTCCAGTAGTCGATGTGTCGTAGTGGCCGAAAATGTGCGTTATATTGCTTTCTCCATTTATCTGTGCTATAGAATTTTGCAGCCATTACAGGAGCAGCTTCAGGGTTTCTTCGAGTAGGAGCGTTCACGTGTCCATCAACAGCCATGGCATGGGAACAAGCAATCCTTTGCATTTGCCACTTTCCACAAGTACAAGACATATCTGGAAAAGTGACTGTGTACGTGTTTTCCCCACCCATGCTTGTGGGGTCATTTGTGCGACACTCATAAATACCCTTTGAGATATCGAAAGGTGTTACCCCCTGATGAGTGGCATATGATTCCCGACCAGTGTAGAGATTCCACATGGCTGTTGCAAGAGGTGAATTGCACCCTCTAGATTCTCGAAGTTTTGGACAAAGTGTGCTCTAGAAAGGTTGAACGTACCTTCTATACATGCCTTGATAGGCATCATGCGCACTGTGCGTATCACATTGTTGTACGATTCTGCAATGTTTGAGGTGGTGTTTCCCCAACGTACGTAGTCCTTATCGCGCATCAACGTCCACTTACTCAAACCAATTTCTTTCATCCAATCCCAAGCTTTTTCATTTATCGCTCTCACTTGCCTAACAGCGTATAAATACTTTCTCCGCTGAGTCGCAGTGCCGACCTGCCAACACCATTTCTTCAACTTCACGTCTTTAAACGTCGTCATAAGGTTACTCCTTATGTGTCTTAGACAGTAACGATGATGCCAGCCATCCATTGCAGCCATTGCGTTGATCAAACCCGCATGACGGTCTGAAATCACACACAAGGCTTTCTCTTTATGAATTACGGCAACATTAGTACGGAAGTTGTTTAGAAGCCATAGCCAGCTGTCATTTGACTCATTATCAACCATGGAGAAAGCAAGAGGAAGTATATTCCCGTTTGCGTTTTTCGTCACGGCTGTGAGAAGTTTCCCGCGATAGTTTCCTTTCAAATGGGTGCCATCGACAACTACGAAGGGAATACAATGCTTGAATGCTTGGATGGCAGGGCCAAAAGCCCAAAAAACATACCTAAAAAGAAAACTGTAATCACTAATAGGAGTATTACAATTCACTATAATCATTAATATGAGTATTAGAATTAAACTATGCAACAAAATTGGGAGAGCCCTAAAGCAAATAGCCTTTATGGTCATTATCCACATATTGAATAACTCCCGTTTCAAAAGGAAACGGACCACATGCATCCGTTCAAATAAGTCAAATATGGATTGCGTAAGTTATTCAATATGTGTTCAATACAATTTACCACAAATAACAATTTATATCCAATATCATTAGTGTCTATAAAATCAAATAACAATTATTATATGTCAATATATGCAGTTTACTTTTGACTATAACATAATATCCTGTTGGAAATTGACAAAATACATACCTAAATGTTTCTGGACTGTTCTGGTTAGCCTTTGGGCCATGTAACCATCTAACGATTGTACCGGGGTTTTCCTGTACCAATTCCTGAATGTACGCCGGAAGCTCAGCAAAATTGCTCTCCCATGTTCCGTAGAGCCTTTCAATGGCTATTCTACGGGCATTCCAAGCTTTACAGTAAGACACATCCACATTCCAATGATCCTTGGCAGTAGCAATGATGTGTTTTACCTTGTAGGTAAGGTCCAGCTTGATTTGGTGACCAATTTTTGTTGCAATCATGCTTGCCGACAAAGAACGGTTGTTATTTCTTACGACCGATCCTAGACAAGTGTGCCTTGGGTTCCATTTTTCCAGCTTCCATAATCCCTTACTGTTTCTGTTTGAACCCCTAGCAGTCCACTCACATGGATACCGGTGTTCGTCGTCTTGGAATTTCGGACCCGCTGTGAAGCATATTGCTTTCCAAGCCTCTGGCCTCGAGTCCAGCAAGCACATCTCCCTGTTATTTTTTAGCAACCAAGTTCTGATTGCATATACAAATTGTGCCTTGATTTTGAAGTACACACCGGTTCTTGGGTCATCTCCTTCACGCCAGTACTCCACTATTTCCTCCTGTTCGTTGAACGGAAGACGATTCCATTCTTCCTCCCCCACAAAACCACCGTCTGATTCCAAGACCCTTTCATCATGTTCACGATGAAGTACGATCTCATCGTGCTCTTCTTCGTCCTCCGAAACGTCTCCAAGAATGGCATAGACTTCCGGTGCATATTCCTCGACCGTGTCGTTATCGGAATCTTCACGGCCGTTTCCACCAAAAGCCTCCTCTTCGACTTGCTGGTGTGGGGGGGCTTGTTGTTCGCCATGGTGTTGACTACTCTCAGGGTTCTGGGCTTCTTCGTTACTGTTCAGAATACCTTGACGGGAGCTCCGGTTGCTCAGTATAAGAAGTTGAAAGTGATCGGTGTAGGATGATGGAAACCCATCTTGAGACTGATGAGGATTGTGTAATTGAATGTTCCTCATCTGGTCTGAAAAGGAGTATTGTGTTTGTTGAGGCACCGGGAAAAATTGGGCTTGTATTTGTGCTTGATATTGAGGTGTGGGAACTCAAATAATAGATTGTTTCAAAAGTTTGATCGTCTACTAGTTCGCTCTGGAGAACATGATCTCCGCCGAAGGTGTACCACAGGGTTAACTGGTCACAAGCAAGTTTGTTGTACGCCCTCTCTTTGAAAGTAGCAAGGTCGACCTCTCGTACATAGGAAAAACAATACGACGAACGGATGATGTATCGTCAATCAAGTAACCATTTTGGAATGAAAGTTCATTTCCAGGGATTAGATGAACAAGGAGTGGGTAAATTGAGACATGGTTTGAGGAACAATGAGAGTTAGTTTGAGCGTTTCTGTATGAGATTTATCTGAGAGTTGTATGAGAGTTGTGAGAGGTAAAAAGTGGGGAGTTGATGTATATATAAAGCACAGAACCTTATCTCAT
This sequence comes from Senecio squalidus, assembly GCA_910822075.1. NCBI lineage: Eukaryota > Viridiplantae > Streptophyta > Magnoliopsida > Asterales > Asteraceae > Senecio > Senecio squalidus. The sequence goes on from CAJVGC010000001.1 coordinate 15,174,708, forward strand.
AAAATCTGACAGAAAATCCAGAGATTAAACCTTGTCCAGTGAAAATGCCACGTAGGATTGAGATAAGGATAAAACCCGGTTTTGCAAATCCGGCTTATCACATATTGTGTCAGTGGAATCAATGCTTTTACAGTCTTTTATTAAAAGCCGTGGTTTGTAAATCCGGCTTATCAAAAGCTTCCGTACCTTATCTCATAAAATCTGACAGAAAATCCAGATATTTTACCTTGTCCAATGAAATTTCCACGTAGGTTTGAGATATGGATAAAGCCGGTGTTGGCAAATCCGGCCTAT
>CAJVGC010000001.1:15175101-15198483 GCA_910822075.1 Senecio squalidus
TAGATGAGGATGTCGTCTATGAACACGATCACGAACTTGTCTAGGTATGGCCTACACACTCGGTTCATCAAGTCCATGAACACTGCCGGCGCGTTGGTCAGACCAAAAGGCATGACAAGGAATTCGTAATGGCCGTATCGGGTGCGAAAAGCGGTTTTCGGGATGTCGGACTCACTGACACGAACCTGGTGATAACCCGAACGGAGGTCGATCTTGGAGAAGTAAGTTGCACCCTGCAACTGGTCGAAGAGATCGTCAATCCTCGGAAGAGGGTATCGGTTCTTGACGGTCAGCTTGTTCAGCTCTCGATAGTCTATGCACATGCGGAAGGATCCGTCTTTCTTTTTGACGAAGAGGATAGGGGCTCCCCAGGGGGACGAACTTGGACGAATAAGACCATGGTCTAGGAGTTCCTGTAACTGTTTCGACAGTTCTAGCATTTCGGGTGGTGCCAGACGATACGGTGTCTTGGCGACCGGTGCTGCGCCAGGAATGAGGTCTATTCGGAATTCCACTTGTCGTTTAGGTGGTAGCCCTGGCAATTCCTCGGGAAAGACTTCGGGATGATCCTTGACCACAGGAATATCTTGGAGTCGGATCTCAGAAGGTTTTCGCTCGACGACATGGGCAAGGAATGCGTCATAGTCCCTCTGGAGGTACTTGCGCATTTTGATGGAAGATACGATGCGGAGCTGTCGTCCAGGCTTGTCTCCCTGAACGACGAGAGTCTCTTTTTCCGAAAGAGGGATACGAATAAGCTTATCGAAACAAATGATTTCCGCTCGAAAGCGAGATAGCCAGTCCATCCCAACAATAATGTCAAAACTTGAAAGCTCGATAGGAATTAGATCAATGGGGAAAATTTTGTCAGATAGGCATAGTGAACATCCTAGGATTATGTCCTTAGCTTCAAATTCTTGGCCGTTAGCATATTCAACGGTAAAACTATCCTTAAGAGCTTTAGATTCTAACTCTAGGAGGGGTCTAAATTCTAAGGAAATGAAACTTCTTTCGGCTCCTGAGTCGAATAATACGGAAGCAGAATGATTGTTGAGGGAAAACGTACCAGTAACTGCATTGGGGTCCTGACGTGCTTCCTCAGCCGTTAATCCGAATGCGCGACCCCTACCTTGCCCTCCTTGATTCTGAGGAGTCCGATTGAGCTTAGGGCAGGTATTGCGGAGATGCTGGTCGCTTCCACACTCATAGCAGGACCGTTTCGGGGCTGGAGCAATTGTCTTGTCAGGGCAGTACTTTGCATAGTGTCCCACCTTCTGGCACCTGAGGCATACCGGGCAGTCCCCGAGATGGTGAAAGCTGCACTTATTGCACTTAGGGTGTGGTCCGGTGTAAGACCCAGATTTAGCTGGTGGTGCAGGTGCAGGTGCAGGTGCAGGTGCAGGTGAAGCAGTCATGGCGTAGTTTCGGGTTTTCTTCTTGTTGCGGTCGCTTCTCCTTGGGGTGGACTCAGCCTTTCTCTTCTCACCTGACTCCTTTTTGGAGGATCCAGGAGCGGTGAGGAGGTTGCTGGTAAGACGGTGGGCCAGGATGATTGCACTCTGGAGGGTCTGGGGTTCGGCTGCCATGACCATACCTCGGATTTCCGGAACTAGACCAGAGATGTACAGGTCAATCCGGTTCTCCTCAGGGGTTACCAGCCTTGGAACCAGTCGGGCGAGTTCGTGGAACCGGGTAGTGTATTTCTCGATATCATTCCCGACCATCTTGTGGTCCCACAGCTCAGCCTCGAGCTTCTTAATTTCCCCTCTTGGGCAATATTCCTCGATGAGCAAGTTCTTGAAGGTGTTCCAGGGAAGGGCATACGCATCATCACGTCCACGGGTTTGGACAACAGTGTTCCACCATGACAGAGCCCGACCATGGAATACGCAAGACGCGTACTCCACCTTGTTCGCTTCGGCACATCGGCTGATGTGTAGGACCGATTCGATACTCTCGAACCATTGGACCAAACCTACAGCACCAGTTGTGCCGTGGAACTCTTTCGGCTTGCATGCCATGAAGCTCTTGTAGGTGCATGGGGGAGGGTTCGGGTGTTGGTGCTGATTCTGGTTCTGATTGTTCTGCTGTTGTTGTTGCTGTTGCTGCTGCTGCTGATGGTGATTGTTGACGTTGGCGTTGATTCCGGCGGTGATCTGGGCGATCATGTTGGGCATAGCCGCGTTCAGTTGTTCAGCAACTTGCTCAGCAATGATGCTAGCATTGGTGCGTGGAGCCATGATTCTACAATCAGAAGAACAGATTTAGTTTAGAACGCACGAATGGAAAGTGATAAGAATATAATTCAAGTGTCCATAAATAGTTATAGCACGAGATAGAAAGACTGATCAAGTAGTACACGCAAGATTAGAATTCAAGAGATAGAATTATAATGATCATAACAAGCACAAGATTCACAAGATACGACTAACATAAAAGTTAAAAGATAGAAATTTCATAGATAATAATAAAGTTGGTACAAGTACTTGAACTGAGGGAATATCGTCACAATACATATAAAAGGATAATAGAGTCTATGTCGTGTACAAGGAGAAAATTACGACTAGACCAAGTACAATACAATTGAAGAAACAACTAATGGCGCCTATCCAAGAACATCTTAGCCGCCATAACCACAATCAACGTGCCCATCACCAGGCACATACCGATAAGGCGCTGCACAGTACGGGCCGTAGCTCGGGTCGATGCGATAAATCGCAACGCCTGCTCCGACAACCGTTCAGCGGAGTCGGTAACCTCACTGATGAGGTGTCCCTGGTTCTGGGTCTCCTGAGCCAATCCCCGCACTTCGCGGTGCAAGTGAAGGAATGCGGCCGGTGGGGGAGGTTGAAGGGTAGGAGGCATCCTCTGCCTTGCGGCCTCAGCGTCTCTGGCGCGCTGCATTTCTTCGCGCTCGAACTGTCTCTCCCAAGAGTAGTGGTCCATGACACTAGTACGTGGCACTTCTGGAGGGTGACCAAAGGGTAGGTGCGATGGAATAGGCTGGGATGGTCCCTCCTGGCGGGCAGCCATCCTATCCGGCAAACGGCCCGGGAGGATGACCTGCTTTCGCGCGGTCAACCTGGTACGTGGGCCTCGGTAGTGAAGGGTGGCGGCAACGGGTACCGGAGGTGGTGGCGGTAGCACAACCCTCGGGCTGGACCCGATGCTGCTCGAGACAGCCATGGAGGTGTCCTCCGTAGGATCAGTAGTCTGGTGTCGTTGGCTCTCTGAGGCGGTACGGCCCTCGGAAGGCGACGCTGCTCTAGGCAAGGAGCGAGACTGAGAGTGCGACGGTGAAAGCGATCGAGATGACTGAGACATGACGAATCTGTGAACAATGAGTTTCGTGAGTACTAGAAGACACAAGGAAATGATAAAGGAAATGTGTAATGAAATGCATGTACGGGTCAGTCGCGTGAGAATCGGGAAAAGACAGTACCGGGAATTTTTGACTCAAAACCGTTAACATTAGTAATTACGTTCCGTCCTTGCATAATCTCTTTTGAACTAGGCATGGGTGATCAGGCCATGCGTAGTTGAAAATAAATAATGCAATCGCGAAATTAATTCTCTAAAGTTTAGACCCATAAGTGATTTTTCCGAAAAGTCTTGGTTATAGTTTGGTTTCGAAAACTTTTGAAAAATTTTAAAACCGTTTTTCTCTATAACCTGTGCTCTGATACCAAGTCTGTCACACCCCGCTAAAGCGGAAACACGGAATGTGAAGAGCTGGAAAATCATATCACAGGTCATATAAAACATAACGGTCATCAAGTCATTAATTAAAATAGAAGTGTTTACAAATCCATCCAAGACACAATAATTTAGTACATTGAAACACAAATTAAAAGTTCATTAAAATTCCCAAAAACAAATGGCCAAGTCTTTTCCCAATAAGGTTCTCACACGACCGCCTCGACCCGTCCATGCCATGCATCACGTGCTTACACTAATTCCCTGAAACATAAGATAAAGTGTCAACTACGAAAACGCAGTGAGTGAGTTACAGTTTTAAATAGTCGACCAAAATGTGAGTAAAGTATATAAAAGTAGAGGTTTTCATAAAGGAGATTAGCGGAGAAAAGTCGCTTAAAATTTATATACTTTAAAGTCTAAGTAACGGGCGAACTGGTGCCCTAAGTTTGTAAAGACCAAATAGAGTCAAATTTAGTCAAATAGTAGAAGCGGATAACAATCGCTAAAAGTTTATAAGTTTATGCGTAAGTAACTAATTAGATTTTCTTATATCAACCTCTTGGCATCTATAACTTAAGTGTTCACTGTTTGAGCAACGATTGACGTGCTCAGGACTGGGTGTGATGGCTAACCTATACGTTCTCCTGCTAAGGCAGTGCAAACCTACCAAGCTCTTTGCGAGCCTAAGGTGACGTATCGATTAGAGGGAGTGACGTAAGAGAGTTGGAAAATCTCTTGAACGTGAGTAATCAATGTGAGAATGGTCCTGCCAAAATCTGACAAATGGTCAGATATTTATAGGCATTCGTTTGTGGGCCGTGGGCCGTCATCGTAGTTTCTGGGCCGTCACTTCATAGTCCAAATATGGAAACTGATGTAGAACTAATGACCTATGACGGGTGAGCTTCCCTTTGAAAGGACTGGACTGACAGCTTGGCTTGGCCTTAAGGGACTGACAGCTTGGCTTGGCCTTAAGGGACTGACAGCTTGGCTTCACCTTAAGGGACTGACAGCTTGGCTTCACCTTAAGGGACTGACAGCTTGGCTTCACCTTAAAAGGGGCTGATAGCTTGGCTTCACTTTAAGGGACTGACAGCTTGGCTTCACCTTAAGGGACTGACAGCTTGGCTTCACCTTAAGGGACTGACATCTTGGCTTCACCTTAAGGGACTGACAACTTGGCTTCACCTTAAAGGGACTGACAGCTTGGCTTCACCTTAAGGGACTGACAGCTTGGCTTCACCTTAAGGGACTGACAGCTTGGCTTCACCTTAAGGGACTGACAGCTTGGCTTCACCTTAAGGGACTGACAGCTTGGCAGGGACTGACAGCTTGGCTTCACCTTAAGGGACTGACAACTTGGCTTCACCTTAAGGGACTGACAGCTTGGCTTCACCTTAAGGGACTGACATCTTGGCTTCACCTTAAGGGACTGACATCTTGGCTTCACCTTAAAGGGACTGACAGCTTAGCTTCCTCTTAAAGGGACTGATAGCTTAGCTTCACCTTAAAAGGACTGATAGCTTAGCTTCACCTTAGAGGGACTGATAGCTTAGCTTTACCTTAGAGGGACTGATAGCTTTCGAGGGGACGAGCTATATACCTCAATAAAATGTTTGAAGGGACTCCCTTTGAAGGGGAGGATCGCTCTCTTTGAAGGGGCGGATCGCTTCCTTTGGAAGGACGGATTCAATCGTTTTGTGTCTAGCGGTGTTTCCGATGGGGGAACTACATACCTCAACAGCCCCCCTAGTTTGAATGTTGAAATTTTCAAAACAAATTTTAACTTTCAAACTAATTGTTTTACTCCCATTTTCTCCTTTAAATGCTCCTCCCTTTCATTCCTTTTTCTTTTCCTTGAGGAGTGCCAAGGAGGAGAGGGATGCTTTACAGGAGGCTCTCGTACTGTTATAACTATTGTCTTATGGCTTTGCCACTTCGGATCTATATATTAATTTTGGGTTGTTATGACAACTCTTTTTGTTATCATGACTATGCCATGTTTAATTATGTTTCTTTTATTTGCATGCTTTTTATTTTTATTTTTTACTCGCGAGATTGTCGCTCCCCAATAGGGAGTGCTTATCTTTCCTCCGGTAGGTAAGAAAGACGGAAAGTTGATTGTCGCTCCTTAGTATGGAGTGCTTATCCTTCCTCCAATAGGTAAGAAAGACGGAAAGTTGTGTTCAGCCCAGCCTTGTATGCCTTATGTGGCTTGTTACACTTAGAAAAATTTCAAGTTAATTTTTTTTTAAATAGCTACGAGTAGCTTGTTACCAAGATGGTATTGATTGGGGGAAAGTATGATAGGAAAAAAAAGATGATTTCTATTAGCAACATAGATGACTACATAGATGTGCTCTATCAAGCATTTTGTTCTATCTAAAACATGATATAGTTGAATACATGGTATTCCATGACCTTGTTAGGATTTTTGTTGTCTTTCATGATGTAGTACGTCGTCGATTTGAAGGGGTGTTTGGAGGACTGGAGGACTAGACTAAATGTCCGTCTGGTGGTCCTGGGTCCTCCATGTGTGCTCCCTTTTGCCATGCAAAGGTCTTCTTGAGCGGGGGCTCCATCACTTGCTTTACTCCCGTGACAAGGTGTTCCAAGTCCAATGCTCGTTTGATTTCGGCCTGGAGCTCTCTACATGCATTTGTGTCATGTCCATGGGCTTCATGGAATTCACAAAATTTGTTCATGTTTTTCTTCCCTGACATGTAGGTCATTGGCCGGGGAGGCTTGAATGTCGCACATACTTGTTCGGTTTTCAAAATTTCCATGGTAGACTTGCTGAGGCCAGAGGCTAGTGAGCCTTTGTCATAAGGAGCAAACCTTTGCTTTTGTCTATTATCTCGTCGGTCCTCTTTGTGATTGTCATGACGACTACCCTCTCCACTAGGTGAGTCTTGAATGCTTGATCCTCCAACACTTAGTCCACCCCACCCTTTATCTCTTTTGCCACTCGTTACGCTTCTAGCCAAGGCAATTGTCTCCTTTGACCTCAAGTAGTTATAGCAAACATCAGTCGTTTCTTTGAAGGTAGTTGGGATTCTTGCTGCTAGTCGTTCTTGGAGTTGGCCTGGGAGCAAGGAGAGTGTGAAACCAGAAATTTGTTGACTTTCGGGTAGATCTGGTATCTTCAAGCACTCTTGTGTATAGCGGAGAATGAATTCTCGCAACCCCTCTCCTTCTCGCTGGCGTATGAGGTGTGCCTCAAGGTGGGTTCTCCTTTGCTTCTTTTGCTGGAAGAAGTTGGAGATAAACTTCGCTTTAAGGTCATAGAAGTCGTAGATGCTCTTCTCCGGAAGGCTTGTGAACCAATCTCTAGCAAAGCCTTGTAGCGTTCCGGGAAACATGTGGCAAGCTACAGGGTCAACCCACTTTTCTGTCATGATCGCTTGCTCGAACAACGCCAAGTGATCCTCTGGGTCTCTTGTTCCATCATAGGTGCCGACAATAGAGGGAACTCTTTGTCGGTCTGGGATGGGATATTTTGCCACCCAATCACAAAACTTAGAGTTCACCACAGAAGTGGGCATGGTTGCTACCCGAGATGGTCCTTCCCTCTCTCCCACGAGGCCCTTCAGCAAACTGAGTAATTCTTGATTGGTATCTTGTGGGGGCGGTGGAGGAGTAGGCTCTGGTGCCTTTTGCCTTTGCAACTCATTAACCAACTGTCCGAGCAAGACACTCACATTGACCTCAGGAATTGGTTGTGGCGCAGGCTTGGGCTTCAATGTTTCTATGAGCCTGGCTAAGAAGTCGTTTTGTGGGGGTGGAGTTGGTGAATGTGTTTGTTGTTGGGACAAGGCTGTCTTCAGAATCTCCAAGGCCTCTTCCACTGACGGCTGTTCCCTGGAAGGGGTTTGAGTGGGAGTGGGAGATGGCTGTTGGGTTAGAGTGGAGGCTTCCAAGCTAACAAGTGGTGGGAAGCTCAGGGTTGGAGTGATACTTGGAGGCCTTCCCATCTGGAAGCCTTGATAGCTTGACTGGCCTGCTTCTCCCGTGCTAGGCACTCCCACTTCGGCTGTGTCGTTAGACCCGAAAGGGTAAAGTCTGGTCCGGACACCAGATAGGTTTTCTTCGCTGATCCTTCTGGCATTCCCCGTCCCCTCTCCTGTTCCAGTGACTTGGGAATTTGGAGGGGTGGCGTTGATGTCTACCGAGGGAGGAGGATCCTCTCTGCTCGGAGGGGGGGTTCATGGCAAGGCCTGAATCCATTGGGGGTGAAGGGTTAAGGAGAAAACTTAGTGAAAAACCGTTGTTCTATAACGGTCCCACGGATGGCGCCAATGTTTGAGCAACGATTGACGTGCTCAGGACTGGGTGTGATGGCTAACCTATACGTTCTCCTGCTAAGGCAGTGCAAACCTACCAAGCTCTTTGCGAGCCTAAGGTGACGTATCGATTAGAGGGAGTGACGTAAGAGAGTTGGAAAATCTCTTGAACGTGAGTAATCAATGTGAGAATGGTCCTGCCAAAATCTGACAAATGGTCAGATATTTATAGGCATTCGTTTGTGGGCCGTGGGCCGTCATCGTAGTTTCTGGGCCGTCACTTCATAGTCCAAATATGGAAACTGATGTAGAACTAATGACCTATGACGGGTGAGCTTCCCGTTGAAAGGACTGGACTGACAGCTTGGCTTGGCCTTAAGGGACTGACAGCTTGGCTTGGCCTTAAGGGACTGACAGCTTGGCTTCACCTTAAGGGACTGACAGCTTGGCTTCACCTTAAGGGACTGACAGCTTGGCTTCACCTTAAAAGGGGCTGATAGCTTGGCTTCACTTTAAGGGACTGACAGCTTGGCTTCACCTTAAGGGACTGACAGCTTGGCTTCACCTTAAGGGACTGACATCTTGGCTTCACCTTAAGGGACTGACAGCTTGGCTTCACCTTAAAGGGACTGACAGCTTGGCTTCACCTTAAGGGACTGACAGCTTGGCTTCACCTTAAGGGACTGACAGCTTGGCTTCACCTTAAGGGACTGACAGCTTGGCTTCACCTTAAGGGACTGACAGCTTGGCAGGGACTGACAGCTTGGCTTCACCTTAAGGGACTGACAACTTGGCTTCACCTTAAGGGACTGACAGCTTGGCTTCACCTTAAGGGACTGACATCTTGGCTTCACCTTAAGGGACTGACATCTTGGCTTCACCTTAAAGGGACTGACAGCTTAGCTTCCTCTTAAAGGGACTGATAGCTTAGCTTCACCTTAAAAGGACTGATAGCTTAGCTTCACCTTAGAGGGACTGATAGCTTAGCTTTACCTTAGAGGGACTGATAGCTTTCGAGGGGACGAGCTATATACCTCAATAAAATGTTTGAAGGGACTCCCTTTGAAGGGGAGGATCGCTCTCTTTGAAGGGGCGGATCGCTTCCTTTGGAAGGACGGATTCAATCGTTTTGTGTCTAGCGGTGTTTCCGATGGGGGAACTACATACCTCAACATTCACACTAATTCGATTTTCCAACCGTGCGGCCCCAACTCCCCGCCTCTCAAACGGGAAATTAAAAGTTACTTAGTAATATGTACTTAGACTGCCATCTAAGCAAGGAACGGTTCTTTCCTAAGTATCGATACCCATAATTACTATACGGCTAAGTAGTTAATAGTGTGAAGATCAAAGTCTAAAAGTCGGCGGGCACTAAGTAATTTTATTTAAAAGAGAGTAAGTCGTTCATCACTTAAGAAACATGTTATAGCTCCATCAAGGGTTGGTTACGTATACAAGCATCAATAATTAGTTTAGTCAAAAGAGAGAGCGACCAATAAGTCTAAGTAAAGTCAAATAATTTACGCATAAGAGATCAATTAGTTGTTCAACAAGTCCAAATACGTCCAAAAGTCAAAGTTTGATAAGTCAAAAATCATAGTTTGATAGATCAAAAGTCAAAGTTTTATATTTTGCAATTCATTTTCATAAGGCATAAAATGCAATTAATCTTATGTTTCCCCCAAATTCATGTAAAATATGTAAAACAAGGGGTTGTAACTCACGGATTGCGAAGAGATCGAGAACTCGGAAACTTGGTCGGAATATGTGAGCCGGGAATCACGGGTGGCCGAAGGAAAAGCTTGGATGATGAGTTTTTGGTCGGATTTTAGCTCCAAAAATCTTTACAAGCGTGGTCCTTTTTCGAAATAACAACACTCCTTGCTTTCCTTGATGATCCAAAACGTTTTTAGTGGATGGGAATGGTGTTTATAAGGCTAAAGTTACTGGAAATAGGGGGGTTTTTGAGAGAAGACTTGAGAGAATAAGTGTGTGTGTGTGTTTTTAGGTTTTGTAAAATGAAAAGAAATGAATTAAGAAAAGTGGGTATAGGGTGAGTTAATCTGCCATTGGGACTGTTATTTGGCAGTAAAGGAACGTTTTTCATTGGTCAATTTTGGTGGTGGTTTGTAAAAACGAGTAAAGGACTAAAACTGTAAATATTTTGAATTTCTGGCGCGAAGTGCTGCGCTCCGGGGCATTTTTGCCCTTTTCAAAATTTTCGTTTTTACGTTTTTGCTTCGTTGGACCTTTTTGTTAATTAAAAGTTCTTAAGTATGATTTGTTATGAACTTAGGAAAGTTCAATGGGTATTTTCTTGGTATTAGGACTTATAATTTGATTCCGGAAGCCGACACTAGTTCCGACAAAGTACAGACTCAAAAGTTACGAACTAGATTAAAGCGAACGAGACAAAGAAGTAACTAACGTTTCGAACAGATTTAATTAATTGAACAAGTACCTGAATTTTGACAGTTGTCACATTCAAAGGACCACCGTTGTAAAGATTTTCGAAGCTCAAATCCGACCAAAACTCATCATCCAAGCTTTTCCTCCGGTAGATCTCTCCCTTTTTACTGTTTTAACTAAAATAATCAATTGCATGTAAGATCTAACGGTTGAAAATGTGTTTTTATACAAATCCTTGACTTTTATGGTCAAAAACGTTTTTAATCGAAATACTCTTTAAATCCACGAATCTGTGAATAAAAGCACATTAGAAACTGTTAAAATGATGTTTTGAACGATATTTACTAATTGCATGTACAATCTAAACAACAAAAATGAGTTTTTATAAAGATTTGTGTCATTTTTCATACAAAAACGATTTTTATCTAAATGATACTTAGATCTATGTTTTTGTGAATAAAAGTTGTTTAGAAACCATAATAATGATGTTTTATAAGTTATCCACCGGTTGCATGTTGAAATCCTTGTGTCACAAAACGTTTTTAGCAAGAAAAACACCAAACGGGAAAGAAACAGCAGCTAGGTGCGCAGCACCTAGGCTCAGGTGCGCAGCACCGAGCTGCTGTTCCCCCGAAAATCGTCGTTTTATTCGTCTAAAACTTGTACACACATTCTGGACTTCTGTCAATAACATCATTAGACTGAGATAAATAAAAATGATAATAATAATGACTTGTATTGGACTTTTTGGACTTATTTGACTTGTGGTGAAGTTATTTTGTGTATATGTATGTTTTGTGAGCGGAAATGATTGTAGGTTTTGGACATGAAATTTGGGCGCGGAAGCGCTGCCCAAATTTCGTTAGAAAACCTAAACCATTTCAGTAACCAAAACATGTTTATCATAATAATAACTTTGACTTTGAACCTTCAAACTAGAAATAAACGTTAACCGCTTCGGACAAATTTTGAGACAATTTGACTTCATCACATAACCATAAACAAAAGTTACCTAATCTTATATAAAGGACCTAATTAGACATTAACTTTTGGTCACTCTTGGTAATTCTTAGGCAATTCCGTGATTCCCGGCTCCTTTCCGACCGTTTCCGAGTTCACTTCTTCGCAATCCGTGAGTTACACCCCTCCTATCTTTTACCATTTTAAGTACTCTTTTTTGGGGGAAACATGAGATCAAACTTTTTGTGAACTTGATAAACCATTTTGACCTTTGAACTATTTAAACTAGTTTGACTTTTGTGAACTTGATAAACCATTTTGAACCTTTGAACTATTTAAACTAGTTTGACTTTTGTGAACTTGATAAACCATTTTGACCTTTGAACTATTTAAACTAGTTTGACTTCTGTGAACTTGATAAACCATTTTGACTTTTGAACTATTTGAACTAGTATGACTTTTGTGAACTTGATAAACTATTTTGACTTTTGAACGGTTGCTTTGAGGCTCTGAGAGCCTCAAACCATTTTGACTTTACGGATTGTTCTCCTTTCGAATATGCCAACGATCCATTAGTCGCAGCTACAACGCAAATTTAGGACCCCCAGAACACCGTCTGCCTACAATTCTTCCACCGACCCAGCTCTTACCGAACCATCAAACCTTGACGCCCCCGTCGGATAAACCAACCACCGCACTATTGAGTTAAGGTCGTTCGTTCCGATAAACTCACTAGCATTCCGTGAAGGACTACGACGCACCCTCCGCTCACGAAGTAGAGTATAAATCTAAGGAAATCCGAGTCCAAGACACCTCTGTAGTCAAGGACCATCCAAAGTTTTCCTGAGAAATCGCCCGGACTACCGCCGAGAGCGACGAGCGGAAATTCCAAATAAACCTTGTTCCTAGCACGGCACCAATAGCCAAGGCTCCCTACCAACTAGCACCATTTGAGATGCTAAGGCAGCCAAAGCCGCTGTAGGAACCTCCCAACTCTAACTCTACCACACAAAGTCAACCCGAGGAGTCCAGCTTCCCTAACAAGCGACAGACAGACCCCTCCGTTGTACGCCAAGCGTCATGAACTCACCAAGCAGACCATAGTGAACCGATAGCCATCCCCGAGAATCGACAATCAGTCCGAGTGGTTGCAGGATGCAACACATCTCTCGAAGGTCGACACCGCCCGAGTTATCACCAGGTTCGCGACATTTTGACCAACACTTGCGAGGACCGCATATTCCGAACTCGATGCAAACCACCCAAGCCCCTCCCCTGTTAGTACGCCTAAACAGCACATCGCCGGTATTCATGGACTTAATGAACACGGTGTGTAGGCCGTACCTGGATAACTGATAACCTTACTCCTAACCAACACTCACACCTACTCAAGGAAGATCCTGTGAGCATCCCGAGCTCACCCTAGAACCCTTCCACGGTCAGGAATCGCACGCCAACTTCCCTGAATTCGAACGCTGACCCCGAGCAGGACACTTCCCGACTCTATGGTCAACCTCGAAGGAACTCAGACCAGGCCAAACGTAGCTTGTAGTACCAAGCCCCTAGCATGAGCTCTGAAGTCCGAAGATAATCGCGAACCCATACCCGTCAAGGGCCATCGAATTGTTATTCCATTTATCCGGGATCCGACTTGCTGTAACCGGAGTTCCCGAGAATACTATTCTGGCCGGACACTGTGTAAGGACACCACCCCGTACTCCGCCAAGTGCCTCACTTACCTCGAGGCCAAAGCAGGACACCGAAACTCACCCCACCATTAGTCGATCTACGTCCCCCCTCTCCTTGAAGTGCCCTCCTGAGAATCGCCAGGAACGTGACTATACCTCATCACCCCTCACAATTCGCCTGTCTTTGATCGGGTACACTTGCGTCACGGACCCCGTGCCAGCACGAAGTGTGAACCCATCAGTCTATGCTAGGACGCAAGTTTCAAACACCGCACTGTCAGCTAGGAGCTGACGGTTGACGACTTGCAAGGTCCTACGTCTACCTCTACTCGCGAAGGACCGGAAACGTTCCTGTACTCGGCCAAGGAGCCGCGCGACCATCTGGAAGTAAAACCTCAATCCCTTCCTCGGCTGTGATTGCGAGAGCACTGAGGGTCTCTGTGGTACACTCTAAGAGACAATCCTCACGAAAGTGCTGGTTGCTCCCACATTCGAGACATAGTAGCCTTCTGTTCGCATTTTCTGGACAGCACCAGGGGTAGTGTCCCACTGTGTTGAAAAGTTTGCATACCGGGCACTGCCGGACATGGTAGAAAGGGCATCTGTTGCATCGGGTTTGCGGTCCGGTGTGGGTTCGAGGTATGGTGGGGTATTCCTGGGGGATACTAGTCCGTGACATTTGGTGGCGGAGTTTCCTTCTCTTGTTCTCCCTTCGTTGGAAGAGAGCAGGAGAGGGAGGTAAGGGGTTAGTTCCAAGGTCCTCGTTCTGCTTAGTAGCATGTTCACGGCATTGTCGGAAGAGGTGTCCGATTTTGTTGCACGCGTAGCACGCATGGCAGTCCCCAGTGTGATGCCGGTAGCACTTACCGCACTTAGGGTGCGATCCAGCATACTCTCGGCATCTGATGGCGGGCTTCTTGTTGAGGTCGCCCTTTATGGGTTGGTGACTAGCCTTACGCTTCTCACTCTTCCTTCGAGTGACGGGGGCTGGAGGAGGAGGGAGGTTGTTGTCATGATTGATCTCCGAACGAAAGGTGTCGGGGTTATCGCCTCTGAAGATCCTGTCGCTCACTCCGGCGATCACCTGGGCGATCAAGTCGGGTATTGCTGCGTTCATCTGGGCGATGACTTGCTCGGCGAGGTCACTAGCACTCAAGTGCGGGGGTGCCATGATTCTGCAACAGAAAGAATTTAGGTTGGGTTTAGAATGCGCGGATGAGATATAATACGAATTACGATTTAAGTGATCATAGATAGTCACAGCACGAGATTAACACGAATGATCAAGTAGTTCAACGCAAGATTATGACTTGGGATAGAACCATAGTGTTCACAACAAGTACAAAGTTCACAACTCACGATAAATCAAATGATAAAACATAGAATTTTTCATTAATAATAAGAAGTTTCGGTACACATGACAAATTCACTGAGAGAAACATACAAGTGCAATACATAGAGGAATAATAAGTAGTGGCTTAAGTCGTGTACAGTACAATAAAAGGGGAATATGCCTAATAACGCTCTTCCAAGAACATCATGGCGGCGAGAGCTACGACAAGTGCTCCCATGACTATGCAAGCTCTGACGAGGCACTGGACGGTCCGGGCGGTGGCCTGAGCCGTCAGTATGATCCGCCGGGACTGCTGTGCTAGCTCATTTGCAGCATCGGAGACTTCAAATAAAAGAAGGCCCTGCTCCTGGGCTTCCTCGGCAAGTCCACGGACTTGGCGGTGTAAGTTGAGGAAGGCGTCCGGGGGAAGAGGCTGGTGAGTAGGTGGCATCATGGGTCGGGAGGGTCCGGACTCCTGCGCACGCCGTCTTTCCTCAATGAACTGACGATCCCATGCGTAACGCTCCGATATCGGAGTGCGAAAGGCGGGATCGTAGGGGTCCAAGAAAGACTGGGGAGGCGCGGGTCGGAACGGGCCCGACTGCGGATGTACAGGTGCTCCCGCATTGGGTCCTCGGGGCTGCGGTGCTGCAACGGGCACCAGTCTAGGAGGTGGAAGTACCGACCTTGGGCTGGACCCGTGGCTGCTGCTGATGGTCTGGGAGGTGTCTTCTGTTGGGTCAGTCGTCTGGTGACGCTGACTCTCGGATGCGGTGTGGCCTTCGGAGGGTTCGTGAGAGGGGGAGGCGGCTCGGGGAAGTGATCGTGTCTGGGATCGAGAGTTCGAGGACTGAGACATGGCGTATCTGCGAATAGAGAGTTACATAAGTATGGGGAAACTAAGAAGAGGAAAAACGTAAGTAAATGCATGCACGGGTCAATCATGTGAGTGTCGGGAATGGACAAGACCGGGAATTTATGGACTCAAAACCGTTTTAACGATAGCCTTTCATTTTCCGTTCTTGCATAATTCATTTTGAACTACGGGTGGTTGATCAAGTCACGCATAGTTGAAAAAGTTAATCATGCAATTGTGGAAAATAACATACTAAAGTTTGAACCCGAAATGACGTTTTCTGAAAAGCCTTGGTTATAGTTTTGGTTTCGAAAACTTTTTGAAAGATTTTAAAACCGTTTTCACTATAACCCGTGCTCTGATACCAAGTCTGTCACACCCCGCTAAAGCGGAAACACGGAATGTGAAGAGCTGGAAAATCATATCACAGGTCATATAAAACATAACAGTCATCAAGTCATTAATTAAAATAGAAGTGTTTACAAATCCATCCAAGACACAATAATTTAGTACATTGAAACACAAATTAAAAGTTCATTAAAATTCCCAAAAACAAATGGCCAAGTCTTTTCCCAATAAGGTTCTCACACGACCGCCTCGACCCGTCCATGCCATGCATCACGTGCTTACACTAATTCCCTGAAACATAAGATAAAGTGTCAACTACGAAAACGCAGTGAGTGAGTTACAGTTTTAAATAGTCGACCAAAATATGAGTAAAGTATATAAAAGTAGAGGTTTTCATAAACGAGATTAGCGGAGAAAAGTCGCTTAAAATTTATATACTTTAAAGTCTAAGTAACGGGCGAACTGGTGCCCTAAGTTTGTAAAGACCAAATAGAGTCAAATTTAGTCAAATAGTAGAAGCGGATAACAATCGCTAAAAGTTTATAAGTTTATGCGTAAGTAACTAATTAGATTTTCTTGTATCAACCTCTTGGCATCTATAACTTAAGTGTTCACACTAATCCGATTTTCCAACCGTGCGGCCCCAACTCCCCGCCTCTCAAACGGGAAATTAAAAGTTACTTAGTAATATGTACTTAGACTGCCATCTAAGCAAGGAACGGTTCTTTCCTAAGTATCGATACCCATAATTACTATACGGCTTAGTAGTTAATAGTGTGAAGATCAAAGTCTAAAAGTCGGCGGGCACTAAGTTATTTTATTTAAAAGAGAGTAAGTCGTTCATCACTTAAGAAACATGTTATAGCTCCATCAAGGGTTGGTTACGTATACAAGCATCAATAATTAGTTTAGTCAAAAGAGAGAGCGACCAATAAGTCTAAGTAAAGTCAAATAATTTACGCATAAGAGATCAATTAGTTGTTCAACAAGTCCAAATACGTCCAAAAGTCAAAGTTTGATAAGTCAAAAATCATAGTTTGATAGATCAAAAGTCAAAGTTTTATATTTTGCAATTCATTTTCATAAGGCATAAAATGCAATTAATCTTATGTTTCCCCCAAATTCATGTAAAATATGTAAAACAAGGGGTTGTAACTCACGGATTGCGAAGAGATCGAGAACTCGGAAACTTGGTCGGAATATGTGAGCCGGGAATCACGGGTGGCCTATTAATACCAAGGTAGTTTAATGAGTTGTTATATTATTATGTTCTTATATAATAATGTAGATAAAATGTTATTAAAGTGTAAGTGTCAAAATTTAAATATCGTTAAAATAGTCCAAAAAGGTAATTGTATCGTTTTTGTCCACAAGTCCGATTTAATGTTTTTAGATTATTATATCTTAAGTGCTTTTGCTCGCTGAAGTGATTTACAATTTCTGGGGAAATTTGGGCAGCGCTTCCGCGTCCAAATTTCATGCCCAAAAATTGTACCATCACTTCCGCTCACAAATCACCTAAAACACAATATCACATATTTTATAGCTCATTTTAGTCCAAATAGTCCAACACAAGTCACCTTTATTATTACTTTCATTTATCTCAGTTCCAACATGATATCAGTAAAAAGTCCAGAATGTAACATGTTCTTAAAACGAGTAAAACGACGAGTTTTCGGGAAGACAGCAGCCCGGTGCGCAGCACCTGTCAGGGGGTGCTGCGCACCTCCTTGCTGTTTTCCCGTTTTTGTGCTTTCTTTTGTTAAAAACGTCTTTTCACCCATGGATTTCGACATGCAACTGGTTAAAACTTATTAAAACATCTTTTTAACAGTTTCTAAAATATATTTGGTTACAAATCCGTGGATCTAAAGAGTATTTATGTTTAAAAACGTTTTTGACCATAAAAAGTCATAGATTTATGTAAAAATACATTTTCAACCGTTAGATCTTACATGCAATTGAATATTTGTGTAAGAATAGTGAAAATAAAGAAATCTACCGAAGGAAAAGCTTGGATGATGAGTTTTTGGTCGGATTTTAGCTCCAAAAATCTTTACAAGCGTGGTCCTTTTTCGAAATAACAACACTCCTTGCTTTCCTTGATGATCCAAAACGTTTTTAGTGGATGGGAATGGTGTTTATAAGGCTAAAGTTACTGGAAATAGGGGGGTTTTTGAGAGAAGACTTGAGAGAATAAGTGTGTGTGTGTGTTTTTAGGTTTTGTAAAATGAAAAGAAATGAATTAAGAAAAGTGGGTATAGGGTGAGTTAATCTGCCATTGGGACTGTTATTTGGCAGTAAAGGAACGTTTTTCATTGGTCAATTTGGGTGGTGGTTTGTAAAAACGAGTAAAGGACTAAAACTGTAAATATTTTGAATTTCTGGCGCGAGGTGCTGCGCACCACAGCACTAGGTGCTGCGCACCGGGGCATTTTTGCCCTTTTCAAATTTTTCGTTTTTACGTTTTTGCTTCGTTGGACCTTTTTGTTAATTAAAAGTTCTTAAGTATGATTTGTTATGAACTTAGGAAAGTTCAATGGGTATTTTCTTGGTATTAGGACTTATAATTTGATTCCGGAAGTTATTCCGACACTAGTTCCGACAAAGTACAGACTCAAAAGTTACGAACTAGATTAAAGCGAACGAGACAAAGAAGTAACTAACGTTTCGAACAGATTTAATTAATTGAACAAGTACCTGAATTTTGACAGTTGTCACAAGGTTCATGTGCCGATGGTCCGATACGTTTTGCAGAGTAATAAAACCAACAAATGTATTTAACGTAACATGATAATAAGTCTTGCATATAAACGGTCGGATGTGCAGATTGCTCACGGTCGTAAATGCTCAACTCATTGGAATTAATTTTATACTCAAGAAGAAACCAATAACCCCCAATGGTAGATACTGGAATAAGGACTTAATCAACGCCTCTCCAGCCTTTGTATGGTTTTGTTCGTCCAAGGCAAATTTCAAAACATCTGCCCCAATGATGATGATTGACAAAATCATCATGAAACGATATAGGCATTACTGCATACTTGGTTCTTGGTTCCATTTCTTCCCTCTCTAGTAAATTTCGATGCACCACTTGTGATCGCCTTATCCATGCATCGACATGCTGAAAATAAGCGGAAAAAATTATAGTTATTAAAAATTAAAGTTATTAAAAAAAAATAATTGTAAATAAAAAACTTACAGTTTCCCACAATTCGTTGTCTTGCGTAAATCCTAACAGAACGCCCCAAAACGTTCTGGAACACTGTACATTTTCCGGTAAACAACTAATTAAACAATATTGGTCTTCTTCGTTCTTTCCTCTGTCACCTTCAAGGAAAAATTTCTCAACACTCTCAGCTGGTATGATAGCTTGTGAGACGTTGACCGCATCTACCTCTTCGTTTATGTTGCAAATTTGTTGTATAAAGTCATTTTTCTCTTCTACTTGAAGATCAATCCGACTGATCAACTCGCCACATTTGCACGTATTTTCCCAGTCTTTCACGCACTGGAGACGAAGGTGGTTGAGATAATCTTGTTCTAAAATTGATAGGTTTGGGTCTTCTTGAATTGATTGTATGAGTTGGGTTTTTTCGTTATCAGCTTTCTGGAAACTTTTAATAAGGGAGTTTAGTGTTTCCAGACGCTTTTTATCTTCCTCCAAATGTTTGAAAACGGTGTCGAGGATATTGGAGTTAGTGGAATAAGAATTACTAGATGAAGCCATGGTTATGAGATTAAATTTGTTGCAGGATATGGTAGAGAGAGATATAATAAGGTGATAGGGTAAATCGATAGTGTTACAGTGTGTTATTATTTATAATAAGTTCATATGAATAGTTTTTAATAAGCCGAATTTACAAACACCGGCTTTTAATAAAAGACTGTAAAAGCATTGATTCCACTGACTCAATATGTGATAAGCCGGATTCGCCAAGACCAACTTTTATCCTTATCTCAATCCTACGTGGCATTTTCACTGGACAAGGTTTAATCTCTGGATTTTCTGTCAGATTTTATGAGATAAGGTACAGTACGGTAGATAAAAAGCTTTTGATAAGCCGGATTTGCCAAAACCGGCTTTTATCCTTATATCAATCCTACGTGACATTTTCACTGGACAAGGTTTAATCTCTGGATTTTCTGTCAGATTTTAATCTCTGGATTTTCTGTCAGATTTTTAATAGAATTTTTATTTAAAAGAAACAATATAATATTTATTTAAAAGAAACAACATAATATTGAAATTACAAATCAACTTTCTTAATAGAATTTTTATTTAAAAAAAACAACATAATATTGAAAATACAAGGGCATACATTAGAAAACAATTAAAATAAGACAACAAATGAAAATTAGAATAAAGTTTTCTATCCAACAGTACGGTCGATACGTTTTGAATAGAATGCTTTTGCCATCCCTTGTCTGAAAACATCCACTTGCTCGTTAGACACATCAGCAGTAATTATTTCCCTTGTTTCATTGGTTAGTATGTGGTGTATAAACAAGCAGATAAACAAAGCTGAATTTTTTCTACTATTTGGACATTGGGGAACTCTGGCGACATATCCAAAAGGTTTTCTCGCATTTAGTGTAGCTCCTCTACTCATATAATTTATTTCTTGCAAAAACCTTACAAGGTTTTCTTCGTAATAAGTCATGAGACGAGAACGATGGGCATCCGGAACTACTGCTAATTCCCTGTCAAAAATGGTCAATTCAAGAGTGGATAATTTAAGTTGTAGAAGGAACCAGTGCTCATTTCGACAACTTATTGGAATTAGGACTATGTCAACTTCCCACCAAGCAGGGAAAACTTTCAAACATCCTGTTGCTGTCTTAACTATTCTTTCCCATTGTTGTTCAAGAAAGTCATTGTTGAAAAAAGTTGGCATCACTGCATACCTGGTGTTCAACATATTATCCCTTTCTATGGTTTTTTTATGAATTACTTGTGACCGTCTTATCCAAGCATCAATATGTTGTTATATTTATAAAACAAACAAACAAAAATTATAATCAAGATTCAACACTAACTTTGATATTATAAAATTTTAAAAATGTAAAACTTACCATCTCCCACAAAGCATTGTCTTGCGTGCGTCCAAGAAAAACGCCCCAAAACCTTCTGCAACACTTGAAAATTTTTCCTAAATAAGCAATATGACAATATTGTTCTTCGTCACCTTTCCCTCTATCCCCTTCAAGAAAAAATTCTTCAGCAGTTGCAGCTAAGACAATTATCCATATTTTGGGAAGATTCCGTTTCATGTTGTTGAATATCGTATAGGAGTTGATCAATTTCGTCTCGCAGTACTTGTCTTCGCTCATCTAGATTGACGAGTTCTTCAATGAGATCTTCGAGCCTTTGTCTTCGGTGTGTGTTTGAATTCATTATGGTTGTGTGTGTAAAACTTAAAATCGTAATATATAAGTTATTGGGTCACAACATATATGAGTAGTCCAAGTTGTTTATATATTTTACATCATATTTTATATAGCACAAAAAAATATATTGAAAACTTAATCCATTTATATATTTTACATCACTGACTCAATATGTGATAAGCCGGATTTGCCAAAACCGCCTTTTATCCTTATCTCAATCCTACGTGGCAATTTCATTGGACAAAGATTAATATCTGGATTTTCTGTCAGATTTTTATGACATAAGGTACGGTACTGACGTGAAACACTGAAAAGTTCACATCATACAGACCTTTAATAAAAGACTGTAAAAGCATTGATTCCACTGACACAATATGTGATAGGCCGGATTTGCCAACACCGGCTTTTATCCATATCTCAAACCTACGTGGAAATTTCATTGGACAAGGTAAAATATCTGGATTTTCTGTCAGATTTTTATGAGATAAGGTACGGAAGCTTTTGATAAGCCGGATTTACAAACACCGGCTTTTAATAAAAGACTGTAAAAGCATTGATTCCACTGACACAATATGTGATAAGCCGGATTTGCCAAAACCGGTTTTTATCCTTATCTCAATCCTACGTGGCATTTTCACTGGACAAGGTTTAATCTCTGGATTTTCTGTCAGATTTTATGAGATAAGGTTCTGTGCTTTATATATACATCAACTCCCAACTTTTACCTCTCACAACTCTCATACAACTCTCAGATAAATCTCATACAGAAACGCTCAAACAACTCTCATTTTCCTCAACCATGTCTCAATTTACCACACTCCTTGTTCATCTAATCCCTGGAAATGAACTTTCATTCCAAAATGGTTACTTGATTGACGATACATCATCCGTTCGTCGTATTGTTTTCCTATGTACGAGAAGGTCGACCTTGCTACTTTCAAAGAGAGGGCGTACAACAAACTTGCTGTGACCAGTGATTTCTACAACCTTAAACTAACCCTGTGGTACACCTTCGGCGGAGATCATGTTCTCCAGAGCGAACTAGTAGACGATCAAACTTTTGAAACAATCTATTATTTGAGTTCCCACAACCCTCAAGATCAAGCACAAATACAAGCACAATTTTTCCCGGTGCCTCAACAAACACAATACTCCTTTTCAGACCAGATGAGGAACATTCAATTACACAATCCTCATCAGTCTCAAGATGGGTTTCCATCATCCTACACCGATCACTTTCAACATACTTCATATACTGAGCAACCAGAGTTCCCGTCAAGGCATTTGGAACAGTATAACGAAGAAGCCCAGAACCCTGAGAGTAGTCAACACCATGGCGAACAACAAGCCCCCCCCCCCCCCCACACCAGCAAGTCGAAGAGGAGGCTTTTGGTGGAAACGGCCGTCAAGATTCCGATAACGACACGGTCGAGGAATATGCACCGGAAGTCTATGCCATTCTTGGAGACGTTTCGGAGGACGAAGAAGAGCACGATGAGATCGTACTTCATCGTGAACATGATGAAAGGGTCTTGGAATCAGACGGTGGTTTTGTGGGGGAGGAAGAATGGAATCGTCTTCCGTTCAACGAACAGGAGGAAATAGTGGAGTACTGGCGTGAAGGAGATGACCCAAGAACCGGTGTGTACTTCAAAATCAAGGCACAATTTGTATATGCAATCAGAACTTGGTTGCTAAAAAATAACAGGGAGATGTGCTTGCTGGACTCGAGGCCAGAGGCTTGGAAAGCAATATGCTTCACAGCGGGTCCGAAATTCCAAGACGACGAACACCGGTATCCATGTGAGTGGACTGCTAGGGGTTCAAACAGAAACAGTAAGGGATTATGGAAGCTGGAAAAATGGAACCCAAGGCACACTTGTTCGTAAGAAATAACAACCGTTCTTTGTCGGCAAGCATGATTGCAACAAAAATTGGTCACCAAATCAAGCTGGACCTTACCTACAAGGTAAAACACATCATTGCTACTGCCAAGGATCATTGGAATGTGGATGTGTCTTACTGTAAAGCTTGGAATGCCCGTAGAATAGCCATTGAAAGGCTCTACGGAACATGGGAGAGCAATTTTGCTGAGCTTCCGGCGTACATTCAGGAATTGGTACAGGAAAACCCCGGTACAATCGTTAGATGGTTACATGGCCCAAAGGCTAACCAGAACAGTCCAGAAACATTTAGGTATGTATTTTGTCAATTTCCAACAGGATATTATGTTATAGTCAAAAGTAAACTGCATATATTGACATATAATAATTGTTATTTGATTTTATAGACACTAATGATATTGGATATAAATTGTTATTTGTGGTAAATTGTATTGAACACATATTGAATAACTTACGCAATCCATATTTGACTTATTTGAACGGATGCATGTGGTCCGTTTCCTTTTGAAAC
>CAJVGC010000001.1:15198583-15231768 GCA_910822075.1 Senecio squalidus
TTACTGATATCATGTTGGAACTGAGATAAATGAAAGTAATAATAAAGGTGACTTTTGTTGGACTATTTGGACTAAAATGAGCTATAAAATATGTGATATTGTGTTTTAGGTGATTTGTGAGCGGAAGTGATGGTACAATTTTTGGGCATGAAATTTGGACGCGGAAGCGCTGCCCAAATTTCCCCAGAAATTGTAAATCACTTCAGCGAGCAAAAGCACTTAAGATATAATAATCTAAAAACATTAAATCGGACTTGTGGACAAAAACGATACAATTACCTTTTTGGACTATTTTAACGATACTTAAATTTTGACACTTACACTTTAATAACATTTTATCTACATTATTATATAAGAACATAATAATAATTAAACTACCTTGGTATTAATAGGCCACCCGTGATTCCCGGCTCACATATTCCGACCAAGTTTCCGAGTTCTCGATCTCTTCGCAATCCGTGAGTTACAACCCCTTGTTTTACATATTTTACATGAATTTGGGGGAAACATAAGATTAATTGCATTTTATGCCTTATGAAAATGAATTGCAAAATATAAAACTTTGACTTTTGATCTATCAAACTATGATTTTTGACTTATCAAACTTTGACTTTTGGACGTATTTGGACTTGTTGAACAACTAATTGATCTCTTATGCGTAAATTATTTGACTTTACTTAGACTTATTGGTCGCTCTCTCTTTTGACTAAACTAATTATTGATACTTGTATACGTAACCAACCCTTGATGGAGCTATAACATGTTTCTTAAGTGATGAACGACTTACTCTCTTTTAAATAAAATTACTTAGTGCCCGCCGACTTTTAGACTTTGATCTTCACACTATTAACTACTTAGCCGTATAGTAATTATGGGTATCGATACTTAGGAAAGAACCGTTCCTTGCTTAGATGGCAGTCTAAGTACATATTACTAAGTAACTTTTAATTTCCCGTTTGAGAGGCGGGGAGTTGGGGCCGCACGGTTGGAAAATCGGATTAGTGTGAACACTTAAGTTATAGATGCCAAGAGGTTGATATAAGAAAATCTAATTAGTTACTTACGCATAAACTTATAAACTTTTAGCGATTGTTATCCGCTTCTACTATTTGACTAAATTTGACTCTATTTGGTCTTTACAAACTTAGGGCACCAGTTCGCCCGTTACTTAGACTTTAAAGTATATAAATTTTAAGCGACTTTTCTCCGCTAATCTCCTTTATGAAAACCTCTACTTTTATATACTTTACTCACATTTTGGTCGACTATTTAAAACTGTAACTCACTCACTGTGTTTTCGTAGTTGACATTTTATCTTATGTTTCAGGGAATTAGTGTAAGCACGTGATGCATGGCATGGACGGGTCGAGGCGGTCGTGTGAGAACCTTATTGGGAAAAGACTTGGCCATTTGTTTTTGGGAATTTTAATGAACTTTTAATTTGTGTTTCAATGTACTAAATTATTGTGTCTTGGATGGATTTGTAAACACTTCTATTTTAATTAATGACTTGATGACCGTTATGTTTTATATGACCTGTGATATGATTTTCCAGCTCTTCACATTCCGTGTTTCCGCTTTAGCGGGGTGTGACAAACCTCCTCCTGGGTATGATGCACAACTTTATTACAAAAATGTACCTCAATATCCGGGTAGTAACGAAAACTTTGTTGTGTTTCTATGTATGTTTATTCACTACACGGTCACTGGTGAAGTCTCAAGTGTAGTTAGAGCTGATGTATCCAATGAACAAGTAGTTGCTTTCAGGAGAAGGATGGCAAATGTACTATATGCAAAACGTAAAATGTAATTTTTTTTTATATTTAATAATATGTAATGTTTTTAATATATATTTTTATTGTAATAATTTTTCATTTATGTTTTTATGAGTATGTTTTTATTGTCATGTTTTCTGTTAATATGTTTTTATTTAATATTTAATGTTATAAAAAAATATTGATATAAACAAATATTAAAGCAGGAAACAAATATTGATATAAACAACTATTAAACACACACATAACTTTTTATTAATAAACAAAATCAAACATAGTTCAATACAACACAATAGGTAAACGTACTACTGGGGGGGAGTGGGGCGGGGGCGGTAATAAAAATGACTGCCGGTGAGGCATCTCGTTGGTTGTGGGATCCTGGTTGATCTTCTGGGTTCTTCATTCTGTGGGTTGGGTGGCTGGTCCAACCCATAATCACCAAAAGACTGAATCTGAACCGGGCTACTATCATGATAATGAGACCGGCGTGCAACCATTTCGGTACTAGGGTCCCTTTGGAAATCTTGTTGTACCCAAGGTCGAAACCCATCGCCATGAAAATTGGGTGACAACGAAAGCCAAGTAGATTCATGGGGAGGGGTAGGGTTAGGGCCAGGGGTAGGCGTACGCAACAACTCGTTGATCATGTCTAGCCCATGTTGGGTACCACTACCTCCATGTTGATACTGATAACCACCACCATCTGCCTGAGAACCACCACCATCTGCCCGAGTATGCTGCCCGTACTGGGAACCACCCAAACCACCCTGATACTGACCTCCATATTGGGGTGGAGGAGACGGAGGACGTGGATAATACCAAGGTGGGGGAAACGAAAATTGTTGCGATCCATAGTTCATCCGGTCCGGATTATGTCCGTATCCCATAGAATCATTAGGGATTTGAACAAAATCCTGCCACATGGCGTTGTTCCCCACTCCACTGTCCATGTTCTGTCGAGCACGATCGTGGATTTCCCTCAACGCCTCGTTCTGCAAAAAAATTAAAACATATAATATAAAATAAATGTGATATACATATATGAATATATAAAATAAAATAAATACGCATAACATATTACCTGTACTTGCTGGACACCGCCCCATTGTGGATACACATTGGGAGGGTTATTGCACCCGGGTTCGTGATGACTAAGACAGTGCGCTGATAATACCACTGCATATAGCCAGGTAGAACACCTCCCCCCTCTGGTCCATCAAAGTGATAGACATGGTTGTGTCTATCATTCCACCACGCTATCTGAGCCACTTTCTTCTGCTCCCAGTCTGTACGTCGTCCCCCGCTAAACGAACCCGCATGGTTCCTCGTGTGCACTCTGGCTGGAAATATAAACAAACTTTCGGGAACCCCTTGCCCGAATCCAAACTGCCTGCATACTCGGTTCGGTTGATGAGGTTCCGCAACACACCACCAAACAAGCCATCCACTATACGCCCATATCCCGCTGTCTCTCCGGCAGTCATACACAAGCCCCCCCAGTACATCGGTATAAGGACACCAAATAAACTGGCCCTCTTCCAACGCGGTGAAAGCGGCACGGTATGCAACCAACACATGAGCCGGTGTGCCTGTGTTACTAAAGCTACCAAACCGGCGATGCCACCTAATATACAAATTAATAATCGTAAAAATTTAATAAAAATAATAAATATAATAATCAGTAATTAAAATTATATAATAGAAATAATAAATATATAAAAATAATAAATATAATAAAAATAATAAATATATAAAAATAATAAATATATAAATTAATCTAAATTAATCATAATAACAAATATAATAAAAATGTAATGCAGAGATAAAAACATTACTTGCTACCAACGCAGTGTGTGTAAATATGTTGTACACCCTCCCGTATGATCCTACGGGGCGCAGTAATGGGTATTCTCTCCCAGGCCCAAAGTTGAAGCAAAATCAACGGGCCCTGAATACCTTTCACATCCGGCTTCTCCACAACAGTACATAGTTGTCGGTACAAATAAGCCAACACTGCGGAGCCCCAGCTAAGTCTACCACCCTCAGTTAGGTCGTCTATGTTTTTCAAAAAATTAAGCGACACATCATACGACCTTGAATCACTGAACAGGTGCCCACCCAAAAAGAGCCAAAATATATAATCTAGCTCTTTGCCAGCTGTCCCCGCTGGGATGAGTAATTTGATAAACTAGCTGATGGATTGTTATTCTACCACTTTCAACGTCACTCTCAACTGGCTCAAACCCAAGATAGCCAGAACAATCACTCGCCCACTCTTCCGCGCTTTTAGACTCCCAAACTCCGGAAACCACCGGTCCGTCTACAGGCAGCCCCCAAATAACTTGTACGTCTTGTAACGTAACAGTCGCTTCACCGGTGGGAAAATGGAAGGTGTGCGTCTCGGAACGCCACCTCTCGACCAAAGCCGTAATCAGAGCGTGGTCGATCTTATGGTAACCGGTGCGTAATACACCGTCGAACCCAGCGCTGGCTATGCAGTTTCTCACTTCCTTCGGAATATTGTCGGCCAGGTCCCAAAATCCGGAATCACACCGTCTAGCTTTTATGGGAGCAGTATGTTCTTGCAAATTGTTAAATAGACGGGCAACACGGTGGTGGTTATCGGCTTGTAAAAACAGCAATTCATCGTTTCGGGGGGTTGCAGATGCTCCAAATTGCGCCATTTTGTGTTTTGGTTTGATTTTGGTCGGATTTCTTAAGTTTTTGCCGGATTGTTTTTTTGTGTTGTAAGTTTTTTGTGTGTGGGTGTTAAAATGATCGCTGCATGATGAATATTTAAGATTCATAAGAACCGGATTTCCCAAAGCCGTTTCTTACACGTGGCACAACGACATTGGCTAGTATTAAAGGTGTTTGTCGGTCGCTGCATGGGCTTTAATGCTGCTGTCGGTGGAGTCAAAAGCCGGCATTGGGAATGCCGGCCCATGCATTGTGGAAATCTGACGTGGAAAGCACTGCTGACTGGGTGTTGACTAGGCGACTTGGTAGTGGAAATCCTACGTGGCGTGGTGATTTGGCAAGAACCGGATTTCCCAAATCCGGTTATACGTGATTTATAAAAAAATTCCGTTGAAATCCACCGGTGCTAATTCCGGTGGAAAAAAAACTATTCCGGCCAAATTTTTGAGAATGAATTGGGTGAAATAATGAAAGATAAAAAAGAGTTGGTCGGGAGTGTTCAAATTAATCAAAGTAGACTTATACAACATGAAGTGGATCTTGCTGAAGCTAAGAAAAATTTAGACTTGGAGCGACAAACTTCAGCGGCGTTACGTGCTCAACTCAATTTGGCTATTCAAAGCAGTAGAGATTTGATTGTTGCGATTCTTAATTTTTTCAAAGGTGTGTTGAAACATAATGATGTGATGGGAGTGCTAAAGAAATTTAATCAACCTTCCTGTATGTATGGAAAACATTGGGCTAGCAAGAAGTTGCAACCAAGTATCGTGGTGCGGATTTGCCTAACTTGGATTCCACTGCCCGTGTGAAGATAGTGGAGGTTAGCAAAGTGTTTAAGGCCCAAGAGTTTTCCATACTTGGTCGTTTGACAGAGAACCTGGATGAAACGGTGGAAGACTTTCTTGTAATTGGTGTCCATACTCTCTAGACAATACGTGTTTATGTTTTTTGGGTTTTTTTTTTTTTTTTTTTTATGTTTGGATTGTTTACGATTTTATGAACCTCTTATACTTAATGAAAATTTTGAACTACCTGCAGTGGATTTTTATTTATTATATATTTTCTTCAATATAATCTTATACTTTTAAAAAAACTGTTTGTACTTGTCTATATAGAAAAATTATTAACTTTTTAATTTAATTAACTTATTTCGTGAAAGGTTTAAAATTGTAAAATGAGAAAATTAATTAATTAATTAGAGAAAGAACTAAAGTTGTACACATAAATAAAATTATAATTTTTTTATGTAACGACCAATTATTATGACTAAATCAGTTTTAACAATTAGAAGATGAAGGGGTAAACTTGTCAAACAAAACTAATTTTGCATGTGAATAAAATGATTTTTTTTTAAATTTAACATCTTATGTGACAGATCTTAAAATGGTATGTAAATAATGGTGTAAAAGTCTATATTAGTGCTGACGTAAGGAAATAGTAGGTGGCCTTGAGATAACCACCACATGTAGACAAATTGATATTTTAATATGACAACTTGTATTTTATAATCATAAGTTTCCAACTTGTAATCTTTTAAAAAATAAGATGTAAAAATAATTTAAAGACCCATATTTTCTAACACTTTTTATTTAATAATATCCTAACTCTTTGTGATCGGGTATATTTGGATTCTTGGTTATTGAAATGTGTACACAATTTTAACATCCAGGAATTTACATTTTTTTTTTAATGTTTTAACCGTGAAACAAGTTACGTGAACATCAACGAGGTTCTCGTTTTGACAAATATATACAAGAAATTAAAAGAACTAATCTATGAATTAAACATACACCGTTATACTGTTTATTCATATTCATAAACCAAGTCACCTAGTTTTGGTATATTTCTTTTGAATATTTAGACTAGTTTAAATTTTTAAATTGTTTATGTGTTTATGTACTTAGTTCGGTTTGAATTAAATAACATTTATTTTAATGGTTCAAAATTAAAAAGTTTGATGAGAGCTACAACTTGGAATAAGGGCACTACTTTGTAATTAACCAGTAACACGTGATATGTGTTGGACTAATTTTAAAAAGTGAATGTAAACATTTTATTTTAAATTTTGAATTATTTAAATTGAGCATTTGCTTTGTAAGACACTATATAAAGAAGACAAGGTATCAGCTAAGAAGCCACACAAACTGAAAGCAATTGTAAGATACAAATAATTAACCATGGAAAAAACTACTCAAGCCACTTCAACCGTTCTCCCCACCGTAGATCTCACACCTTTCTTGATAGGTGGAGATGTTACTTGCAAGAAACAGGTTATGGATACCATTGCTGATGCATGTGCCACCCTTGGGGCCTTTCAGATTGAGAACCCTCATCTTGAACAGTGCGAGAAACTATTGAGCCTGACAAAGACATTTTATACCTATCCAGATGAGGTGAAAAAAGAATCTACTAAGGAAGATATGGATATGGCTGGCTCAGGCTATGGAAAACTGTCAGATGGCATATATCATGACTATGAGTATATTCTTATGTATGCTCCGGATAAACAGTACAATGGTGTCCCTGATCTTCTACCTGAATATAGGTAATGGATTTTATATATTCGTTAATATAGATAGAAATATTAGTATTTATAGATTTTAGTTAATATAGCTAGAAGTATAAATGCGTTTAATTTGTCTTATGACTATAAATTGAAAATTACAATAATCATAACATCAAATAATAGGTTTTAGCATCTAAATTAACGACTTTCGTTTTAGTTTGTTTTTCAAATGAGATACATTACTTGTCTTTTTTTCAGATGAAACACATTACTTGTCTTTTCTGCATTTCTTATATTTTGTCCATTCTAAAACACTTTAAATACGCTATTTATTTTCTAAGCAGAGACAAAATTATAAATTGCCTTATTTGTCACATATATAAAGATAATTTCTTAATTTACGTTAAGACCACTATTTGTTATTGTAAATTTAGTATTCATATAAGTGTAGTCTTTTATAAAACTATATACAAATTATCATACTGTTATTCATTAATTTGTAGGGAAACATATAACGACGTATTCAACTTTTTTGTGAAGACCTCACAAATATTGGAGGAAATCTTAAACGACTCATTAGGGCTACCACCAAATTTTCTTAAGAATTACAACAACGACCGATGTTGGGATTACATGTTGCCAATGCACTATACTGTATCAACAGAAACCGATAACCTTGGGATTTGCGATCATGAAGACCCAAACTTACTCACAATCATTCTCCAGGACGATGTTTGTGGTTTGGAGATATTCACTAAGGGGGAATGGATTCCAATTATTCCCAAAAAAGGAAACTTGGTTGTCATCATGTGTGACCTTATGCAGGTAACATTTTTTTTCTTTTTATATATATATATATATATATAATTTGCTCTATTTGTGGTAAACAACAACATATGGTTTTATAGTGTTAAAGTTCTAAATAATATAAGGTGATATTTATAGGTATTGAGCAATAAGAAATATTTAACCGCGACACACAGAGCATACAAAAACAAGGGAAATAAGCGACTTGCTATAGATTTTGTCTATAGCTTCGCACCACAAAAATGGGTAGAGCCATTGGAGGAACTTACTACTAAAGTCGGAGTTAAACCAGTATACAGGGGTTTTAAGAACAGTGAATTTATCGATTTGGTTAATCAAGATTATATTACACCACCACCGACTGTTGAAGATTTTGTTGACATATCCTACTTCGAAATCTAGTCGTCACATGTCCAATAAATGAAATAAGGTTGCATCTTTCATGTTTGTTGTGTTTGGGATCGTTAGATCATGTTTCAATAAATTATCTTTATATGTTTTGATTGAATAATTTTCATGTATCAATAAATTATTATCGTGTTTGTATTCATTATTATCTACTGTTGAAAATAAAGTGTCTTGTTTCTTCTTTTTGATTTTTGTATTGCTACATTGGTTTTGCTACTTTTTTAGTTTACTTCATAATTTTCCAAAATAACATTATTTAATTTATTATATAATATTAATTTGTGCATGAACAATGTTTAATAATAGCACCAAAACAAGAATAAATTTTATACAAAATGACCTAATTATACAAAAAGATAAAAACATTTAAAACTCTTTAAATAACAAAAATATGTTTTTTTAAGTATTTTTCGAAGATTCTTCTTAAAATTACTTTTAAAATCGTTTTATGAAATAATTTTCTCTTTTAAAAAAAAAAAAGCTTAGATCCATTTGTTGTAGATACTTTTTCTGAAAAGTTAATATAATTTTTTTTTAAAAATAAGATGCATTTTATCTTAATATTTTTTTAATATTTAAAATAAGATCTAATTTTATATAAAAAGTAAATACAATTTTTTTAAAATAAACATATTATTAAAAAGAAAATGAAAATATATCTACCAAAAAATACATTTAAGTTTTTTTCTTTAAATAAAAAGAGTTAAGAAAAGAAAATTATTTCATGATACGTTCTAAAAGTTATTTCAGGGAAGAATCACCGTAAAAAATTTGAAAATTACTTTTTTTACTATTTTGTTTGATGATAATCGTTTGGGTTCTATCAAATTGATAAACTCTACATTATTAAGATATAATTATGTTGTGGCTTGTTAAAAGGGTTTGAAGGGAAAAACAATGACTTAATCCAAGTTATAAATCTATCACTTAAGTCTATAGCTTATTAAATTTGAGTCCGAGTGATTAAATTAGTCTAAGTAAACTTTAAGTCTGAGTGGCTAAGTCAGACTCAGAAGTCTACTTGCACGAAATATTAGGTAGTTTGTTATGTAAATCTTCTATCTAGTTAAGAAGATTTGTATCTACTTTTTATTTTGTGTTTATCAAGATCTCTATACTTTGTGTATTAATAAGGATCTTGATACATTGTAGTTGGTGCATCTTTGATATCAATCAGATTAACTAAGTGTTGTTATCATTTCTTGTTTACTTATAATTTCGCTATAAATTCTTAACAATAAACTGACTGATTATTGTATGCGATATTAACATTTGAATACTTGTTTTGCTTAATTGATTCAATCTTGATTGAATCAATTGACAATCTGATTATCACGTTATTGGGATCTTACTAAGACCTAACAACTGGTATAAGAGCAAATAAGATTAGATTATTAATATTTATAATATTAACGATCAAAAAGTAAAATCTCAAAACTTCTAATGCCTTCATTACAAAATCAAGTCCCAGTTATGGCAGGAAAAGGCATTCCTATCTTCACAGGACATAACATTGTCCTTTGGAAACTTAAAGCTGAGTGACACTTATTCGGCATACATGATGAAATGATGAGGACAATACGCGAAGGTCCCATCATTCCTCGAAAGGATATTCCCGGAGTAAAAGATGGGGGTGGGGGGGGGGGGGGAGAAGATAATTCAACATGCCAAATGGGTGCAGACAAACAAGGCTTAATGAACTAATCTAATTTTTTTAATCTTGATCCAAGAGCTAAGAGCATTCTTGGAAATGGAGTTTCTGAGCAAATCTTCTCTAACACTGCTGGTTGCAAAACGGCAAAAGAAATATGGGACACTCTGGTTGTCTCATATGAAGGAGTACAAGTGATTAAAGAGCAAAGAATGAACAATCTCATAAGAAATTATGAAAACTTCTATGCTAAAGACAAGGAATTTGTTGCTGATATTCATACAAGGTTCCAGATCTAGCTCAATGATCTTGATGCAGTAGATTTCAATAAAATTAATGATTAAATCTGTAAGAAATTCATTGATATTCTACCTACTAGATTTAAATCAATTATCAAAACATTTTGGTAAGTGAAAAACTGGTAGAATATCAACTGCATGGTTTATTTGGTATTCTTTTGACTCATGAGTAAACTCAAGAAAGAAAGAATATCAATCATAGAATAATATCTAAGGATCCCGAAGCTGTATTAGTTACAAGAAGCAAAAGGAACAAAGAAATTTTCTCAAAAGCTGAGACTGACCTAGATGAAAGTAACTCAGACACAGACCCAGACCCATACTAAAATAACTTAGAGATTAAAAAGATGAGAAATCAACTAGCTCTTCTAACCATGAAGCTTGAACAGAAAACTGCTTACAAATGAAGGAAACCATTTGATCCAAAGAAGTGTAAATGCTTAAAATGTGGTGACTTTGGACATATTGCATCTGAATGAAAGGTGAAGAATAACATATGGATGAAATTGAAAATGGAGCACAGAAGTACAAAAGAATTACCAAAAGTACAAGAATGGAAACCATCAAAAGGTTCAAAAGTCTAAAACTGAACAGAAAGCATTCTTTGCATAAGAATGGTTGGATGAGGAACTATCTTCAGATGATGAGGAGGAAGTTTTTGATCATTGTCTAATGGCAATCAATGAACCAGTGAATGAAGTTGAGTCGTCAACTCAACAGTTTGACAAGGATCTCAAGGAATCCGAGAGACTGAATTGCAACTAAAACTAGGACAGGTCCATGACTTACAAGGTACACAACTTTTAATTATACACTGATAAACAAAAGCACCAAATGTTTGAATAGATTTACATTGATTTTAAATCTACTCTTGAAGAGATTTCTCAACTTGAAGTTAAAATAAAAGATCTTAATAAGACTTTAAAAGAAAAAAGTAATGAAATATATGAAACTGAAAGTTGTAAAGTGACATTAACTGCTCAAACTGAAGCTTATAATGATATAGCTAAAGAAAATCACAAACTGAGAGAAGAAGTTCAACATTATAAAAACATATGTAAATCTTGGTGTACATCTTCTTTTAAAAAATAAAGATTGTTTGAGCAGACAAGTACCTAGACAGGTTCAAGCTGTGTTAGATGAAGATTTTAATCTTAAGAAATACATGGATGATGAGGAAGATTCTGAGAAGAAAAAGATAGTGTTCAAACCTGAAATACTTCCTAATACCTTTAGTTACACCGTTGGTCAAACAATAACTCTCACAAATGCTTTTGTTAAATTTACAAACAAAGTTGACTCAAAATAATGTGAGTCTTCTAGAGGAAAACATCAGACTGACCATCTTAGCAAAAGTAGTTCTGGGAAAAAGTCAAATCACCAAGTAAGACCGAATCATCAGGTCAGACCGAATCTTCAGGTCAGACCCACTCATCAGGTCGGACCAAATCTTCAGGTCAGACTCACTCATCAGGTCAAACCTACTTCACATGTCAAACCTATCAGTCAAAGTAGACCTCAATCAAAAGTTAGTTCCATTTCTCAAAATCCATAAACTAACAACAAAACCATGGACAATCTGGGTAGCAAATTACTTCAATTAACCAACATTGTCAAAAATTTAGTCAGATGTAAATCTCCAAAAAAGGTAAGACCAAAATCTCCACCAAAACTTCAAAGATCTTGTTACAATTATGGAGAAAGAGGTCATGAAGTTGTTTTCTGTAAAGAAAATACTAAGACTAGACAAGTTAAATCAAAAAGTGTCTCTCAAAAATAAATATCCTAGTAAACAAGAGAAAACATCTCAGACTAATCTAAAAGTGAATCCTAAATTCAACTTAAAAGATGAACCTTGTAGATATTGTGGAGTCATTGGACATTATTCCATGAACCGTGTGAAAGAAATAAACAAATGGAATTATGAAAATCCTAAGTTGAGTGGAAAAGAGTCCCTTACTCAGAACTAGAGAAAAAGGTAGAACCACAAAAAGAACCCACTCAATGAATCAAATACTACTTCTTGGTAAGTTATCTAGGAGCTCGTCTAGTGGGACTAACTATTGTGTACCTAACTAATACAGTAACATCATATAACAAGGTATACACACAATGTGTAGTAATCATCATACGTAAAAGAAAATGTAAAACTCTTTTTATAAAAAAAATTTGTAAACCCGGTAAGAGCATACGACATACTAGACTAATCTGAGTTGGAAAAGTGACGGTTGTCACAGTGTTCCCCACTTAAAAGAATTTCGTCCCGAAATTCAAGTGGTATAACTGTTGACGGAAGCATCAATCGAAAATGAGTATCTAAGGGGGGTTTCCGTACAGAAAATCCTCAAGATTCGCTCATGAAGTGTGTCATGCATCTAAACACTAATTAGAACAATTTGAATTTTCGTCCGATACTGAAACAGATACGCGTTAGAATATATTTATAATTACGTCTAATTATAAATACATTCTACATGTATGTTCTCATTACCATAAAAGGTCAGGGGTAGTTTATGTAAGCGCTTATGATCATTCGTAAAACAATGCACAAAGTTCAGTTCAAAGAGAGTATGAAATCATGTAGATACATGGTAAATGATAAGTTCTCCATTATGCTGGCCAAACATAACTTAAAACTCGTCATTAAGAGTAGGTTCGTAGAGAACTGTGTATCGAAAGAGTTACATTATTATGATTGTTGTGTAGCGCGAAAATCGAATCAATTCCACAAGTCTACATCAGCGTCTGGTGTCCTCGTAAGATTTCAGTAACATATTTGAATGTAATAGCGGGGGAAATTTACATGTTGGACGCGTCTACACCGTATCATGGATCGAAAGGACTCAAGAGACTAGAGTCAGAAATGATAATTGCTTCAAGTATTATTTACATCCATAAATCTCCAAGTTACATCGAGGTGGACATGAAAAATTGTCAAAATAGCGAACTCGGGATAATGAAATGGATTAGTAGTTTTAATGCACCACGCTTGCAATAAATTTCGAAAAGTCACAAGTCTAACGCACAGAGCAAAAACGGTTGAAGTTTCCTGTACATAATGAAAGTCGTATGGGTATAAATGAGGTACGAGTTATCGAGTTTAAACTCATAATGGTTACTCTCCTCGTGGGTACGTATAAGAATAAATTTCCGTAAAGGTTTCGAGAATCATACGCGATAGAGATATAGGCGTCAGATGTTACCTTCTTCTGTCTCAAGTCGCATCTAAAGTCACTTCGAGGTTTCGATAAGAATTACTATGATAAAGAATTTGATGGTAAGGTTTAACTCGGAAAAACTATCTGTTGTGGAACGCTCATGGAAATTGTGGATACAACCAAGGAGGGATATGCTTAAAGCATACGAAATCGGATATAATGAAGTTTGGGAAATCAAATTATTCTCGTGCTAGGATATATGTCTTACCGAAGGAACGTGTCGAAGATCCCAAATGGATTGGAACCGAATAGATATAAATCAAAGTACAATCTTCTTCTGCAACCGAAGTGAAATAGATAGCATTTGCTAGAAGTAATTGAGAATATGTTACAGTTGACAAAGGCATCGTCTTAGAGAACATCTTATTTGATTGAGAAAATAGAGGAAAGAGTTTTACCGGTTCGTATAGACTAACTAATAAGGAAATCAACTAGTTTACAACTCCAGATGGTTTTAGAAAATACTGACTTTCTATGAATGTTCTCGACCAGTATCAGCGGTAGCAGTATGAGGGAACCTCACATGTGTTCGAGATCATTGGTTATCAAATGATTTGGTACAAACCTAGAATCGGATAGTTTATCTCCTCGGGAGACGAATACGTCACGAGCAAACTTTCGGAGCAAAAACGATACGTTCGCATCATCAAGAATTAGTTTCGGTTTGAATGAGTTTCACGAATAAAGTGATTATGATAAAGGGACTAAAAAATCCAGTTTAGAGAACACGTCGTACCGCTTAGTAATCAATTCCACCCATAGCTTGAGAATACGGTTTCAGGTGAGTTAGTTCTGACCAACTCGAAATTTAATAATAGAGTTTGAAGTGGTGCTCGAGAAAGAACGTTTAGACAACGATTTCATTTGAGTAGATTAGTATAAATCGTGAAAATGTTTGGGGGGTCTGATTTCCATATGGTAGTTAGATTTCGACATTTGAAAAAAACTGTTGTAGAAGGGACCAAAATTTGAAAACGAACACAGATAGGAGAAATATAGACAATTTTCTGCTGAAACATAAATTTGTTACCGATTAGAATGTTTATTTCCGAGTGTCAATACGAGAATCCTTACGAAAGGATATGGCGAGAATTAATACTTCTCCTCGAATTTCGAAACAATGAAGAAACCGAAAGAATAGATACAATCTCTTAGTATCTGGTTTAAACAATTTGGTGAGTAGAAACGTATACCGATATTTGTGATAATATAATAATGAACGAAAAGGGTTCAAGGATGTAGAGATCGAGATAAGCAAAAAACATAACACCGTCTTCAAATTAGGGTAAGCGAGTCTTCAACTTCACATCTTCAAATCTGCACGAAAGTTCTTCCACGAGAGCGTCACGTACGGTAGAATAGAATTCCGGAAGTACGAAGATCGAGAATCGAAATGAAACAAAATACAAATTTTAAGTGAGGGGTGGAGTCGTACATGAATAAGAGGATGATTCCAATACTGCAACTAGATGAGGCACCCAAAGATAGAACATACACATTTGCTTCCGTGTTCATTATCACTTTGATAACACTAGTGATTATTAGAGTAGAAGTATAAGAGTTTAAGTCGAATTCTATTAAAAACGAGAGATGAGATTTTTAGGAAAGGAAAAGTGAATCAAACAGAAACTCCTTCAGCGTCGTAAGTCGTTGCGGTTCACCGTCTTCCTTAGGCGATAAGTCGATAGGTACGAGTAGTGAGACGATATAAAATAGCAAATGATCCTATAAGGAATCTATATGAAGGACGCTTAGTTATATTCTAGGCCAAACCACCTATTTCTCTATAACCATGTGCTCTGATACCAATCTGTCACACCCCGCCATTGGCGGAAACGGAAAGTGCAACACGATTGGCGATCGTCATAACACAACAGTCATATAAAGAATATAATCTATATGAATAATTAAATAAAGTTGTTATGACGTCTCCATACTCAAGATATAAACCTTAGTACACGAAAATCGTCAAACACTAGAAGAATCAATACACATAGAAAAGTAAAATATGATTGCCGTTAGTCGTAACGGTTATGCTATCGGAAGTCGATTACCGTTACAACTCGAAAATCGATTGAATAATGACTTGAGGGCTATAATAACACAAATATGTCCACAATTAGAATCACTAATTAGCTCATGTGTTAGTACGGTTTCTAGACAAATTGATACGGAATAGACAAAGATGAAATACCCGAATTTACAAGCAAATGTGGAAATGAAATCGAAAAGGATTAAAGACCCGATTACAAACCTTTTGAGTACGATCTAGAATACTTATTCCCGCTGTCCAAAATCAGTTCCTAATAGGTTATACGACTCCTCAAAACAGTTCGTAATCTACAACTCAAAACAACGTGAAATAAGGGTTTTTACAATGGAAATTTCGATACGATTTTAATACGTGATAAGATGACTTAATACAAAGAATACCTCAACGAAAAGATGACGATCCGGACCTGAATATGGAGACCACGATCTGAATAGGGGCTGAATTGGGTGTCTCACTTTCCCGATCTCAGATTTGGTTAAATTTTTAACATAAACTCGAAATAAACCAAAATTTAGATTCAATTCACGAATAGATTTTAAAGGACAAGATATAAAATGAAATTAACTTGATGTAATCACGAATTAGTGATGAAACAAAGAGAATGATGATGGTTTGAACTGTTAGAATCGGTCACAAGAAAGCAATATCAACAACACGTTTTTATGAATCCCATATTAGGGTTTTCGGCTAGAAATCAAGATAGTAAATCATAAGAATTCGATTACCTTGGTACAAGGAATGATTATCACGATGAATGAGGAGATTAGGCTTCGAAATTCCTTCCTTGGTGGCTGGGAATCACGGTGGCAGCAGCAACTAGAGAACAATGGAGCGGCGGCTAGGAGTTTTGAAGGTGTAGATTTCGGATTTACCACCACTACCAAGAACACAATACATTCCTTGATTAACTTGCTGTTGGAGAGGACAAAATGAAGAGGGAGGAGGGCTGCCAATCTCGTGGAGGAGCTTCCATGGGAGAACATTTCGGCTGCCAAGGGAGGGAAGAAAGGGGTGGCGGTTTAGGGAAAATTTAGGGTTAGGGTTTGTAAAGTTTTTAGGTTTAGGCTTAACTGTTTTGTTTAATTTGGGCTTAAGTTTTTTTTTTAGATTAGGGCCTCCAAGACTAAGGCCATTAGGCCAATGCTTTAGCCCAATTAATCAATACCCATTCTTGAATAAAAAGCCCAAGAGTAAAATAAAGAAACTCTCGAAACGAAACGGATTGAAGACGAAACTCAAAGTAAAGATGTATAGCAACTAGTTTAACAGTACGAACTAAAGTTCTCAAGCAAATTGAAAGCTCATATTTATATCCCACGTGTATATATATAGATATATATATATATATATATATATATATGTATCAACAAGTTCATAAACTAAAGTATACTAATGAATCAAATACTGACTTCTCGATAAGTTATCTAGGAGCTCGTCTAGTGGGACTAACTACTGTGTACCTAACTAATACAGTAACATCATATAACAAAGTATACACACAATGTATAGTAATCATCATACATAAAATAAAATGTAAAGCTCTTGTTATAAAAAAATTTGTAAACCCGGTAAGAGCATACGACATACTAGACTAATCTGAGTCGGAAAAGTGACGGTTGTCACATGTGATATGGCGACAATGGAGTATTTATAAAAAGAGTATATGGAAAGATTCAAGTTGGACAGTAACCTTTAGAAGAGTGGCTTATGTGGAAGGTCTTCAACACAACTTACTAAGTGTAAGCCAAATCACTGATGATGATAATGAGGTCAGATTTAGGAAACAAGCTGGGATAATTTACAGTTCAAAAGGAAAACATTTGATAATGGAAAGAAGAGAAAGATATGTGTTCTCTTTAGATATGAGTACCCATAAGGATGAAGTGGAGACCTTCTTGTTCACTGAAACAAAGGAGGAACTGAATTGGTTATGGCATAGAAGATTTTCTCACTTGAACTTTAAAAACATCAATATTCTTTCAAAGAACAAACTCGTTAGAGGTCTTCCTGAACTGACCTACTCAAAAGACAAAGTCTGCTTAGCCTATGTTCTTGGAGAACAAACCAAAGTTCCATTTCCATCCAAGATGCTACACTCAATTGATGGGTATCTATATATGCTACATATGGATCTCTTTGGTCCCATAGCAATTGAAAGTCAATGAGGCAAGAAATACACCTTGGTTATAGTTGATAAGTTCACTAGATATACATTGGTGATATTCTTAATGACTAACGGAGATGCTTAACAAATCATTAGTCCGATCAAGAGAGAGCAAAGACAGAAAAACACATTGGTGAAGCAAATGAGAAGTGATCATGGAACCGTTCATAAATGAAACATTAATCAAATTCTGTGACAAAAGAGGAATTATACAGAAATTTGTAGCATTTATAACTCCACAACAGAATGGAGTTGCTGAAAGAAGAAAAAGAACACTGATAGAAGATGCAAGAACTATGCTTTGCTATGGAAAATGAAGATCAGTTACTGGGCTGAGGTTATCAAAACAAATCAATCATTGTGAAGAAGCATGGAAAAACTGCTTGTGAAATGTACCACACCGAAGTGCCAGCAATTCACTATTTTTACATCTTTGGGAATAAATGCTATATTTTGAATCAAAGAGATCCACTCTACAAAAAGTCTCCTAAAGCTGATGAAGGCTTGTTTGTAAGCATTTCAAAGGCATATAGAGTTTACAATGAAAGAAGAAATCATAAATGTTAGTTTTGATGATACAACTCAATCTCACAACGATGAACTGACCACTCAGACTGACTTTGTTTCAATAAATCATTTGTGTGATGAGCTATTAACGACATCCTTGAGTCTGATCCTACTCAGCTTAATGATATGAATCATCAAAGTCACAATCCAGACTCGGAAAGTGAAGAAGATGAGTTGCCAAGCAAGACTGCTGATGACATTCAAACCAATCAAGTTAAAGAACCAACTCAGACTGAAGGACCAACTTAGACTGAAGAACACTCAGATTGAAGAACCAACTCAGTCAAGTAATGATTCTGGTCCAAGTAATGTGAAGAAAATCAAAGATCATCTATTGGTCAACATAATTGGTACCTTGGCTGATTGTGTTAAAACAAGAAACAAACATGCAACTGCTAACTTCTGATTCTACACAAATTTCCCGAGTCTGATGGAACCAAAGAAGATAGAAGAAGCTCTGTTAGATGAAGATTGGGTTGAAGGAATACAAGAAGAA
Organism: Senecio squalidus; assembly: GCA_910822075.1. Taxonomy (NCBI): domain Eukaryota; kingdom Viridiplantae; phylum Streptophyta; class Magnoliopsida; order Asterales; family Asteraceae; genus Senecio; species Senecio squalidus. The sequence goes on from CAJVGC010000001.1 coordinate 15,217,228, forward strand.
CTGGATGAGTTTATAAGGAATAATGTTTGGAAGAAGGTTCGTCATCCACTTAACAAGACAATTATTGGTATTAAGTGGATCTTTAGGAATAAGATGGATCAAGATGGTGTTGTGATCATAAATAAAGCCAGACTGGTAGCTCAAGGTTACAGGCAAGAAAAGGCATAGACTATGATGAAACCTTTGCACCTGTTGCTAGAATTGAAGCAATCAGATTATTTCGTGCATATGCTGCTTACAAAGACTTCATGGTTTATCAAATGGATGTTAAAAGTGCCTTTCTAAATGGTTATCTACAAGAAGTAGTTTATGTAAAACAACCTCCAGGTTTTGTTGATCCTAACTTTCCTGATCATGTTTACAAATTAAACAAAGCATTGTATGGTCTCAAACAAGCTCCAAGAGCTTGGTATTAGAGATTGTCCCAATTCCCAATTCCTTCTTTAAAACAACTTTAAAAGAGGTTCAATTGACAAAATACTTTTTATAAAGAAGGAACAGGGACAAGTCATCGTGGTTCAGATGTATGTTGATGACATAATCTTTGGTTCTCTTGTGTACTTGGTTTTAAACCTTAATGTCTAATCAATACAAAAAGAGTATGATAGGTGAACTTACATTCTTTCTTGGTTTATAAGTAGATCAAAAACCAGATGATATGTTTATAAATCAAAGTAAGTACATTCAGGATTTGTTAAAGAAATTTTATTCTGAATCATGCTCAGAAATGAAAACACCTATGAGTACTTCTGATAAATCTGGTTTAGTCATGCCTCTTATCCTGCTAATATAAACGTTTAAACCAAAGTTTTGACACATAATATTTATTCTTATGTTTTAACTGTGAAATAAGCTATAGTGGATATCAATGGTTACCTTTCTTATAAGAACTAGTAGTGTATTCGCGTTACACGGCGGGATACTAAAGAATGTACACTATTGAAATAATCAATATTGAGTTTTGTCCGATTGTAATTTAAGAAATAGAAATGTGGTGTGCGGTTAGATTTCCTAGAATTCGTCGTTTCGTTTATAAGATGTGACATAATCATCATTGAGTTTTGACTTATTTTATAAATTGTTGTTAGTTTAAATGGAGTGTATGGTTTTTTTACTTTTGACAATAACATTATTATTATTAATGCAAATTTTCATTTCATTCATCATAATTTACATTTACTATTTTTTAAATAGAAAAATGGTTACATTTTGAACTAAATAAATCTAACATTATTAAAAACATTTAAACACTATTAAGAATACTTTTATTGAATTTATGACTATTTTATAGAAAGATGGATAGTTAAGATTGAATGGGTTATAATCTTTTATTTAAAATCAATGGTTAAGATTATATTTTTTTAGATGCAAAATCAATGATTAAGATTTAACTTTCTTAAAATTAAAACTTAAATTAGAAAGGCTTATATGATTTATATAGGATTAGAGATATAATATATAACAACAAGATAATATATAGCAATACGTCATAATTTGATTAAAAGATACTAATAACAACTAATTCGTTAACTGTTTACGTGTTGTGTCCGAGAGAAAATGGAACATGTAAAAAATTGTGTAAAACGGAAATGTTAGGTGACAAACATTGATGTTAAACTCATTAAATAGTAGCTAGGTGGCCTTCAAATCAAAATAAATGGTAATTGACCACTTTTTTTTTTACTTTCCAGGAATTGAGTTTAATATGATAACTTGTATTTATAATAATCCATTTACAACTTATAATCTTTTAAACAATATATAACAAACATGTAAAATCGTATTTAAAAACTCATATTTCAAAACGTTTTAATAAATAATATAAGTAACATAGCCAAGTCTATTGTGACCGGGTATGTTTCGATTCTTAGTTATTGAAATGTATACACAGTTTTAACACCGATAATACATATATTTTTATGTTTTGACTATAAAAAGTCCATATAAACATCAGTTCTTGTTTTGATGAACACATGACAATAAATTAGTAGATTTGAAGAAGTAATATATGAATTGAACAAACATACAAATGACATCCAGTTTCGTTGATCGTGCATTTTTATTTTGATATTTAGCAACTCCAATTGTACATATACTAATTTCTTAAAATGTTTATGTACTTTATTCTGTAAAAGTAATTTTTGAATTATATAAACCGGTTTAAATATCATTAATTTAACCGTTAAAAATCAACCAATTGAATTTGAGTTTAAGGGTTGAATAAACAGATCTAGTGTGCAACAAATGATCTCTAGTTCAGCTGGTTGTGATGCACCGGATTTTATATCCATGTGGGCTGAGGTCGTGGGTTCGACCCTTGTGGTCGTCGCAATAGCGTAATTTAATCCACACCTCTTAAGGCACGCATGACGAATTTTTCCCTGGAAACCCCAGTGCGGGGCTGAGTTGGCCCGCTATGCGGAGCTCGAACCTGGGGTGCTTGTTGGAATATTACGAGTAGGCTCTATTGTATAAACATTTTCCGTTTCCAAAAAAAGATCTAGTGTGCAAAAAAATCCACTTGTCAACAAAATCTCAAACATGAAATTTTTAAAAGCACCAACCGAATGCATTTGAGCAAACTGTACCTTATGATAGCGTAACACCTACTAACAAAACGTAGTCGCTGGAAGTTTAAGGTTGGCACGGGTGAGGTATCTGTTATACACAGTCACTTTCCTGGCTAGGGGAACATTGGCACGCTGCTGCGTCCTCCGGGAGAATGGCATTGTGTTTTCTAAGACAAATATATAACTCCATAAGCTTTCCTATACATAGGGTAAAAAAACGACTAGGGTAATGTCTAATATCCTTAAGGCGTGGTACTTGGGGCGCCTTCCCAGTTTAAGTTATATACTTCCATTACAAAACTACAGTATATAATGGGATAGACAACTAGACAAGCACGAGTACAAGTTAAATTAATAATAAAAAAAAACAGTCAAGACAAACACATACCAGCAAGGTGATTGTTAAAGAAACTGGCAGAATGGAACCTCGCAAGAAAAAAACATGTAGGCAAAGCAAAACCATATGACAAATCGTCGACAACGGACATGGGTGATGTGTCGGCCGTTGGCCGAACCAACTGGTCACCGAGAAACACCACGCCGAAGTGCCAGGTGTGACCCGACTGTGTGCCGGCTACGAAACGGAAGCCTCCGACTAATCACCGGCGGTGGCCAGGGTGATCTTCGGCAGTGTGCCGCCACACAGCCGCCTACTATAAGTATACCTCGAGTCAAATTATCAAATAATTACATGCAACGAAAATTAGGATCACATAGTAAATAATAAATCGAATATAAGTAGTGTACCTTATTTAGCAAGCAAAATAATGAAAACCTAACGTAGGGTTTTTACCATGGTTGCGTACACGACACACTCTTTATCGACAGACCAGTATGCTAGTACTTGTTTAACGCTTTGTACAACAATTGTCTAGCAGCAACTCCTTATTACAAAAACCAAAAAAACAAAAACTTTTTTTTTCTCCTATAGCCGATCGGCTATAAGGTTTCAAATCCTTTAGTCGACTTTTTTTTAATTTTTTTTTTAATTAGGGTTTATGGTTTGTGTTTTATTTATAGGTTTTCAAATCCTAGAATGTTAGTTATATTACAATAAGAAAACCTCCTTATTACATAATAAACCCCTCCATTTAATAAACATTATAGTTAACCCATTAAGTAATATTTACTAAATACATTAAACTAATAGTCGTGTATAAATGTCGATGTGTACCCTCCCGTAGTCTCACACATTTACAGTCACATATATATTCGACACTATTCAAATACCTACAGCTCCCACTTTTGAATAAGTTCAAAAAATAATGATAACATTGATTAATGTCTAGCAACATATCAGTGCTCCCATAAATGCACGAGTAAAGTTTTTCCAAAATCACTGTGAGTCTATAGTCGGTTCATATCCCTTTGTTACAGATACTATAGTTAAAATATATATATATATATAGACGGATCAAAATCATTCATTTTAACTACTGTTTCTAATTTCGCGAATTACTTAAGATTACCAAATGCTATCGAGACACATCTAGATTTACTTGGGTCTGGCCAGACAAACATCTTAAGTATCCATGAGTGGCCCAGTAAGTATCTAATTTCAGTTTTCACTGAAGGAACAAATCCTATCTTGAATATATATGGATGTAATAAACAAATTTATTTATGAATGAATAATATTTATGATATGTTGTTTTCATTTATTATAATATTTGTATCCTATTTTTCATGTTTTATCCTTGAATAATATTGGGTGATATCATTCTAAATATCCATTGTCAATTGATATATGAGAATATGATTGAATTAAGACAATATTTGAGTGTTTAGTCAGCTTTGCTCACTAACTCACATGGTATCCATTATGATGCATACTGGATCATCCCACATTATCATCGTATTTCGCAACATTACAAAAAATAGTCTTTTGCTACCTTTATCCATGAATAGTATAGATTATGATCAAATAATGCACTACGTACATGAGTGGCAACTTGCATCTCAAGTCTAAGGATAATTAAACCTTATGAATTATACTTAATGATAAGGATCCATAAGTAATAATTCATGTGGGATGATCCAGTATGCATCATAATGGATACCATGTGAGTTAGCCAAGCTGACTAAACACTAAGATACTGTCTTAATTCAATCATATTCACATATATCAATTGACAGTGGATATTTAGAATGATATTATCCAATATTATTCAAGGATAAAACATGAAAAATAGGATACAAATATTATAATAAATGAAAACAAAATATCATAAATATTATTCATTCATAAATAAATTTGTTTATTACATCCATATATCCAAATACTAAATCCACGGATTTACATGTGATTACTAGATAAACGAAGTCCTATCCCCTCAGCTAAGTGAGTTAACTTCGCCTTTGCCAGTTCCTTTGTAAAAGGATCTGCTAAGTTATCATCCGTGTGAACTTTGAGCACTCGAATTTCACCTTGTTCGACTTGTTCACGAATATAGTGAAATTTCCTCTGAAAATGTCTAGCTCCCTTCTGAACCCCGGGTTCATTGGCTGTGATTATTGCACCAGTGTTTTCGCAATACATATTCAAAGGAGACTTGGCTGTGGGAACAATACCAAGTCCGGAAATAAATTTTCGGATCCAAACAACTTCCATTTGCAGCTTCAGAAGATGCAATGTACTCAGATTCTGTTCTAGAGATGGTAGTTTCTGAAATCCGACATCACAATATCTAATATTAGCCTCAGGATTTCCACCATACATAAGAACCATATATTTAGCAACCCTAAGGTACTTGAATATGTTCTTTACAACAATCCGGTGTCTTTCGACTGGATTCAGTTGAAACTTGTTAACAATGTTCTGTGCAAAACCATATCAGGTCTTGTCATCTCACCACATTCATAATAGATCCAGTGGCCGAAGCATAAGGTATCATATGCCTGCGCTCCACCTCATCAGGTGTAGAAACATTGTCTGTAACACCGTGCCCGAATCCGACCCGATATTTGACTTGTAACTTTAATTCGGACTTTGTAATTGTATACATTTGACGATTTATAAAAGTTCGATTTGAGTTATGTATATTTGGGTTATCTTAATTCTATTTAAACCTTGTTTATTATATCATGTAACATTATTAATGTGTTATCTTGCATGTGTACATTAATGTACACTAAAATGTGTTTAATACACATGGACTTATATAAATGCAAGTAATTCTAGTAATGTGTTAAGACAGGTAGTTTAATTAATACATGCATTCAAGGAACTATGTATGTATGCATGTATGTTTGCATTCATGGCAAATACTTTAAAACTTTCAAACATTTTCCTTGTTCTTAGCCTTCAAGTTTGGTGGTAGACTAATAGTTACACATTTCTTATTTATGGCTTTAAACACCTCTTTAACCATTTCTTTTTGTAACCTACAATAATTAAATTTGGAGTTGATTATTAGGGGAGTTACATTTTGACCTTTCTTTATCACATTCCAAACTCTATAAATTGGTGTCTTCTTGTCAAAAATCGAACCAACACAAAGCTCCATAATCGAAACTTCAAGCCTCCCATAATCGATTGTAAAGGTTCCCAATTCTATTTTTTTTCATCATAATAATCCATAATCATATTTATCTTTTATGTTACTCAAGCTTACCATCATCATCTTATTAATCTTGTCTATTCAAACTCTAATCTAGAAAACTCTAATTTCATGATATATTCTTATTCATCTTTATTCTTATTTCTAGATTTGTAAAGGCAAGTTTGGTGTTCCTTTCAACGTATTCCGTATTCATAATCTAGTATCCGTATCTACCTCCGTATTTAATCATGTGAGTAAACTCGATGCCCTTTTTATTATATAAATCTTTGGGCTGTATCATGACATTCATATTCATACTTATATTCATACTTTTATGTTTAATTCATACTTATGTTCACATTTATATTTTATGTCTATATTCATACTTATAGTAATATGGTGATTCATATTCATATTTATGTTTATATTCATACTTATATTTATGTGTATATTCAGACCTATATTCATATTGAGATTCATACTTATATTCATATTAAAACTTATATTCATGTTTATATACTCACTTATAATCATGTTTATATGTATACTTTTTGTATTATATTCATTCGTAAAGTCATTTATGTTTATATGTACTTATATTCATATTTGATACTATATTTTCGTATTATGGCAAACATTGGAATGAATCAAGTGACACAATCATTATGGGATGCACACACGATAAATCAACCATTCAAACAATCAATCATTCATTATATGTATATACTAAACGGGAAACGTGATAGATCTATTGGCCGTTATTAGACATTCCGACGTGTTATTGTGAATGTCGAGGCCCTCGACCGGACCCTATGTGACTTTGATCACATATGATATACATCAGACTTGATACAAACGCGTGTTATGCCATTATACACATATTATACTTGCTTACAATATACAATCTTTATATATTCTTTTATTATACATTCTTTTATACTACATTTTACATATTCATTTATATTACTTTTATACTATTTATTACGTAATATTTTTAATACTTTATACTCGTGTCTTAAACTTGTTTATTCACCAATACTTTTGTATTGACGTTTACTTTTTACATGATACAGGAAATGGATAGGTTTGCTTGAAGAAAACATAAGAGCTTGGACCTAGTTAATGACATTAATGAATAATTTAAGTCTTTTGTCGTTTTTTGGTTACTTTTCTGTAAAACATTTATTCATCTTTAATGCATTCATTTAAACCATTAAATGTGTCTATTATAACATAATAGAGGAACACGAGTTAAGAACAATTGTAATGCCTCTGGTGTATTCCGCTTTAGTCGGGGTGTTACAGTTGGTATCAGAGCTCGTGTTTATAGGGAATTAGGTGGTTAGAAAACGACCTAGTCTATAAGCTACCCCACACACGTCCTCGTGTGTTCATGCATCATAAAAATTGTTTTTAACTAATTTTTATGTTCCTCTTACTAAATTCTTTTGAGAGATTCTTCATTCGTCGTTTTCAAAAAAAATTATAAATACTATATATATATATTTCTAAACCTTATTGAAGATTTAGTACTTGTTTGCGTAGTAACTGTAAGGTTTGGATGTGACTAATCGAGAGAGCGTTAACGATACTGGTTCGTAAACTCTCGACGAACACTCCTCTCCTAGGCCAAAGCGCGAAACTTAAACCAAATCTTTAATAATGAAATGTTTTACCCTTCTCGTCTTGAATTAAAATTCTAAAAGTTCATGTTATAAGGCTGTAAGTTTTGGAAGATCGGTAGTTCAATTTCTGTCTAGAGCGATAACTCGTTACAATTACGTATACCAAACTGGGAAAGTTGAACGAGAGTCATCCTCTCCTAGGTCACGATATGATTCTTTAGAGTTGGTATTCTTGATATGTCGAGAATCTCTACGGATTTAACCGTAACCCTCAAAAATCAATTTTATACGTATTTATATATTCATTATTTTATGATTTCTTTAAACATTATACGTGAGTGATACGGATACGTTAATCATACGTGAATCAATAATCATTCGTTAATCATTCGTTAATCATCCGTTAATTATTCATTACTCAATCATTAATTACCTGTTAATCATTCGTTGGTCATTGTTAAGCGTACGCCCAGTCAATTATCGTTACTCGTTAAAGTCTAATCTTTATTCATTCTTATTTTCAGCATGTTGAACAACGCTGTCAACCGTCAACGCAACAACCAACGTCGTCTCGCAGCCATGGTTTCTCGCCAAATGGCTAATGCGATCCCGCTAGCCATCCAACAGTTTCAAGCTACTCAAAATCCTGCACAAGCTCCCGTTGGCAATCATGGTGGAGCATCGCTTAAGAACTTCACTACTTGCAATCCTCCTAAGTTTGTAGGTAATGATGGTGCAACTGCTTTGCTGCAATGGTTTGAAAAGATTGAAAGCATTTTCTCAATAGCTGAAACCCCTGTTCATCTCCATGTGAAATACGCTGCTAGTGTCTTTAGTGGTCGTGCTCTTACTTGGTGGAACCAAGAGAAAATGACTCGTGGCATGGAGGTAGCTCATGAAATGGATTGGGCAATATTCAGACAGATTATGACCGAAGAATTTTGTCCGCAAAGCGAACTTAAGAAGTTGGATGAGGAATTATGGAATTTGAAACAAATTGGAGGAAACAACGCGGAGTACACTATGCGTTTCCATGAACTAAGCTTATTGGTACCTCGTCTTGTGACTCCCATATCCATGGCAATCGATAAATATGTAAGTGGTCTTCCAGCAACTATTCGAGACAGTGTTCTTAGTAGTAGACCGACAACGGTAGAGGAAGCCGTGCGTCTAGCCGCTACTATTAACGATGATCATGTTAAGGATGGTACTTTGGTTCGTTCTAGTAAAGGTAAGAGAAAGGAGGATAGTGAACCGAAGAAATCTGATAAGTCATCTCAAAAGAAGAAGAAGGGGGATAAATCTAAAGCCTTCGCTGTTGTTGAACCCACCAAACAAACTGTAATCACTGCCCCTACTCATCAAGCTCCTGGAAATACTAAACCCTATACCGTAAATTTCCTTCTTTGCAACCGTTGCAACTATCATCATCCTGCAGGCAAACCTTGTAGAGTGTGCACCAAGTGCAACAAGTTTGGTCATTTTGCTCAGTATTGTAGGGTTGGGCAAAATGTAGCTGTGCCCATGACAATCAATAACTTTGCTCCTCCTCATGTTCCTATCCAAGCTCATATGTCGTGTAGGTCCCAGTGGTCCGACCTACAGGATTAACCAAACTAATTACGAGGCGGAATCTCGTAATCAGTTATATCACACAAGTAATAATCGAATGCTAATAATAACAATAAACGTAATTACCGAATTTTGACTATCTTATTAATTGAATCACTCAATTACAATAAATAGCCTATCACAGAACTCTCTCCCTTAGTCTGTCTGGAATCATTAACCCTAAACCTAAACTCAATGTCTCTTTATATAGAGACATGTTCACAGGCTTGGGCCACTAATGGGCTCATGGACTATGCAAAGTCCATTAACACCCATGACAGACTAAATAGCCCACTTAACAATACAATGCTATTGGGCCATCACATACTCAACTAAACTATTACTGAAGACTTAATTAATCTAGAAAAACTGTCACACAATTTGCACCAACAAACTCCCCCTTGACTGTTGCTTCTAGATTCCGTTATACGCTCAAAGTCTTTATAGTCTTTTACTCCTTGTGATCCTTGCAGGTTCTTCTAACTCATCATTGTCTTGAATAACTCCCCCTGAATTGTTGCAATAATTCAGTCTTCTCCGTGTAAGCTTGTGAAGATTCAGTCTTCTCCGTTTGCTCTTGTGAAGAGTTAGTCTTCTCCGTTAATCCTGTGAAGAGTTAGGCAGCTCCCTTTGTTGTTGTGAACTTCGTTGTTTATCAGAGTCTTCATCCATAGTTGACTCAACTAAGTTCATCAATTTTGCTTCTATTCTTCGAGCTTCCATAAATGACAACAAAACTCCCCCTGAGATGTCTGACGATGAACAACGTCTCAAACAACGGTTTTCAAGAGTGAAGTTTCGTAAGCTCACAACCTGCAAACAAACGTTAGTAAAACCTTTTTTTTTTTTTTTTTTTTTAGAACGACATGAAATATTTGAGGTTTTCATGTCGATTCTAGTTTTCATAAAAAGAAATTACAAAGTTACAAGAATATCAGCTAAATTAGCAATTGATCAGTTATGGTGGGGAACCCATGCCATAACACGTCTAGATTGTCCCCTTTCGTTCACATAGACAAACTCCTTGAAGAAACCATCATCTTTAGTCACAGTAGCTTGAACTGTATAATTCAGATGGTTCCTCGGTGGACAATAAGATCTCGATTGCCGATAAAAAGAATTTTCTCTCTGACTCGGGCAGTATGGATTTGCAGTTCTAAAAAATGGTCGAAATGGACGCTGTTGAAATGAACGATCATTAGAAACACCCGTGTGTTCCTGTTTCCTAATCCACTTTTGAGGCACCTGTTTTCGTACAGGTGAATAAGATCGAGCCATTGATTTCCGAACAGGCTGCACCTGTTTCCGTACAGGTGAGTGTGAATGAGTCATTGGTTTAGTCTTCGGTGAAGACGATCTGCTAGCTTGCTCTTTCTTCTTCTTTGGACATACCGAGGCCATGACCATGTTCACGACATTTAAAACACTTCAAGTCGTCCATGGGCTGTTTGGGTTTTGAGTTTTCAGCTAATGTACTCATTGTTGTTTCCGAAACACTTGGATCAGTTGAAGCACTTGACTCAGTCTGATCGTCCTTTGTAGAGGAAGATTCACAAGAAGATCCAACGCTATTTTCCTTCTCGTCACATTCAGTTTTAAGAAAACTGTAATTGTGATTAAAAGGTGGAGGTGTTTCATTATATCCCAAACCAGTACGATCTCCATTTCGCCTTTGACGACTCAAAATGGAAGTAAGTGTGTTAGATGAAGTCCGAAATTGTTCAATATTTCTGGTAAGCTCCAATCTTTTGACCTCGCTGTCTCGTAGTTCCTTTTCCTTTTCGATGTACAACTGCTTCTCTTTTTCCAAGCATTCATAAAGCATGTCGACGTGTTAAATTGCTTCATGACGATTTTTCCAGCACTTTCTCTTTCAGCGTCATTATTGTATTGAAAATAATACATTTCTTTACTTTTTGTTAAATTAATTAAGTCCAAGTTAAGAATACGTTCAAATTAATTTAAAGTTCAATAAAAGAGTTCAAACCAAGTCCAGATTTAATCTTAAGTCCAGTCCAATTAAAACAGGCCCAATTAGTTAACGAGTCCAGTAAAAGCCCAAATCAAAAATCAGAATAGATCCAAATAGAAGCCCAAATTCCACACGAACAAGACAGATGCCTAATTCACTTCTCTGCTTCAGGAACAAGTGTGTGTGTATCTGTGTGGTTTTTTAAAATGACGAAGATGAGTGAGTAATTAACAGCAAAGAACAGCCACGAATATGATTACGAAGATGCTTACGAACTTGATGATGTTCGTCACTAAAACAAACGAACAGAAGTCAAACGAACAGAAGTCAAACGAACATGATGTTTGCTGATTTCAAACGAACAACTCAAACGAACAACTCAAACAAACACAAACAAGTATCAATTCCAAATACTTTACGAACTTGAGAATAATCTGCTACGAACATCAATCGATAACAGCTCGCGAACATAAACGAACATCAACAAACTTGAAGGAGATAACCTGACGAAGATAATCTTCGTTGAGGATGATAATCAGCGACGAAGATGACCTGACGAAGATGATCTTCGTTGAGGATGATAGTCAGCGACGAAGATGACCTGACGAAGATGATCTTCGTTGAGGATGATTAAACGAAGATGGTTCTGATGAAGAAACGAAGACGAAGATGAATCAATACGAACAACAAGTGGCGAACATCAATATCACGAGGATCTTCACGAACTTGATTACAGCCACGAAGAAGATGATTACGAAGATGTTGTTCGTCGCTGCGAATTCCAGATCCCCCAATTTTGACTAAGCAGCGTCACGAACATCCCCAATTTCAATCGCCGCTGCTGTGTTTTAATTGACGCCACGAAAGATGAAACAAACGAAGATGTAGAATGTCAGACGAAGATGACGATGTTCCGAAGATAAATTTGAAACGAAGATGATGATGATGTGTTGTATGTGTCGGCTAAGATCCAAAAAATATCCCCAAAGTTAATTTGTCGCTGCCTCCCTTTTCTTTGTTTCCACCAGATAGTCCAATTAGTATAACAAACCAGGCCCAATTAAGTTCTAGTCCAAGGTCTAATATAACAAATGACAATTTAAATTATGGCCCAAGACGTAAACTTATATTAAGTTCACGAATTTGTTAGACTTTTATAAGACGAACATGTATCACGAACTTGGCTCACGAACTTGTAACACAGATAAAGTCAACGAACTTGTTTGGTCAACGAACTTAGCGCCAGAAACCCTAATTCTCAAGCTGCAGCCGTCAAAAAATTCAGAAACCCTAAATTTTTAATAACAGCCGCCAGAAAAAATTGTAGAACCCTAATTCTTAAAGAAGACAGCCGCCAGAAAACTGAAGAACCCTAATTCCAGAATCGATTAAAACCTGATATATAATCCTGAATCAAATCTCGATAGAGAGCAAACAGTGTGTTTACTCTGATACCAATTGTAGGTCCCAGTGGTCCGATCTACATGATTAACCAAACTAATTACGAGGCGGAATCTCGTAATCAGTTATATCACACAAGTAATAATCGAATGCTAATAATAACAATAAACGTGTCAGGATCGTGTTAGTCTAGATAAACTAACAGGTTTGCTAACGTTGTAGATCAAGATCTATTGAAGGAGTTCAGCAGCGGATGAACACTTCAATATTACGAGTTTATTGAACAATAAAGAATGAATAAGAATTAAACAAAAGTATTGTCAAATTGCAAGCCTCAATTGTATTAACCAGAATAATATCAATACAACGTGTTTTCTATCTTTCAAGGATCTATCTATTTATAGACCTTGAGGCTCGTTCTAGATAAACTAGAATTCTACATCTATCCTTATCTAAACATTGAATAAGGAAACTTTATCTAATTACAAAAGGAAATCTAATCTAATTATAACTCTATTTAATTAGATTTGATTCTTTCTAAGATAAGTCTTTGTCTTCCGTGTATCTTGGCTTGACTTTCTTATCTTGACTCTGACCTTGTCCGTAGTAATCCATCTACCGTAGTAACCTTGTAACATGTTGAACAGCCGCACCAACTTGTCTTTGTGTTCTTCCGTAGTAACTTCATAATCATCAAACTGATTGTTTAAGTTACTTTCGTTTGTTTGTTAGGTTTCATTGTTTATGGTTAAACTATATCAACTAAGTTATAACCCAACAATCTCCCCCTAACCTTGAACTTTTATGACCCATCAAAAGTACAAGTTTTCATGCTTCACCATATTAATTACTTCATTAACAAAGCAGTACTAACTATTACAACTACGGTTTACAAGTCAGTTTCCATCTTGTTCTTTTCCACTATTATTTGACACAAGATTTTCCAAATTAGTTCTTGAGCAATCAATGAATCTCCTGGTCCATTCAGCTTCAATTCGACCAGCTCTTCCAATGTCTTCAAAGAGTGTGGATAAGTATGACTTATCAAGTAGAATTCCCTTGATCCATGTCTTCTTATAATTGAGTATGCTTCACATCTTTCATACACAAACCAGTTAAGTACAGGATTATTAGGTCCTTCTTTCTTGAAGATTGAACTTGTTGGCTTGTATCCAGGTTCAAACAAACTGCACAGAACATCCATTGCTAGATCAGTACCAGGACATACTCCTATTCTTCGTTGTGAGTATTTCCTTATGCCAATCTCATACATCTTCTCCAGATCATCTCTATCAAATTTCATAAAAACTGCATGAAAGGCTATAAGAATCGACTTTGATTTATCAGCTCTTGTAACTTCATATTCAGTTTTCAGATTTCCACCAATGTATTTCCAGTCAATGATCATTGGAGGCTTCACCTTCAATGGAGTATACTTCAAACCTTCAACAGGGTTGATGTATGCAGAGTAATCACCCCCTTGAGCAACACTTGGAGGACTTTGTTCCATCTCTTCAGGTTCAGGTTTGATGTCAACATGGAATGTCTGGATCTTCTGTTTGAGAAGCAGTAGCAACATCTTCACTCATCCTTCTTCTTTTAGCGTGAGGAATGAATTTGGATTTGCTTTTGACTCTTTTATGCTTCTTTTCTGGTTGTTCCACAGGAGGAACAGGTTCTTGTGCCTGAAATATTTTTCTTCCTGTTCTAAGGGCAGTTTCAAGTGCTTTTTCTTCATCCTTCTTCTTCTTCTCTTGGAGTTTCTTGAGAGCAACTTCCCTTAATGTTTCCTTTTGTTTTTCCTCTTTGACAAGCTCAAG
>CAJVGC010000001.1:15231868-15254008 GCA_910822075.1 Senecio squalidus
AGGCTGGGTTTAGAACGTGCAGATGAGATATGATAAGAATTACGATTAAGGTGACCATAGATAGTCATAGCACGAGATTAACACGAAGGATCAAGTAGTACACGCAAGATTATGATTTAAGAGATAGAATCATGGTGTTCGCAACAAGCACAAGGTTCACAAGATACGATAGACCTAATGATAAAAGATAGAAGTTTCATTAATAATAAGAAGTTTCGGTACACATAACAAATTCACTGAAAGAAATACTAGTACAATACATAGAGAGATAATAACTAATGGCTTAAGTCGTGTACAATGGGAAAAATTACGACTAAGCCGGTACAGTACAAAGAAAAGGGAAAATATGCCTAATAACGCTCTTCCAAGAACATCATGGCGGCGAGAGCTGCGACAAGTGCTCCCATGACTATGCAAGCTCTGACGAGGCACTGGACGGTCCGGGCGGTGGCCTGAGCCGTCAGGATGATCCACCGGGACTGATGTGCTAGTTCGTTCGCAGCATCGGAGACTTCAAATAGAAGGAGGCCCTGCTCCTGGGCTTCCTCGGCAAGTCCACGAACTTGACGGTGTAAGTTGAGGAAGGCGTCTGGTGGAAGAGGCTGATGAGTAGGCGGCATCATGGGTCGGGAGGGTCCGGGCTCCTGCGCACGTCGTCTTTCCTCGATGAACTGACGATCCCATGCGTAACGCTCCGATATCGGAGTGCGAAAGGCGGGATCGTAGGGGTCCAAGAAAGACTGGGGAGGCGCGGGTCGGAACGGGCCCGACTGTCGATGCACAGGTGCTTCAGCGTTGGGTCCTCGGGGCTGGGGTGCTGCAACGAGCACCAGCCTAGGAGGTGGAAGTATCGTCCTTGGGCTGGACCCATTACTGCTACTGATGGTCCGGGACGTGTCTTCCGTTGGGTCAGTCGTCTGATGACGCTGACTCTCGGATGCGGTGTGGCCCTCAGAAGGTTCGTGAGAGGGGGAGGCGGCTCGGGAAAGTGATCGAGTCTGGGATCGAGAGTTCGAGGACTGAGACATGGCGTATCTGCGAATAGAGAGTTACATAAGTACGGGGAAACTAAGAATAGGAAAAACGTAAGTAAAATGCATGCACGGGTCAATCATGTGAGTGTCGGGAATTGACAAGACCGGGAATTTATGAACTCAAAACCGTTTAACGATAGCCTTTCATTTTCCGTTCTTGCATAATTCATTTTGAACTACGGGTGGTTGATCAAGTCACGCATAGTTGAAAAAGTTAATCATGCAATTGCAGAAAATAACATACTAAAGTTTGAACCCGAAAATGACGTTTTCTGAAAAGCCTTGGTTATAGTTTTGGTTTCGAAAACTTTTTGAAAGATTTTAAAACCGTTTTCACTATAACCCGTGCTCTGATACCAAGTCTGTCACACCCCGCTAAAGCGGAAACACGGAATGTGAAGAGCAAAGAATCATTTCACGGGTTACACTAAAAATAGTGGTTCGAGTCATTAAGATTTTAAATTGAAAAGTACAAGTCAAAGATACAACCAAGATTCAATATAAGACCATAGTACATAACAAAAGTGTTTTTAAATAAAAATTCCCAAAATAAGGTCTTCTTCCCCAAGTACACTTCACATAATGGACTTGACCCGCCCGAGCAATGCACTTCATAACTTACGCTTAGTTCCTGAAACATGAGATAAAGTGTCAACTACGAAAACGTAGTGAGTGAGTTACAGTTTATGAATTGAAGAAAAGTTCAATTTAAGAGTTCATAAGAGTCCGAGACGAATTCAAGATTTTTAAAAGTTCAAAAGTCGTTCAAGGTCAAAGAATTTCAAGATAAGATCAGATACTTAAAAATTCAAGAGTAACTTAATTAAATTTAAGTGCTTAAAATTCACGAATAATCTAATTTCAAGACAATTTCAAGTACTTTTAGAATAAATTTAAGTAAGTTTAAAATAAGTTCAAGTACGTGCAAAACAATTTCAAGTGCGACCAAAGTAAGTCTAAGTCAAATACAAAGTCAAATAGTGTAGCGAGCAAAAGGGGTCATAGCCATTACCTCAGCGGTGGATTAATCCACATATGCAAGACAGTAAGTAAGTATATGCGTAATATAGACCTATGATCCTCGAGTTGTACCAACCACTAAGCTTAATATACGTAAGATTTAGTCTACACACTAATCCGATTCTAGTCAAGTACCTGCCCACTAGTCAAGTCTACAGTCGAGTCCGCGTGGACTTAGCAATATGTACCTTGGTCGCTACCCATTGGTAAGGAGTGACCGCTCCTAAGTATCGATACCCATAATATATGCTAACGGCTTGTGTTAATAGTGTGTATAGTCGTCCAAGTAAATTGTGGGACTTTCGTCGAACCATTTTTAAAAGTCTTTTAGTCTGCACTAACGGCGTTATATTCTCACCTAGGGTTTAGCATCTAATACAACCAAGCTATCAATGTCTATTCAAGTATCCAAAGAGGCAAACCTA
Organism: Senecio squalidus; assembly: GCA_910822075.1. NCBI lineage: Eukaryota > Viridiplantae > Streptophyta > Magnoliopsida > Asterales > Asteraceae > Senecio > Senecio squalidus. The sequence goes on from CAJVGC010000001.1 coordinate 15,234,348, forward strand.
GGGAGTCTAAAGTAAGCCAATCCGAACAGTTGATGTTGTTTACACATATTAGTCCAAATAGTCGTCCAAATAGTTCGTACAAAAATAGTCTAAAAGTAGTCCAAATAGTTCGTACAAAAATAGTCTAAAAGTTGTCCAAATAGTTCGTACAAAAATAGTTCCTTTAGTTCAAAAGTTTCCATAAATAGAAAGTCGTTCAAATAGTTTATAAGTGGAAAAGTCAAAGTTTAATAAGTCGAAAGTCAAAGTAGTTCAATAAGTACAAAAGTCAAAATAGTTCAAATAGTTCAAAAGTCAAATAGTTTATAGGTCAAAAGGTCAAATTAGACCGATAAGTACCAAAAGTCAAAATAGTCGTACAAATTCAATAAGTCAAAAATAGTTTGATTAGCAATTTCACATAATACCATAGTCCAAAAACAATTTGATCTCATGTTTCCCCCAAAAATCATATTTAAATGTAAAAGTAAGGAGGGGTGTAACTCACTGTTTGCGAAGAGAGTGAACTCGGAATCGGTCGGATAAAAGAGTCGGGAATCACGGGACGCCTATGAATACCAAGATTGTCCAAAAGTTAATGTCTTATTAGGTTCTTTATATAAGATTAGGTAACTTTTGTTTATAATTATGTGTTAAGTCCAATATTGTTCCAAAATTTGGTCCGAAGCGATTAACGTTATGTTTAGTCCGAAAGTTCAAAGTCAAAGTTATTATTATGATAAACATGTTTTGGTTACTGAAATGGTTTAGGTTTTCTAACGAAATTTGGGCAGCGCTTCCGCGCCCAAATTTCATGTCCAAAACCTACAATCATTTCCGCTCATAAAACATACATATACACAAAATAACTTCACCACAAGTCCAATAAGTCCAATACGAGTCATCATTATTATCATTTTTATTCATCTCAGTCTAATAATGTTATTGACAAAAGTCCAGAATGTGTGTACAAGTTTTAAACGAGTAAAACGACGATTTTCGGGAGAACAGCAGCTCGGTGCTGCGCACCTAGCTGATGTCTCTTTCCCGTTTTGTGTTTTTCTTGCTAAAAACGTTTTGTGACACAAATATTTCGACATGCAACCAGTAGATAACTTATAAAACATCATTGTTATGGTTTCTAAACAACTTTTATCCACAAAAACATAGATCTAAGTATCATCTAGATAAAAATCGTTTTTGTAGAGAAAGTGATATAAATCTTTATAAAAACTCATTTTTATTGTTTAGATCTTACATGCAATTAGTAAAAACAGTAAATAAGGATAGGAGAGAGGTTTCTACCGAAGGAAATTGAATGGATGATGTTTTTGGTCGGATTTAAGCTTCAAAAGTCTTTACAAACTTGGTCCTTTTCGAAATAAACGACACCCCCTTGCTTCTCTAGACGATTTGGACGATTTGTGTGGATAAATAATGGATTTCTATGGTGGAAAGTCTCTGGAAATGGAGGTGTTTTTGTTAGGTTCTTGAGGGGAGTAGAGAGAATGCAAGTGTGTGTGTGTTTTTGGTTTATGAAAATGATTAATCAAAATGAATAAAAGAAAAGATAGTGTATGGCTTTGGTACTGGCTAAAACCAGTAATTATGGCCTGCCAATCGAGATTGATTGGTTAAATTTTGTGTAAAAACGAGGCAAGGACTGAAAATGTAACATTTTTGAAATCTGCAGCTAGGTGCTGCGCACCTAGCAAAGGGGTGCGGCGCACCGGGCAAAATTTCAGCTTTTCTGATTTTTCGTTTTTACGTTATTGCTTCGTTGGACCTTTTTGTTAATTGAAAGTTCTTAATTATGATTAGTTATGAACTTAGGAAAGTTCAATATGTGTTTTCTTGGTATTAGGACTTATAAAATTGATTCCGGGAGTTATTCCGACACTAGTTCCCACAAAGTACCGACTCAACAATTTCGAACTAGAACGAAGCGAATACGATAAAAGAGTGACTAATGATTTCGAACCGACATAGCAGCTAAACAAGTACCTAGATTTTTTTGACGGTTGTCACACTAGAGTTTCTAACACTAAAAGTAAGTGTTACAAGGGTTAGGCGGAAAATATATAAAAAGAAACGAAAAATGGCTAACAAATGGGTTAATCCTAAGTGCCCCTATCATTGCACCAAATCACACTAAGTTACCCTAATGCAATTGCTCATATGTGGTCTCGAAATGTATAACAATGTCAAGTTCTAAAGTCATCCCCATCGGCACACTCAAATAAATGAAAACGTAGCATTAAAAATAAATGCTTTCAATAGGCTCAAATTCTCACTATTTCCTCGAGTAGGGTATCAAATGCGTCTGGTTATGCTTAAAGTTTAAGGTATGACCGACTAGACACGTTATATTTTTTTTTTTCAATTTTTCAATTTTTTTGGATTTTCTATTTTTTTCTGACTCAAAAATGTATAAAAATAATACAATTCAACACGATGGAAACTAAGCTAAGGGTCGAAAAATAAAATATAAAATTTCCAGATGACCCCCCCCCCCCCCCCCCCCCCCCAAAACTTAAGTAACACATTGTCCCTAATGTGTTTACGACTAAAAACTAAGGGAAATTATACAAAAAACTAATAAGAAAATATGCGATATCACGCACACCCAAGATGGTGTGACACAACATCCAAGATAACAGGTTAAAAATGTGTTATTGGCTTGATCACCCAATAAAACATTATTTTTCAAGGACACATTGGACATGGCCTCGGTCACAACTACTCAAGGCAACCTCAAGCGGGCAAGAAAGGCATGGCCAAAGAATCGCCGGAAGAGACAATAAGAACAAAAAAAGGTTAGGCTTCAAAAACCATTTTAAAACCTAACTGGGGGGCATGATATTGTTAGTAGGGAATGACTCATACACATAGCCCATTAACCCCCTAAACACATAATCTGACTTACAAAAGCTTGCCTACTATCTCCTAGCTTCGGCCCTTAGGATGCGGCGTCCGGACACTTGGCCCCAGCATCAGGACATTTCGTCCCGGCGTCCGGACACAAGGCTCCGGCGTCCGGACACTTGGACCTTGGCCCCGTGTCCGGGAGATTTGGCCCCGGCACCGAGAATTAGGCCCCGTGTCCGGGAGATTTGGCCCCGGCACCCGGGCTTCGGCCCCGTGTCCGGGAGATAGGCCCTGTATCCGGAAACCTGGCCCCGGCACCAAGGCTTTGGCCCCGGCACCCGGGAGTTAGGCCCCGTGTCCGGGAGTTTGGCCCCGACGCCCGAGAATTAGGCCCCGTGTCCGGAAACCTGGCCCCGGCACCCGGGAGTTAGGCCCCGTGTCCGGAGTTTGGCCCCGGCGCCCGGGAGCTAGGCCCCGTGTCCGAGAGATTTGGCCCCGGCACCCGGGCTTCGGCCCCGTGTCTGGGAGAAAGGCCCCGTGTCCGGAGATTTGGCCCCGGCACCCGGGCTCCAGCCCCGTATCCGGGAGGCTTGCCTCAGCGCCCGACACTCGTGACCCGACGTCCGGAGCTCGTGACCAGGCATCCGACACTCGTGTCCCGGCGTTCGGCACTCGTACACCAGGACCCGTCATCCGACACCAGGCTGTCAGTTATGTCCCGAGACGTTTGGTGTCCGACACTCACACTCTCGGTCCGACACTCCGGAACCTATACTTATACTTTACATCTAGTAAGTATAGTATTCCTCTAAACCAACACTAATGCCTTGGGATGCCTCTCGTAGTATAATGCTCCTGACATCCTACCGGTCAGACACTCAAGCCTAATCCTTGAGTGTAACCGTCAGAGCATTAATAAAATTATATAATGATATAGACGTTAATACCCGTTGGAATCCTATTGATGAGCCATAAATGGTCATCATTGCCATACGTTGTTGATGTCTGGTAGTGTTGGGTATAAATACTCAACACTTCAAGTTTTGGACACATCTTCTCCACTCTCATACTTGCACACAGTATCTCTTGACCGGAATACCTATACACTTCCCGCAGTAAACATATCCCGATCATCTTTCTCCAACCAGCCACTTGACCACCTTAGGTTCGCCAAGAGTTTGATAGGTTCGCACTGCTAAGCAGGAGGTCAAGGGGTTGAATCCCAAACACCCAAGTTACTGAATCTGTCAATCCTGGCTCTAACAACGAATATTATTAATTTGTTTATAAATCAAAAACAGTTTTACATAAATTTAATTCTTATGCAATATTTTGTATACTTATTATTTTATTTTTAATTTGATTTTAGAGTTATATTTTAATAAAAACAATTCGTGTTATAACACCAAGGATTTAGCTACTATGTGAAATAGATCCATGATTTCAAACTATTGACCAATTCATGTCAGAAAATGGTTACGGTTGATAGTAGAGACCAGCTGTGCGTTAATGGAACAATTATAGCGCAAGTATTTGAACCGAATATTTCTTAATAAACAATAAAATTATTCTTTTTTTTTGGGTAAAAACAATTTTAGGTAACCAAGATATCCAACTCGTTTTGTGAGCCGACTAATCTTAGGGGAGTCATCTTAGGTGAACATCCGTAGCCACAAGGGGTTTATTTTTTTTGCTCCGAGGATTCAAACTTTGGACCTCCAGAAATTTCACCTTTGGAGACCATGCTTTTTACCACTAGGACACCTCCGTTGTGACTAACAATAAAATTATTTACAATCTATCTATATCTATAACTATATTTATATATATATAAAATAAAGTAGAGTTTTTTATTTCATCATTCCTAATCAATAATCTCGTCTTTTTAATTTACACTTAAAGATTGATATATATATATTTTTTTAAATTTTTGTCGTGTAAATTCATAATTATTAGGTGAGCTATATTTATTAAATAATAGATATTATTTTTATTTTTCTTTTTTTACCATTTTCTTCGTTTAAATTTCCATAATTATTATCGGATCTATATTTATTGATTAATATCAAGTTCAAATTATATCGGAGGCATTTACCGACTTATAAAACCTTTAGCTAAAAACACAAAATTAGGTTCTGCCTGGTTGGTAAGGGTTTTCCTGGTGAAGGAGAGGCCTCGACAGAGGGTTTCCTCTTTGGCGGGCATTGAGGGGTGGCTGGTAATGGTGGCACGATGATACTCCATTACTGGCCCGCAAGAGTTGCCGTTTCAAAAAAAAAAAACAAAATTAGAAATATCACGAAATTAATACAAATGTCATAAATCTTTTTAGAAAATAACTCAAATTATAATGATAAATAACCTATCAAATTAACAAAAAGTCAAATATACATCCACGTGCGTACCACAAAAAATGGTGGTATAAATCACATAGCCAAATAAAATTATAAGAAACTAGCTATAACTTGTGTGGTATATTGGGTTTTATAAAAAAGTTATGCCTAAAAGGTTATGAAAAGAAAAAAACTTTATTATTTTATTAATAGTTTAAGCATATACTACAGTCAATTAAATAAACATGCAAGCATACAAAAAATGTATTATATCCAAAAAAAAAAAATCTAAAATTTTAAAATAAACGAACTTTAAAATGATAAAATAATAAAGGAATTCTTTCTCATTCGATGGTAAAGTTAATTTTTGCAATAAACTTTTTCTAAAAATCCAAAATAAGTGTCCTAACATAATAATTATCTACCGTTTCAATATTAGTCTAAAACGTGAGATATATTACAAAAAACCTTAAAGTTCTTTAACATGAACATTGAAGTCACCCTTCATTGCCCGTCATATTCACTTTTCAAATGACCAACATGATTTTTCTATCTCCAAACTTTGCCGCTCACAATTTTCTCAACATCTCTAACGAAATTAGTAGAAAAAAAAAATTGTTTAAATCATGAAACACTATGAAAAAACGGTAAAGTTTAACAAACTTAACATGAATGGTTTTTTTTTGTACTTACTATATTGCTAAAAGAGGTAAAAGTCGTCCTTAACTACTTAGATAATCAAGCCACCATTAGTTTTGTCTATTGAAAATGCTCTTTTTGACAGAGAGTATCTTACTGCAACTTATAAAGCAATATATAGGAATAAACAGCACACGAAGTCAATATTAAGATGAATTTAAGCTAATTTATAGTTATTCAAACCTTCTTCAATCAATAAAGACATGGGTGTGCAACTTTAAGTACCTTTGTTAGCAACATACTCTCTAAAATTTAAATACCTTCACTTGTTACTCGACTTGTTTTATTTCACGAGTTTAACATTTATGCACATGTGCTGATCAAGCAACAAACCAGTAGTCCATTTGAATATGTTTTAGCTTAATTTCTAGGCACAATCAACAAAGACGATCTCTCAAACTCGTCCTTGTTGTGTGGTTATTTAAAAACTCACAGATTAATCCAATAACAGCCTACACTATATACACATAATGTAATATGCTGGTTATAAATCAACAATATGAACGAAAAAAATAAATTTAAAAACATATTTAATCTAATAAAAATATATAAGCACTAACTAACCTGAGCATCTATATTTGGCATCTTAGGGGGTGTTTGCTTGCGCTTATATAAGCGGCTTATGGCTTATTGACATTTCGGCTTATGTTTCATAAGTTCGGATTTTTCGGCTTATATAACCGTTTATGGGCTTATTACTGTGTATTATGACATAATAAACAGTAATAAGCCCATAAATAGTTACATAAGCCGGAAAATCCGGGCTTATGAAACATAAGCCGAAATGTCAATAAGCTATAAGCTCCTTATATTAAGTCCAAACAACCACCCCCTTAAGCCATTCGCTCCATATTATTTCCCAATCTACAAACCAAAATTTCATTAAAATGGTGAATTGGGTGTAAAGCCAGTTTAGAATTTTAACTAACAGAAGTCCAATTTTTATTCTAAGCCAAATTTTTATAATAATAGACATTAGTCCAAATCTTAAATGAATCTAACTTGCATGCATTAAACTCCCTTTAATCCATCAATCAATGATTTTAAGCCAAAAAAAAAAAAAAAAAAAAAAATTGCTCTTTAGACATACCAGAGACTATAACATCACAATCTTAGGTTTCTATTAAAGCTCGGTCCGAATTTTATGATATTTTTATTCAATATAAAAAAACCAAACACGAACTCAAGTAGCAATCTTTTTTGTCTATTTGTGATTTTTATCTATTAAGAAAATAAAAAAACAAAAAAACAAGGAGATAAGATACCTTCAAGAAGAGAGAAAAGGGTGGTCGGATAAAAGAAAAGTTGAAACGAATGAAGATTCAAAAGAATAGTTTGGTTTTTTTTCTTTTAAAAGTATGAGTTTGAAATCGAGGAAGATGGAAGTTTGGTGGAGTAAATCAAAAGGTGCAAATTCAAATTTCTTTAAACTCATTGGCTAAAGATGATTAGCAGAGATTCAATTTTTCGAAATAAGGAAAAATTCAAATTCTTAACCCTACGCTTCTCAAAGCCTAATCTTACTCGGTAAACTTGTTCTTTTATTTAATTGAATTGAATTTATTTGAAAATCTGAAGAAAAAAAATTACAACTAAGCTCATGACATCAACATTTAAAAGATTGTCATATGTGGACAACTTTAAAACTCGTCACGTTAGCTTAATGACATCAACGTAACTCCCATTTATTAGATAAAAAAAGATTTGGCTAGATGGAAGGGAATAGGCGAAATAGTGCAAAAAGATGAAAAATTAAGATGATTATGACATTTTATATTATGTTTTGAGATATAAGATTGAAACCGTGCTTCAAATATATGCTAGCGTATATGTACTTTTAATTTACCATATGAATATTTTTTTATACGAATTATAATTATATGATAGAAAAAGCATTGTTGTTGTTCTCCCGCTTCTAAAGCCCATCACCCAGAGATGGTGGCAAAATAGCAATAGGTAATTTTTTATGTCATCTGAAAGTTGACATTGGAAAAGATTCTTCTATCGCTATTAAGTGACCCATTAATTGTTAATTATATTTATAGCTTAATTACTTACCATATCATATTGTTCTAAACTTTGAATTCATAGAATGTTAAGAGCATTTTTTATGAAAGCTTTACAAAAAATTGAAGATCTATGTTTTAAATTATAGTTAAAAACGAATATGATGATATATCTTTGAAAAAGATTTATATTTATAAACTTCTCTAAATATATATGTCTAATTTATATCTATACTACTTTATAACAAAAATTTGATATTTCACAAATATCATTTATATAATGGTTTAAACTCAACAAGTTGTATTTGAGTTTAAGATTTGAATAAGAGCACTACTTTGTAATTAACTAGTAATTATATATTAAGTATATATGGTTGAATTATTTAAGTTGAAACATTCGTTTTGTAAGTCACTATATAAGAAAGACAAGATATAAGCTAAGAAGGCACACCAACTTTAGGCAATTCTAAGATACAACCATATTAACCATGGAACAAACTATCGCTGCCTCCTCAACCGTTATTCCCACCGTTGATCTCTCACCTTTCATGGAAGGTGGAGATGTTACTTGTCGGGAAGAGGTTATGAATATCATATCTGAAGCATGCTCCAACGTTGGGGCTTTTCAGATTAAGAACCATCAACTTGGTCAGTGCGAGAAATTATTAGATCTAACAAAGACGTTTTTTACCTATCCAGATGAGGTGAAAAAAGAATCTACTGAAACAGATTTGGAAATGGCTGGCTCCGGCTATGGGAAGCTATCAGACGGCATATATCATGACTATGAGTATGTGCTTATGTACGCTCCGGATAAGCAATATAATGGTGTCCCTACTATTCAACACAATTACAGGTACATAAATTACAAAGTTAATATAGATAGGGGTATAAGTAGGTTTTAGTTAATATAGATAGAATTATAAACATGTTTAAATTAATAGTCTTGTGACTTTAAATCGAAATTCAACACTAAAGTTTTCAATAAATATAATATTAAATAGAGTTAATTACATAAATCGTCCTTATAGTTTATATAAAATTACGGATTTCGTCTCTAAGTTTAAAACGTTGCATAAATTGTCCAATTCTGGAAAATAATTACGATTTTCGTCCCTAAAATGGATGTCCGTTAAAATTTGCCGTTAAAATTTTCGTTAACTAATTACACATTTCGTCCCTAAAATGGACGTCCGTTAAAAATTAGGGACGAAAAGCGTAATTAGTTTCCAAAAGTCAACTTACTTTTTTTCCTCAATTTCGTAAATTTATTGTCCAATTTCGGACATCATGTTATCCAGATTTTGACTAAGTGGTTAAAATCTTGTTGGCATGGTTATGAACCGCCATTATTTAACTAATATCGTCCAAAATCTTTAGCTATCTATTTCAAAATTTAAAAAAAATATTTTTATTATTGTAATTCAAATAGTAAATTAAGAACCATAATACACAAATCATTACATATCGTGACCTAAATACTGCAAAGTTAAGGTTGACAATACATTAGCTGATTCATAATGACTCAAATGTAATAAGAAAATAATCAAAATTTATTGGCAAAGCGGAGGCAAAAATAATAAATTGTCTCATTTGTCACAAATGAAAGGATAAATTGTAAAGTTATATAATAACCACTATTTTGTAAATTTAGTATTCATGTATATTCGTGTAATTTTTAGCAAGCCATACACAAATTATAATAATGTTATTCATCGTTTTGAAGGAAAACATTTGACAAGGTATTCAACTATTTTGTGGAGACATCTCAAATATTGGAGGGAATAATAAACGATTCTTTAGGGCTTCCGCCAAATTTTCTTAAAAATTACAATAACGACCGATGTTGGGATTACATGCTTCCAATGCACTATACTGTATCAAATGAAACCGATAACATTGGAATTTGCGATCATGAAGACCCAAATATGCTTACGATGATCCTCCAAGACGATGTTTCTGGTTTAGAGATATTCAAAGAGGGGGAATGGATTCCCATCATTCCCGAAAAAGGAAATTTGGTTGTCATCATGTGTGACCTTATGCAGGTAACATTTGAATATGATTATTATATAAAATTCATCTTTCAGTAAATAAGAACATATAGTTTAATAATGTCAAAGTTCTAAATCTGAAGTCATATTTATAGGTTTTGAGCAATAAAAAATATAAAACTGCATCACACAGAGCATTCAAAAACAATGGAAGTAAACGACTTGCTATAGATTTTGTCTATAGCTTTGCACCACAAAAGTGGGTAGAGCCATTGGAGGAACTTACTACAAAAGTCGGAGTTGAACCAATATACAGGGGATTTAGAAACAGTGAATTTATTGATTTGGTTAACCAAGATTACGTTACACCACCGGCAACCGTTGAAGATTTTATTGACATATCATACTTTGAAATCTAATCGTTATGTCTTATAAATAAAAGAAGGTTGCATCTCTCGTGTTTGTGTGTTTGAAATAAGCTTGCATCTCTCGTGTTTGTGTGTTTGTTGTCCTTGTACGTTTTGAATTATTTTCATTTCTCAACATTTTTGGTGTTTGTATTAATTATTATCTATTATGGAAAATATAATTTATTGCTTTTGAGTTTTGAGTTCATTTGATCCGTTATGACTAAATTATTTTCGCAACTTTCGAATTTACTTTATAATTTTTGTGGATAGTAATGTTTATTTTATTATTTCTGATTACTGTTTGCGTGAACAATTATTAACAATAACATTAAAAAAGAGTAATTTTATTATTATTCTGTTTTATATATATATATATATATATATATATATATATATATATATATATATATATATATATATATATATATATGAAAATATTAGAAGGTTTAAATATAATATAACTTTTAAGGTAAATACACCGTTGAGGTATAGGTGCAACAAAACCGGTTTTTATCGGTTTTCGGTTAAAAAAAAACCAGTTAAAAAAAACCGGTTTTTATCGGTTTCGGTTTTTATCGGTTTTTTTGAAACCGGTTTTTTTCGGTTAAAAAAGGTTCGGAATCGGTTTTTTCGGTTTTGAACCGGTTTTTTAATCGGTTTTTTTTTTGGGGGCTTTTTTCGGATTCTAAATAATACAAACATAAGTTTTATAAAATAATACAATTACAACTAAAAATATTACAAACATAAGTAATTTTTTCAAATTAAAATAAACAACAAATCAATTATCATTCTAATTCTAATTTTGGTAAAATAAATAGTACTAGCAATAACTAGTAATGAAGTAAGGAATATCTAAATAGAAAAAACGTGTAATGGGATACGTCATGTGTCACCTTTGTTTCCAACTACTACTTTGACTTTCAAGTTCAAATGGTTTTTCTTCCGACCCTACTTTGTTTACAACCCTAAAATTAATTTTTACATACAGGCGTACAGCCGCCATCATCTCCTCCACAGCCGTCCTCCTCCACAACCGTCCTCCTCCACCGCCGTCACTCAGCCGACGTCACTCAGCCGACGTCATCTCCCTCCACCGCCGTCGATCTCCTCCACCGCCGTCCTCCTCACTCAACTGCTCGAGTTCTTTAACCAACACCGGTGAGACCACCGGTCTTTCTCGAGTGTCTGATTGTTTTAACCAACACCGGTTTTAACCGGTTTTTGGAAATAACCGGTTTTAACCGGTCCAAAACCCGAAAAAAACCGATTTCTAAAATATTCTTTAACCGGTGGTAACCGGTTCGGTTATCTCCAACCGGTTCCGGTTTTTTTCATAACCGGTTTTCTTCAAACCGGTTTCGGTTGACTCGCCGGTTTTCGAAAAAACCGGTTTCTAACTTTCATCTCTACGTTGAGGTGTTGTGTATCCAATTCATTATTATTGTTTTCTAAATAGTCAAATTTGATATACAATAATAAAACTCATGGTTCTAAATAGCGCGCTATAGCGGCGCCATAGCGCGAGGCGTAGCCTCTCCGTCACGAATCAGTCCATAGCGTTGTCTTAAAGCGTAGCGTGATGTAAGACGCGCTATAGCGCCATATAGCGCGCTATTGCGTGTAGCGTCGCTCCTTTTCTTGAAGCTATTTGGATTAATTAGTTGGACTTTTTCAGATTTGGGCTTTTTCACCTATTTGGACTTATTAGTTGGTGATCCATAGTATCATCTTAGGATTATTAGTTGATATTGATAACTTGATTTTTTAGAATTATTTGGTGACGGGATATATATGAAATATGCTATAAATATTGCCGCTATATATCACGCCTTAACAAACGCCGTAGCCTCGCCATAGCTTGTAAGGCTTGAGGCGTGGCAGTGCCGCTACGCCACGCCTCACGCTATTTAGAACCTTGATAAAACTACTCATTTTATGTTGTACAACAACTCTTACTTTTTAAAAGTTTGAGATTTTGTAAAAAAGAATTATAATACAAAAAATCTAACGTTATTAATTATTTTTAATTTTGTTTTGCTTATTTCGACTTAAGCATTGTTTTACAAAAGAAAACCCCTCTCTCTCTCTCTCTATATATATATATATATATATATATATATATATATATATATATATATATATATATATATATATATATATATATATATATATATGGGTGTCCGGTTTGATCTGATCCAAATAGATGAATCCGATTAGATTTCGGTTCTTAAAATATGAATCCGAACCATTCAAACATATTTAAGATCCGAACCGAACCAAACCAAATTACTTTTAAGTTTGATCGGTTTTTAAAATTCGGTTTTTTAGTGATATCCAAATGTATATCCCAATAATTTCAACGACACTTATGTACAAATGTCTGGACGAAGGTGTTTGTAAAATAGGAGGAAAAATTGAGAATCTTTTTCCAATGACACTAATTCATTAATATATAATAAAGATACTAATTTTATAGGTATAAAACCATTATAATTGAACAAACTAATAAAATATTGATGTATTATGGAATATAAAGAGTAAAATAAATTCTTATTAGGTTTCTTTGGACAATTCGGTTTTTCTATATGAACCAAACCAATCCAAAATCCAAAATACTTATTCGGTTTTGTCCAATTCGATAAAAATCCGAAAAACCAAACCATGTAGTCCAATCTAAATTGTCCAAATGGACAATTCGATTTTATCCAAATAGTGAACACTATATATATATATATATATATATATATATATATATATATATATATATATATATATATATATATATAGGAGGAGGTTCTTATAAACCAATATTTAAAGTAAATTAAGTAAAAAAATATGAAAAAATAATTTATAATATGTGTAATTTTGTATTATGTTTATTTATTCAATTATAACAAACTTTAAAAAAGCAAGTTTTGATATGCATCAAAATATATGTCGTTTAGGGGTTGTGCATCAAATTCATTGTTTTTGTGCAGTAAATATTCAAATTTGATGCACAACGATAAAACTACCCATTTTTTTATTTACAACAAAACTTCGTTTTTTAAAGTTTGATATATGGTTAAAATGAACGATAATCCAAAATATCTAACGTTATAAATTATTTTTTAATTTTGTTTTACTTATTTTACCTTAAAGTTTGTTTTACAAGAACCAACCTCTATATATATATATATATATATATATATATAGAGAGAGAGAGAGATATCTATATATATATATATATATATATATATATATATATATATATATATATATATATATATAGAGAGAGAGAGAGTTGGTTTCAAATGAGAACCATACAAATAATTAGGAACCATTAGAAACCACACATACACTAGTGAATATAGACATATATTCACTAATGTATACAACCTTTTATTTAAAGGTTGTATACATTAGTGAATAAATATACATTAGTGAATATATGTCTATATTCACTAGTGTATATGTGGTTCCCAGTGGTTCTCAAATATTTAGTGGTTTCTATTTGAACCCACCTCTCTCTCTCTCTCTCTCTCTCTCTCTCTCTCTCTCTCTCTCTCTCTCTCTCTCTCTCTCTCTCTCTCTCTCTCTCTCTATATATATATATATATATATATATATATATATATATATATATATATATATGACTAGTTCTTATAAAACAATATTTAAAGTAAAATAAGTATAATTAATAAAAAAAATAATTTATAATATGTGTAATTTTGTATTATATTTATTTATTCAATTATAACAAACTTTAAAAAAGCAAGTTTTGATATTCATCAAAATATATGTCGTTTAGGGGTGGTGCATCAAATTCATTGTTTTAGAATTAGATGCATTTGTTTTTTAATTTTTCGAACTTAGATGCATTTTTTCATGTAGATGTATTTTTCATTAAAGTGATGTATTTACTCAATTTAGATATATTTTAATCATAAAAGAGACATATAATACATTTAAAATAATATTTTTTCAAAAAGTTCAAAAAACATTAGATTCATTTTTAATCTATATCAGATGCATTTTTTTTAACATAAACAAAAAAAAAGTCGTTAAAAGTATATCAAGTTGGTACTTGTTGGAAATATTATTAAATGTTTGTTCTAATGGTTTAATTCGTTCTTTCTAAAAGTTTTTTATACTCTAAATATGTTAATTTAAAGTTTAAGTTGTTTATTAGATGGTTTTAGGTTTGTTTTTACCATTTTTATTTTTGATCATGTTTTTATATGATCCACATTTTAAGGGAGGGTTATTGTAAAAAGCGAATGAATATAGAAAAGATATGAAAGATTGTGGGAGTGACATGTGGCACCCTTGGAATTTTTGTTTTTTTTTCTTTGGCAATAAAAAAATAAGAGTGTTGATATATAGGCCTAAATTATGTAAGACTAAATATGTCTAATTCATACAAAATATCACAAATGGATTTCCACTACTTATCCCTTCTTATACTAACCAATCATTTTTTCAATCATCCAATCACATCTTTAAGCCTAAATTTAGGCTTATTTTTATAAAATGATGCACCAAGAGTGTCATTTTTTTATAAAATGATACACAAAAAATAATTTTTTACATGGTGCATCACTTTTTTGTGTGCATAACTTTAAAAATGATGTACGAAAATGATGACGTCATCGGAAAAAATTTGAAAATCTTTTTTTTTCTCCAATTGTTTTTTCGAACTTTTTTTTAATTAAAAAAATATTATTTTTTTATTAAATAAAATAAAAAAAAATAATTTGTTTTTTGGAAATGTCACCTAAAAATGCAACATGTCACTCCCACATTCTTTCCTACACTTTTTTATTTTCAAACCTTTTTTATAATATCCTAATCAATATATATATATATATATATATATATATATATATATATATATATATATATATATATATATATATATATATAGTAATTGGATCGGGTAAGAACGGCCCAAACTCTAAGAACGCTAAGAACCAATGCTGACCGTCCGATTAAGATGATGATCAGTAGTAACCACTTACTACTGATCAGTAGTAACCTTACTACTGATCAGTAGTAAGTGTGTCACACCCCGCTAAAGCGGAAACACGGGAATGTGAAGAGCTGGAAAATCATGTCACAGGTCATATAAAACATAACGGCAAAAGAGTCATTCATTGAAATTAAAAGTGTTTAAATCCCATTCGAACAATCGAAAGACAAATAGTTTAATACATTGACACACGATTAAAATGTTTCATAAAATATTTCCCAAAATAACTGGCCAAGTCTTTTCCCAACAAAGTCCTCACACGACTGCCTCGACCCGTCCACGCCATGCATCATGAGCTTACACTAATTTCCTGAAACATAAGATAATGTGTCAACTACGAAAACGCAGTGAGTGAGTTACAGTTTAAATAGTTGGCATAAAAAGTATGAGTAAAGTATATAAAGTAAGAGTTTTCCCATAAGGAAGATTAGCGGAGAAAAGTCGCTTAAAAAGTTTATATACTTGTAAAGTTTAAGTAACGGGCGAATTGTGC
Source organism: Senecio squalidus (assembly GCA_910822075.1). Taxonomy (NCBI): domain Eukaryota; kingdom Viridiplantae; phylum Streptophyta; class Magnoliopsida; order Asterales; family Asteraceae; genus Senecio; species Senecio squalidus. Next base: position 15,250,144 of record CAJVGC010000001.1, read on the forward strand.
CCTAACTTGTAAAGACTAATAGAATCAAATTAGTCATATAGTAGAAGCGGATAACAATCGCTAAAAATTTATAAGTTTATGCGTAAGTAACTAAATAGATTTCTTGTATCAACCACTTGGCATCTATAACTTAAGTGTTCACACTAATCCGATTATCAACCGAGCGGCCCCAACTTCCCGCCTCTCAAACGGAAAGTTAAAAGAGAGAAATTCAGTAATATGTACTTAGACTGCCATCTAAGCAAGGAACGGTTCTTTCCTAAGTATCGATACCCATAATTACTATACGGCTTAAGTAGCTAATAGTGTGTAAGAGAGAAACTAAAACATAATTGGGCACTATGAAATTTTATTATAAAAGAGAGAGAATCAACATCACTTAGAAACGTGTTATAGTTCCATCAAGGGTCGGTTACGCATACAAGTATCAATAAATAGTTGAATTAAAGAGATGAAACAATAGTATAAATAGAGAAAGAAATTTTTTACGCATAAGAGATTAAGTAGACGTTTCAATGTCAAAGTTTTGATAAAGTCAAAGTCAAAGTTTAATAAGTCAAGTTGATAAATCAAGGTTTAAGTATTGCAAGTTGTTTTATAAAGTATAAAATGAAATTAATCTTATGTTTCCCCCAAATTCATGTAAAACATATAAAACAAGGGGTTGTAACTCACGGATTGCGAAGAGATCGAGTACTCGGAAATTCGGTCGAAATGTGTAAGCCGGGAATCACGGATTGCCTATTAATACCAAGGTAGTTTAATGAGTTGTTATATTATTAGGTTCTTGTATAATAATATAGGAAAAATGTCATTAAAGTGTAAGTGTCAAATTTAAGTATCGTCAAAATAGTCCAAAAAGGTAATCGTCACGTTTGTCCGAAAGTTCGATTTAACGTTTTAGGTTATTATATCTTAAGTGTTTTGCTCGCTGAGGTGATTTACAATTTCCGAGGAAATTTGGGCAGCGCTTCCGCGCCCAAATTTCATATCCAAAAATTGTAAATCAATTCCGCTCACAAATCACCTAAATACAATAATACACGTTTTATAGCTTATTAAGGTCCAAATAGTCCAACACAAGTCATCTTTATTATAGGTTTCATTCATCTTAGTCCCCACATGATTCCAGTAAAAAGTCCAGAAGGTAACATATTCTAAAAACGAGTGAAACGACAAGTTTTCGGGGAGACAGCAGCCCGGTGCGCAGCACCTGTCAGGGGGTGCTGCGCACCTCCTTGCTGGTTTCCCCGTTTTTGAGATTTCTTTGTTAAAAACGTATTTTCATCCATAGATTTCGACATGCAACCGGTTAAAACTTATTAAAACATCTTTTTAACAGTTTCTAAAGAGTATTTGGTTACAAATCCGTGGATCTAAAGATTATTTATGTTAAAAACGTTTTTGACCGTAAAAAGTCATAGATTTATGTAAAAATACATTTTCAACCGTTAGATCTCACATGCAATTGAATATTTATGTAAGAGTAGTAAAAATAAAGAAATCTACCGGAGGAAAAACTTGGATGATGAGTTTTTGGTCGGATTTGGTCTTCAAAAACTTTTGCAACCGTGGTCCTTTTTGATAAAAACGATACCCTTTGCTTTCCTTGATGATCCAAAACGTTTTTAATGGATGGAAATGGTGTTTGTATGGCTGGAAAGTTTCTGGAGTGGAGGTTTGTTAGAGAGAAATAGAGAGAATAGTGTGTGTGTGTGTTTTTAGTTTTTGTTAAAATGAAAAGTAAATTGAAAAGAAAAGATAATTGGGGCATAGGGACTGGCCTTGGGACAGTAAGGGGCAGTAAAGGCTCGATTTCTATTGGCCAAAATGGGTGGTGGGAGTGTAAAACGAGAAAAGGACTAAAACTGTAATTATTTTGAATCCTGGCGCAAGGTGCTGCGCACCACTTCACTAGGTGCGGCGCACCGGGCCATTTTTGGTCTTTTCGAAATTTTCGTTTTTGCGTTATTGCTTCGTTGGACCTTTTTGTTAATTGCAAGTTCTTAAGTATGATAAGTTATGAACTTAGGAAAGTTCAATAGGTGTTTTCTTGGTATTAGGACTTATAATTTTGATTCCGGAAGTTATTCCGACACTAGTTCCGACAAAGTATAGATTCAAAAGTTACGAACCAAAATAGAGCGAACGAGACAAAGAAGTAACTAACGTTTCGAACTGATATCACAACAGAATAAGTACCTGGATTTTGACGGCTGTCACATTCTCCCCGGGTTGAAAGAAATTTCGTCCCGAAATTTAGTGCGTCTTATCAGGTAGAGGAGTTCTCGAACAGATGAGGGTACTTCTGACGGAATTGGTCTTCACGCTCCCACGTGAATTCGTGACCGCGTCGAGAGTTCCACCGAACCTTGATTATCGGAATACGGCTCTGTCGGAGTTGTTTGACCTCGCGGTCAACAACTTCGAGTGGTTCCTCGATGAAGTTTAATTTGCTGTCGATTTTGACTTCGTCAAGAGGGATGACGATGGTCTCGTCAGACAGACACTTTTTCAAGTGTGAGACATGGAACACATCATGCACACTCGCGAGAGTTTGAGGAAGGTGGAGACGATAAGCAACGGGACCGATACGTTCGATGACTTCAAATGGGCCTGTGTACCTTGGACTCAGTTTACCGCGCTTCCCGAAACGGACTACTCCTTTCCAGGGCGATACTTTGAGGAGTACACGGTCGCCCACTTGGAACTCGAGGGGTTTTCGTCGGTTGTCAGCGTAGCTCTTTTGTCGGGTACGGGAAGTCTTCAGTCGTTCACGAATGGTGGTGATCTTGTCGATGGTTGCCTGAACGATATCGAGCCTCGTAAGTTGTCGGTCGCCCGCCTCTAGCCAGCAGAGTGGTGACCGGCACTTACGTCCGTAGAGAGCCTCGAATGGAGCACACTTGATGCTGGCATGGTAGCTGTTGTTATAGGAGAACTCGACCAAGGGAAGGTGAGTGTCCCAACTTCCTCCGAAGTCTACCACACATGCTCTCAGCATATCTTCAAGTGTCTGAATCGTCCTTTCGCTCTGGCCGTCAGTCTGAGGGTGATACGCGGTGCTGAGGTCTAATCGGGTACCTAAGGATTTCTGGAGAACATTCCAAAAACGGGAGGTGAATCGGCTATCCCTATCGGAGATGATGGAGAGTGGGGTTCCATGACGAGAGACGATCTCGTTGATATAGACTTGAGCTAGCTTCTCCATCGAATGATTTTCCCGAATTGGTAAGAAATGAGCGGATTTGGTCAGACGGTCCACGATTACCCAAATCGTGTCGTTACCCTTAGCTGTACGGGGCAACTTGGTGATGAAGTCCATGGAAATCTGCTCCCACTTCCACATGGGAATTTCCGGTTGTTGAAGTAAACCTGAGGGCTTTTGATACTCCGCCTTGACCTTGGAGCAAGTAAGGCACTTGGCTACGTACAAGGCGATATCCTTCTTCATGCCCGGCCACCAGTAGTACTCCCTGAGGTCCTTGTATAACTTGTCGGATCCCGGATGGATAGAATATCTAGATCGGTGGCCCTCATCCAAAATGAGTTGGCGAAGATCCTCAGATCTTGGAATCCATGCTCGGCCCTTGAAATAGTAGATTCTGTCCGACTTGCGTTCGAATTCCTTCTCGTGGTTATGAAGCGTTTCGGCCTTAAGGTTCTCGGGCTTTAACGCCTCTTGCTGCGCGTTTGCAATCTGCTCTCGTAGGCTTGTCTGAACCTGAATACCCAATGCTCGAACTCGGGATGGCCTTACCCTTTCCTTCCGACTTAGGGCATCTGCTACTACGTTTGCTTTACCCGGGTGGTATTTGATCTCGCAATCGTAGTCACTCAGCAGTTCTATCCATCTCCGTTGCCT
>CAJVGC010000001.1:15254108-15377611 GCA_910822075.1 Senecio squalidus
TTCCGAAAGAGGGATACGGATAAGCTTATCGAAACAAATGATTTCCGCTCGAAAGCGAGATAGCCAGTCCATTCCGACGATAACGTCGAAACTGGAAAGCTCGATAGGAATTAAGTCGATGGGGAAAATTTTGTCAGTTAGGCACAGGGAACATCCTAAGATTATATCCTTAGCTTCAAATTCTTGGCCGTTAGCATATTCAACGGTAAAACTATCCTTAAGAACTTCAGATTCTAACCCTATGAGGGGTCTAAATTCTAAGGAAATGAAACTTCTTTCGGCTCCTGAGTCGAATAATACGGAAGCAGAGTGATCGTTGAGAGAAAACGTACCAGTAACTGCATTGGGGTCCTGACGTGCTTCCTCAGCCGTTAGTCCGAATGCGCGACCCCTACCCTGCCCTCCTTGATTTTGTTGAGCTTAGGGCAGGTATTGCGAAGATGCTGGTCGCTTCCGCACTCGAAGCAGGTTCGTTTCGGGGCTGGAGTAGCGAACTTGTCAGGGCAGTACTTGGCATAGTGCCCCGTCTTCTGGCACTTGAGGCATATTGGACAGTTCCCGAGATGGTGGAAGTTACACTTGTCACACTTCGGGTGTGGTCCGGTGTAAGTCCCAGATTTGGCTGGTGGTGCAGGTGTAGGTGCGGGTGAAGCAGTCACGGCGTAGTTTCGGGCCTTCTTGTTGCGATCGCTCCTTCTCGGGGTTGACTCGGCCTTCCTCTTCTCACCAGTCTCCTTCTTGGAGGATCCGGGAGCGGTGAGGAGGTTGCTGGTAAGACGATGGGCCAGGATGATTGCGCTCTGGAGGGTCTGAGGTTCAGCTGCCATGACCATGCCTCGGATTTCCGGAACTAGACCAGAGATGTATAGGTCGATCCGGTTCTCCTCGGGGGTTACCAGCCTTGGAACCAATCGGGCGAGTTCGTGGAACCGGGTAGTGTATTTCTCAATATCATTCCCAATCATCTTGTGGTCCCACAGCTCAGCCTCGAGCTTCTTAATCTCTCCTCTCGGGCAGTATTCCTCTATGAGCAAGTTCTTGAAGGTGTTCCAGGGAAGGGCATAGGCATTATCACGTCCTCGAGTTTGGACAACAGCGTTCCACCATGACAGAGCTCGGCCATGGAACACGCAGGACGCGTATTCCACCTTGTTTGCCTCGGCACATCGGCTGATGTGCAGGACCGATTCAATGCTTTCGAACCACTGAACCAATCCTACAGCACCAGTTGTGTCGTGGAACTCTTTTGGCTTGCAGGCCATGAAGCTCTTGTAGTTGCATGGAGGAGGGTTCGGATGCTGGTTCTGGTTGTTCTGCTGTTGCTGTTGTTGCTGTTGTTGCTGCTGCTGCTGCTGATGCTGGTGATTGTTGACGTTGGCGTTGATTCCGGCGGTGATCTGCGCGATCATGTTAGGCATAGCCGCGTTCAACTGCTCGGCAACTTGTTCAGCGATGATGCTAGCGTTAGAGCGAGGAGCCATGATTCTACAATCAGGAGAACAAATTTAGTTTAGAATGTACGAATGGATTATGATAAGATTAAAAGTTAAGCAACCATGGATAGTTATAGCACGAGATTAAAATGACTGATCAAATAGTACACGCAAGATTAAGATTTGAGAGGTAGAATAGTAATGATTGTAACAAGCATAAGATTCACAAGATAGGTAACAATAGATAATAATAAATGGAACTTCATTTATTAATTTAAAGAGTCGAGTACAAGGCTCGAATAGAAAGTGCAGTACGATACATAGAAAATGATAGATACTAGCCTAATCGTATACAACGGAAAATTTACGACTAGCTAGAGGTATGAACGGCGGATGTCCCTAGCGACTTCGGTCGAAGATCATCAAAGCGACGATGGCTACTATCAGCGCTCCCATGGCCCAGATGACGTAGATAAGGGTTTGTCCGGGCGGTGGTTTGGGCCGTCGAGATGATCCGGATGGCCTGTTCTGCCAGTTTGTGGGTTTCGTCAGAGGCTTCGAATAGGTGAAGGGCCTGCTGCTGAGTTTCGCCTGCAATCCTCTGAACCTCGTGGAATATACTGCGGAATGCCTCGGGTGGAGGAAGTCGGAGGTTAGGGGGGTACTCCGGATGAAGGTGATCCGGCCCCTCGGACACGACGCGTGTCCTCTAGGAACTGGCGTTCCCATGGGTAGACTTCCATAACTGGAGGGTGTCCGGCTGGGTGGTACGGGTCCACGGATGGCTGACGAGGTGCGGGTTGGAACGATCCTGGATGCCGAAAAGGTGTCGCATTAGGTGTCGCGCGAGAGGGTGGTAACACAGTTCTCGGGCTAGACCCGTTGCTGCTGCTAATAGTCGCAGAGGTATCTTCGGTTGGTAGAGAAGATTGAGACATGACGGATCTGAGACGTAGAAAGTTTCGTGAGTACTAGAGAACACAAAGAAGTGATAAAGGAAAAGTGTAATGAAATGCATGTACGGGTCAGTCGCGTGAGAATCGGGAAAAGATAGTGCCGGGAATTTTGACTCAAAACCGTTAACATTAGTAATTACGTTTCGTCTTTGCATAATCATTTTGAACTAGGCAGGGGTGATCAGGCCATGCGTAGTTAAATTATAAGCATGCAAACCACGAAATTAATTCTCTAAAGTTTAGACCCATAAGCGATTTTCCGAAAAGTCTTGGTTATAGTTTGGTTTCGAAAATTTTTGAAAAATTTTTAAAACCGTTTTTCTCTATAACCTGTGCTCTGATACCAAGTCTGTCACACCCCGCTAAAGCGGAAACACGGGAATGTGAAGAGCTGGAAAATCATGTCACAGGTCATATAAAACATAACGGCAAAAGAGTCATTCATTGAAATTAAAAGTGTTTAAATCCCATTCGAACAATCGAAAGACAAATAGTTTAATACATTGACACACGATTAAATGTTTCATAAAATATTTCCCAAAATAACTGGCCAAGTCTTTTCCCAACAAAGTCCTCACACGACTGCCTCGACCCGTCCACGCCATGCATCATGAGCTTACACTAATTTCCTGAAACATAAGATAAAGTGTCAACTACGAAAACGCAGTGAGTGAGTTACAGTTTAAATAGTTGGCATAAAAAGTATGAGTAAAGTATATAAAGTATGAGAAAAGTCGCTTAAAAAGTTTATATACTTGTAAAGTTTAAGTAACGGGCGAATTGTGCCCTAACTTGTAAAGACTAATAGAATCAAATTAGTCATATAGTAGAAGCGGATAACAATCGCTAAAAATTTATAAGTTTATGCGTAAGTAACTAAATAGATTTCTTGTATCAACCACTTGGCATCTATAACTTAAGTGTTCACACTAATCCGATTATCAACCGAGCGGCCCCAACTTCCCGCCTCTCAAACGGAAAGTTAAAAGAGAGAAATTCAGTAATATGTACTTAGACTGCCATCTAAGCAAGGAACGGTTCTTTCCTAAGTATCGATACCCATAATTACTATACGGCTTAAGTAGCTAATAGTGTGTAAGAGAGAAACTAAAACATAATTGGGCACTATGAAATTTTATTATAAAAGAGAGAGAATCAACATCACTTAGAAACGTGTTATAGTTCCATCAAGGGTCGGTTACGCATACAAGTATCAATAAATAGTTGAATTAAAGAGATGAAACAATAGTATAAATAGAGAAAGAAATGTTTTACGCATAAGAGATTAAGTAGACGTTTCAATGTCAAAGTTTTGATAAAGTCAAAGTCAAAGTTTAATAACTCAAGTTGATAAATCAAGGTTTAAGTATTGCAAGTTGTTTTATAAAGTATAAAATGCAATTAATCTTATGTTTCCCCCAAATTCATGTAAAACATATAAAACAAGGGGTTGTAACTCACGGATTGCGAAGAGATCGAGTACTCGGAAATTCGGTCGAAATGTGTAAGCCGGGAATCACGGATTGCCTATTAATACCAAGGTAGTTTAATGAGTTGTTATATTATTAGGTTCTTGTATAATAATATAGGAAAAATGTCATTAAAGTGTAAGTGTCAAATTTAAGTATCGTCAAAATAGTCCAAAAGGTAATCGTCACGTTTGTCCGAAAGTTCGATTTAACGTTTTAGGTTATTATATCTTAAGTGTTTTGCTCGCTGAGGTGATTTACAATTTCCGAGGAAATTTGGGCAGCGCTTCCGCGCCCAAATTTCATATCCAAAAATTGTAAATCAATTCCGCTCACAAATCACCTAAAATACAATAATACACGTTTTATAGCTTATTAAGGTCCAAATAGTCCAACACAAGTCATCTTTATTATAGGTTTCATTCATCTCAGTCCCCACATGATTCCAGTAAAAAGTCCAGAAGGTAACATATTCTAAAAACGAGTGAAACGACAAGTTTTCGGGGAGACAGCAGCCCGGTGCGCAGCACCTGTCAGGGGGTGATGCGCACCTCCTTGCTGGTTTCCCCGTTTTTGAGATTTCTTTGTTAAAAACGTATTTTCATCCATAGATTTCGACATGCAACCGGTTAAAACTTATTAAAACATCTTTTTAACAGTTTCTAAAGAGTATTTGGTTACAAATCCGTGGATCTAAAGATTATTTATGTTAAAAACGTTTTTGACCGTAAAAAGTCATAGATTTATGTAAAAATACATTTTCAACCGTAGATCTCACATGCAATTGAATATTTATGTAAGAGTAGTAAAAATAAAGAAATCTACCGGAGGAAAAACTTGGATGATGAGTTTTTGGTCGGATTTGGTCTTCAAAAACTTTTGCAACCGTGGTCCTTTTTGATAAAAACGATACCCTTTGCTTTCCTTGATGATCCAAAACGTTTTTAATGGATGGAAATGGTTTTTGTATGGCTGGAAAGTTTCTGGAGTGGAGGTTTGTTAGAGAGAAATAGAGAGAATAGTGTGTGTGTGTGTGTTTTTAGTTTTTGTTAAAATGAAAAGTAAATTGGAAAGAAAAGATAATTGGGGCATAGGGACTGGCCTTGGGACAGTAAGGGGCAGTAAAGGCTCGATTTCTATTGGCCAAAATGGGTGGTGGGAGTGTAAAACGAGAAAAGGACTAAAACTGTAATTATTTTGAATCCTGGCGCAAGGTGCTGCGCACCACTTCACTAGGTGCGGCGCACCGGGCCATTTTTGGTCTTTTCGAAATTTTCGTTTTTGCGTTATTGCTTCGTTGGACCTTTTTGTTAATTGCAAGTTCTTAAGTATGATAAGTTATGAACTTAGGAAAGTTCAATAGGTGTTTTCTTGGTATTAGGACTTATAATTTTGATTCCGGAAGTTATTCCGACACTAGTTCCGACAAAGTATAGATTCAAAAGTTACGAACCAAAATAGAGCGAACGAGACAAAGAAGTAACTAACGTTTCGAACTGATATCACAACAGAATAAGTACCTGGATTTTGACGGCTGTCACAAAGTGGTTACTACTGATCATCACCTTAATCGGACGGTCAGCATTGGTTCTTAGCGTTCCTAGACTTTTGGCCGTTTTTACCCGAACCTCACCCTATATATATATATATATATATATATATATATATATATATATATATATATATATATATATAGAGGTGGGTTCATTTAGGAACCACTAAATATTTAGGAACCATTAGGAACCAATATTCACCAGTGTATATATATGATATTCACCAGTGTATATAAAGCATATGTATATATATATATATACACTGGTGAATATTATATGTATATACACTGGTGAATATTATATGTATATACACTGGTGAATATCATATTAAATATACACTGGTGAATATCATATATATACACTGGTGAATATTGGTTCCTAAATATTTACATGGTTCTTAAATGAAACCAACTCTATATATATATATATATATATATATATATATATATATATATATATATATATATATATATATATATATATATATATATATATATATATATATTTATATATATATATTGAAGTGTTACTGTGTGTTTTGAAGACTTGAAGATTTTGGTAACATCATCCAAGGATGAGATTGTTGAGATATTACAATGTGGATGAAGCTACAAAACTTTCAAGTGGTAGTGATTTTGTTAAGTCTTTACTTCGGATGTACATAGTTAAACATCCGAAGTAAAACTTATGCAGTCAACAAAAGTCAAATATGAATAATTTAGTTCGGAAAAAGACTTCAACATCCAAAGTGAAAAATGAAGCTTCATAAGTAAATCAAGTAGTTAGATTAGTTGATTGTATTGTCCGAAGTTTTTTGTGTTTGTAATTTATTTTCTTATAGAAGTCTATAAATAGCGTGATAGGTTACACTTGTAGGTATGTGTTTGTATTGTATTGTATTGTATTGTAACAACCTTTTAAATTTTTGAATGAGAATGAATATTTGGTGAAATCGATTGTTGTTCATCTTTCTAAACCACTACTACAGAAAGTAATATATAGACCGGTTAAAAAGGCTTTTAAGACCTGTTTTTTAACACGTCTATATGTCACAGGTCTAATTGCTAAAAAGTCATGTAGACCGGTTTTCAAACCGGTCTTTATATGATTAACTAGACCTGTGACAAGCTTATTAGCGCATGTTTCAATTGTCTTTTAGACCTTCAAACCGGTCTTTATAACACTTGTCAAACAGGTCTAGTTGAATATCTTCCAGCATTTTATAATGCCTATTCCAAAATCACAAATAGAAAATAACAAATAACAAATAGAAAATAACAAATCACACACTAGCATTAATAACCAAAATCACAAGCTCAACATACAAAAACCAAAATATATTATTGCAATATTTATAAAAATATTCAGCTACAAACAAACCATAATCCAATCATATTCACTATGAATGTTCAACAAAACTAAATATCTAACTAATAATACAAAATAACGAGTGTCAAACTCTAAAAGATCTACACTGAGTTAATTTCTAATCATAGATGAAACCTAAAGTAATGAATGGTAGATAACTTATGTATAAGTGACTTAAGCTAAATGGTTGATGACTTTGAACCAATCGCCAAATTGTCACTCTTCTGGCTCTATTTGGCAATCAAACCATCTTCGTAAGCTCTTTTCTGAATATACGAGCTAATGCCGTAGTAAAAAATGGGACAACGGGTGTTGAATATCTTGGCCTATCAATAAGATACACGATTTGTTAAGTTGAGAGCCTAAGTAAAAAAGAAAGAAAAAAAGGTAAATAGGTGTCGAACAAACCTACCCACAAGCATAATCGAATGATTGACACTCCTTTAAATTCACGAAGTCTACACATACAGTAAATACATTCAGAAGTAAGAAATAGTATAAACGTTAAAATATTTGCACATCATATAAATATATTCATTAAAAATCTAGTTATGAACATTGAACATACCTTGTTTATTGGTTTTTCCAACTAGCCAAATAATTCCATCAGCTGTACTTTCTTCTTATATGGGTATATCAATAATTTGATCAAATATGTATGTCAACAACTTGAAACGGGAACCACGTCTACACATAAAAACAACGAAAAGGATATTGATCAAGCTATAAAGATATTGAAGCTATTGAAGCAAGCAACCTTAAAACAAAAAACAAAATAACAAATAAAGATATTTTCAAAGGATACTGACATATCACCCATACTCTTATTATGATAACAAAACCATATTATCACAAGAAAATAAAGATAATACTTAAATCCTTGATTTCACTTGGAAAACGAGAAATGATCATTTCAGAATTATGCTACAAACATATAAAATAGGGTAATATTTGTCATGTTTGGATGTTTTAACTATTGGGATATACATAAAACTAGCTAAATTAAGTGCAAAATATATCACAAACAGAATTTATTATCTTCTTGGTCAGTGAATTAAACAAACTTTCAGATGTGTAGGTCAGTCGTAACTCTGTCGTCTTGTTTTTTGAAGTCATTGCTTTTAAAGTGAAGAGTTCATTAGCTTGGTATAGGGGTGAGCAAAAGTAACATGGTACCGGTACCAGATGAGGAAATGGGTGAACAAATGTACCATGGTACCGGTGCCGAACAAGAACTGTACCGGTACCATGCCGCTTTTTACGCTACGGTATTCGGTAGCAATATTTCTTACAAAAACAAACTGGGACCAATGAGTACGGAACCAGTACCACACTCACCCCTAAATTGGTAAAAACCTTATTATTCGTAGGTTGTTCCCAATAAATGTAGGAATAACTAAAACAAAATGCCAAAGCACATGTATAAAGGCATGTACAGAAAAGCAATTCACATAACATAAAGACCTCGTGAGATATAACTAAAGAACTTGAATTAGAAAATGACAATAGATCGAAATACAAAACATATAAGTAGAATAAAGAAAGTTTGTTTATCAAAAGTCCTCTCATAAGGAGCAAACAGAAACGAAAATAGTTCCGCTTCAAAAATCGAAAAAGGGATGATAGTCTTTCCCTGTTTGTTTTTTATTAAAACCTAAAGAGAAAAAAATCATCTAAAAAGAACATAAGAAAAAAATTAACCAGGTAAGAGAATCATACCAGTTTAACATTAACATTGCTATAATGAAGGGCAATTAAGGATGGTGACTACGCTTCTCTTAACATCTTTTGTTATTAATTGAAATTTGTTGGTTTTCCATTTCAATGCCCCTTTTTCATATTCTACCACAATGTGATTAAATTAGGGCTCTAATAATTTGGGGAATGGAGGGAATGTGAAAATGTAGCGCCAACTCTTATAATTTTAAAATATTGACACATTAAGACCTGTTCATTTATAATAATTCGTTTTCATTATTTTTTAGACCGGTTGACATTAAGACCGATTCCCAAATGCTATTATCTAGACCCGTTAACTCATTAAGACCGGTTATATATTTTTGTTTTTGGCGGAACATGCTATAAAGACCTGTTTGTTTCAAAACCGGTCTAATTGTTGGGTCTAGAAGACAATAAATGTAGTAGTGAACGTAGATTTGTGTTAGTTTGTGATTCCGCAATATGCTAACATCAAAGTTAATTATTTAGAGTATTGATTCTTAGGTTAAAATCATGCCAGGATATTAAGGAAATCAAGACACGTGAAAGAGTATTTTACAAAACAGGAAATCTAATGTAAGAAGTCTAGGTTTGGATGCTAAAAATCAAAAAAAGAATGAAGTTGAAACAAGACCAAAGGTTGAGTCTTTCTAAAGATTGATAAAATGATGCATTTTTAAATAATAATAGCCTAATAGATGAAGATCAAATGTCCCCCTTTGTTTAAGGTCAAGGTTAGACTTTGATATTGGTTAAAATTGTCATTTCTGAACACCTTTAATGATTGTTTTTTATAGCTGGTGTTTTCAAGCTATATTTCTGTTTAAATATCCTTCTTTGTTTAAGGTTAAGGTTGGACTTTGCTATTGATTAAGAATTGTCTATTTCACAGCTTTTTATTATTCTTGTAAATTTGATTGCTAGATAATTTCGATTTGCATTAAAATTATTATTACAACCACCAAAAAGAAATTAGTAATTGTGAAAGTGTAAAATAGACATTATGATAAAAAGAAATGTTGTTATAGTTATATTTTAATCTATTTTATGGTTATTTAAAAATGTGAACTTTAATCTAATATATTTATCTGTTAAAAAATTAGTTTTCGTATTCACATGTTTAGATAATTATAAAAGTAAAGCGACGATTGTTGACGTAAATAATCTCTGACTCTTAAATAGCGTGATCTTCCTCGTCGAATCCTTAACTATGCTTCAACTCGTCTGCTTGGTTCAATCTGTTCACACATAACAAACCTCAAAGCTTATCGGTGAGATTCCTCCGATAAGGCTTGGGCGTAAGAATCAGTATGCATGGTTTTGTATAGGACAATGGATGATAAATATAGTGGTTAAAAGTAGAATTGAATGATAAAAGTAAAAGCAATCAAGAACATTCAATAGAGAAACTTTTCTGTATTTAGTTGTTTAAAGTTGTTTCTTGGATCCCTTTAATGAAGTCTTTTTTTCTTGTATTTATATTACTTTTAGCTTCGGGCTATTATCCTCTAGATAATAGCCTACTTCCCTTTACGGCGCCCACATGCTCTTCCCTCTATTATCATGGGTAATAGACTGCGCCTTCGATTCCTATCCTTTACCCATTGGGTTTGACGGCTCTCCAAGCATCTTTGCTGACATCCCACGTGACACAGTACCTTGGACCGCCTTTTCTTCTTTTGTTTCAGTCCTGTGTGTGCTCTGTGTAAAGCATTATTCCTTTTGACGGTTGATGGCGGCAACCCAGAACTGGTGATAGCTTCGGCCCATGTTACTAGTAGACCGAAGCTACTTTAGTTAGCCGTTTTACTAAGTCCTTTTGGAGTATATATATATATATATATATATATATATATATATATATATATATATACTCCAAGATGCCTCCCCCTAGTCTAGTGTGACAAAGTGTTCGTGATGTTACACTAGACTCCTTACTTAGGCTTCTGTCTTTTTGCTCTTGTTGGGTTGTATTTTTCTTGTGGCAAGTTTAGGGTTTCCTTCGTCTTTGATGATTCATATTGGCCCCAACTTAGCCATCATGACTCTTAGTGGGTTTTTATTATAGGGCAGGTGATGTCTCTTCATCCCCATTAATGTTGTCGTTTCAGTCATCCTTACGCGCATGTCTTTTCACCTTTTCAGGTCTCACGTGTGTTTGTCTGTCAGTTTTCCTAAGATGCAGGGATTTTTAATTAATGATGTCATTTCAGTTACTTCCACGTGCCTGTAATTTTGTTTTTCAAATCTTCCACTCGCCTGTTTGCCAACTTTTTTCCCCTCAGATTTTTGGGGATTTGTGTTTATCGTGTCCCAAGCGGTTAAACTTAACAACTCCTTTTTTCCTATTTAAACCCTTTCTCCATCTCTTTCTCATTTTCTACCCCTTCTCTCTTTTTCGCCATTGTTATTTTATGCACCTTATCTTCCTTTCTTCCCTCAATCTGTTCTTTTCCTTTCTATTTCACCATTGCTCGATGTTTCATTTATACTCCTCCCTTTCAAATGGGCAAATCCGATTTATCTTCTTCCTTCTGCACTCTAAAACACAAAGAAATTACCAAATTCTGTGATTTACATGAGTTTCGTGCAAACTGGCGTGTTCGTCAAGCTAACCCTAGTGACTGTGTTCTTAACTATCCCGAAGGGTTCATCGCCATTTACTCCAAATGGTTTGAATTCTCCAATTTGCGTTTGTCCTTCACCGAATTTTTCCTGTCGGTGATTGAGCATTACCAAATTACTCCTATCCAAATAAATCTTTGGGCGTTTTGAGGATCATGTCTTTTGATATTCTTTGTCGTGGCTTAGGTTTTGATGCCACTCTTGGCTTATGGCGTCATTTCTATAAACTGGCTCGTAACGGTGACTGGTTCATGGTGGAGCGCCAGCCGAAGGTTGGGGCGCTAGAGATGGAGTGCTTTTCCTTCGTCCCTACGAGTTTAAAGAAATGGAATGAGTCCTTTTTCTGGGTCGATGCTTCCCTTGCTCCTATCGCCAAACCTTGGCGGTCCGTTACTGGAGGAGGCTTCAAGGATGAGGTTTCTGCTCCTACTCCGGTAGAGAAAGAGCAGATTGAGCTTATTTTGAAAAATCCTATTCATGTCCGAAGTTATCCTACCGGCGCTCTGGTGCGTACTGGTGTATGTCGGACTTGGATTCCATACAACCAAAAACCCTCCATTGCGGTAGGGAGCCGAGGTACAGTTCTCTCTACTCTCCGTTTTGATTTATTTCTTATTTTGATATACCCTCTCATACTTGTCTTTTTTTGTGCAGAATTGACGTTGCTGGAGTACCTGAAGCTGGAAAGCGTCGAAGGGGTTCACTTTCCTCGGGTCGTATTAGCGGTTGATGAAGCATGGATAGTCGAACAAGTTAACGGGAAGTTCGCTATGCCCTCCGCTCCCTAATACTTGAGGCTACGGATACTCCGTCAAACGTTGTTGAGGGAGAAGGGAGTGGTTCTCAGAAAAAGAAGAAGAAGAGGTCTCGCACCAACGCATCTGGTAGAAAGTCTACTAGACATAAGAAGGTTGCTCGTAAAGGTAAGTATATTGATCTTACCTCCGATGAGGAAGAGGAATGGTCAGGGTCTGGTCGTGTGTGTTTTCCTTTCTTTCTGCCCCGGCCTTGTTCCTTTTCCTCACTTGTTATAATGTTGTCTTCATCTTCGACCAATTCTGATAATCACAACGGTGATTTTTGTTCCACTGCAGAGTCTGTTGTTCCTGCCACTGCCTCACCGACTCAGAGGAACATTGAGGAAGTGCACCGGGTGTTGCATTCTGCCTCTTCCCCTGCCGTTGAAGTAACCGAGGCTACCCCTCCGGTGATCCCTGAAATTCTCCAGGATCGTGTTGACCCTTTGGTGGATGAAGGTTCCCACGCAGGAGGTGGGGGTAGTCTTGGGGGGGCCTATTGTGGAAGAAAGGGACGTTGAGACCTCGCCGAAGAATGGTGGTAGCGGCGATGGTAATGGTGGTGGTTGTAATGAGGGTGGTGGTAATGATGGTGGTGGTGGTGACAGAAGCTGCTACAAGTGTAGTGAGAGTGGTCATATGTCTGGGGAGTGTCCCAAGGGTGATGGGGGTGGTAATAATGGTGATGGCCATGAAGAGGAGAATGTGGTTACTTCCTCTCCCCCTGGTTCTGGTGACACCGAAGCGAAGGAACCTTATCCCCCAGAATGGGTTGCGGGGTGAAGTAGTAGCATGAAAGATTCGGCTATCTGCCGGAGCATGCTTGATCATTTTGCTACTCCGGCCGAAGCCGTCCGCTGGAAGAAGATGACCGATGAGATGGTGATGGGGCGGATGGATGTGATGCTTACCCAGCTTGCCGTTGGCGGTACTGAGCTAAGGGTAAGGTATGGGCAACTTCTGGGGATATGTTCACACTAAAAGGTAATTTGTTATGTATTGGAAACTATTCAATATAGTGTCGACATGTATAAAAAACCCGAAACGGAAACCAAACCTGGAAAAAAAACAGTTTTGACCAAAACCGGTTCGGTTTGGCCAAAATCGTCGGGTTCCAAACCGGTATGAGGTTTCCATTAAAAAATCGTGTTGTAACCGGTTTTATTAAAACCAGGTTGAAAAATCGGTTCCAAACCATGTTTTCTAGAAGTCCTTCTCCAATGGCTAAGTTGTGAAAGAACAATGTTCAGACAGTTATCATAGCACTAACGAGAGCAAAATTTAGCAATGAAACGAGGCTCGAGGAGGGAGTCGGAAGAGATTCCTACTACCGGTTGGATCATGTGCTTTCTCGATTGCATCTTCAGGAAAGTGGTGTTTATTAGAGAATCTCCCCCGAGTCTCTCCTTCGGGGCAAAAGCTCAGAGATTGTTGTTAAAAACATGAACAAATGGATTGAGGATAACGAGTGTATCAATGTATGTGGAGTCGATAGGAAATCAGTTCCTCGCAAACGACATCACCTAGTTAAGATGTGTATTTTTTTTATTGAAGTCGAGAGTTCGAGTCTCGACAAAATTATTTATAAGCATCAGAGCAAACAAAAGTGTGTTCCGTGTTTTGGATAGACTTATTTTTAGCTTTTATTTGTTTTTAACATATTTTGTTTTGTAGGTATTTGATCTTTATTTTATTGTTTGATTTTATCAAATATGTTTAGCATTTTCCGAAAAAATTGCTCTTACTGATGAATACATTTCCATGTCGTCGGAGACAGAAAAAAAGAAAAAAAAAAGTACATGTCCTGGAAGAAAACACAAAAAATACGTATGTGTGTTGGTCATTCCATGTATGCTTTTACCGGAAAATACATTTCCAAAGCATTACTAACAACGTTGTAGGGTTTAATCTTCATTTCACATCAAACTCGTAACAACTACAAACTTAACTAGCATCAAACTTATAACAAAAAACAAATTAAAATAATTATACCCGTAAAACTTATTTAAACTACTTTAGTCATCTAAACCATAACTCCTATCTTCATCAAAAAAAAATGCCAAACAAAAAGTACAGATTTTGCATTTCCTCCACTGTAGCAATACTTTTTATCCATTGTGTTAATGTTGTCAAAGCAATTTCCGATGATTACGATTACGACTACGAAAGCAACAAAAATCTCAAATGGTTGTCTCCGTGGGAAGTCCTAGAGTTACCTCCAGAACCTCGGCCAAATTACTATAAAGATCTCAAAAGTTGCTTGAAGACCTTGACACGAAGGTGTAATAGTCGTTTGTACAGTGTTGTGTTCTCAAAGCAAGTGATTCACAAACCGTGTTGCAAACAGTTGTATCATATGGAGTTGGGGTGTCTCGAGTCTCTAGCATGGGTGTTGACTCAAGGTAATTCTCAGTATAGGGCAAAACATGTTGATCAACGATTTAAAGATGCCTTAAATGTATGCAGTAATTTCAAGCAATGATGGTTGACGAAAATATTTTATAAACCATATCTTTGTGACACCTTCAGGTGTTAAAATTAACCATGTAATCTGATGTTAGCAGTTAACTATACTTGAATGGAAGCAGTTTATAGTAAAATTTCTTATAAATGAACACTTTGTGAGATCCAAAATACGATGAAACCAAAACTAATGCACCAACCACATCAGAACTTATTTACGAAGTCGTGAAAATAAATGTGTCATTTATGATTGGGTAAATGGGAAATATATGAAATAAAATAAAAAATAAAAAAGGCTAAAAAGAAAACGGGTCAAAGGAGTAAACCGATCCATTTTGCTACCTTGAAACAGAAAGATACATCTCAAGTTTAGATTGTAGTAGAAACAAGTAAAGAAATTAATAACGATCCAAAGTGTTCTTGTTCTTGATCAAAATCAAAGCTTCAACATCAATAATTTCACTAAAAGAGGTTTAACATGCAACCTCAATGCTAGAAAGTTATGAGGAAATTGATATTTTTAAGAAAAGAAAACATCAACGGTACCTAACCTTGAATAATTTCTCAAACAAATCCAGCCTGAATTAAAAAAATTAGAGAACCTCACGTGGCTTGGACTTCTGGTTCAGATTGAGGTGTGATTTGTTCAATTTTCTTTGAGTTAGCAATGTACTTCCAACAACGCTTGTGAACACCGCTAATTTTCTTTGGAGCATCAGCAGCAGGCATACCTGCACAAAAGCCAACATTAGAAAGTTGTAAAGCCTCGGAAAAACCAAGAAAACTTCTGAGGTCAAAGTCCAACTAATCCTCGATATCAACTAAGTATTAAATTTGTTAGTTGGACTTTTTGTGTAATAAATTGGAACCAAATTTCATGAGATTTTGAATTCTCAGAAGTTCTATAATGACCTAAAGTGAAATGTGTGTTGAGAATCCGGTATAAGGGTCACAAATGCATTAATATGAGATTCTAACATTCTGTGATATGGATTCTACTGTAAACTGTTCCTTGGAATCAACAGCTTAAGAATGTGAAACGTCAACAGGTTTCCATCTAATGGTTCCATTGTTAAATCTGAACTCGATAAATTGTATATTACTAATATAAATCACCCTACAGTTGGTATATAGTATCAACATATGTATTATATAGTATCAACATATGTATACACGTTTATATATACATACATACATCTAAATAAACACCATATATACATATACTCATACAAAGACTTATATTTATGTCCATTGCTCAAACACAGCTTTAAATCCTATATTTGTTGTTGCTTAGTAGGCAGCCACACAATACAGAAGACCGGAAGACAAAAGGTAGAAAGGAAAATTAAAATAAGAATTTAGTAAAAAAGACAAAAGAGATAGCAGTGTCACATTCCCTTCACAGTTATTTCAATTATATACTCAAACTAAAGATTTATCATCACATACATTATACATATTCCCTAATAATCAGTATCGGTTACAAGGTGTTTGGGTTAGCTTATTTACCCGGCTTATTAGCTTTTTAACTTATGAAGCCTTCAAAAGTTTAATATTGTACCAAACAGCTTTTAGCTAAATAAGTTTTAAAGGCATAAAAAGTTATTTTTCTGAAGCTATCTTGGACGAGCTCTTCAAAAAGGGCTTAAATAGCTTATAAGCTTATAACCTTATAAGCATAAGCAGTTTTTAATGAGCTAACCCAAACACCCCCTAAATAAGCTTATTAGCGTATGATAAGTTTTTTTAAAGAGTTTAGGTAAAATGTGCTTAATAGATTTTTTATGGTAAACATTACGTCAGCTTTTAGACAAAGCCATAAGCTTCATCCAATTTCAATCAAACTACCTAGCATAAATCACCGTGAACATTTTCTCCGACAAACTGTTCTCCCCTCATCCTCTTGTCACAATTAATCACTTAAATTAACTTGGTTTTAAAAT
Source organism: Senecio squalidus (assembly GCA_910822075.1). NCBI lineage: Eukaryota > Viridiplantae > Streptophyta > Magnoliopsida > Asterales > Asteraceae > Senecio > Senecio squalidus. Next base: position 15,270,435 of record CAJVGC010000001.1, read on the forward strand.
GTGAAAATCACCAACACTAAGTAATTATTCCTTTAAAGAGCTAGAATTTACTAATATTTATCGTTAACAAAAAGAACGAAGGTGAGACAACATTCCTTGATAAATAGACAAATCAGAAGGAACTAACTATAACTATATGAAGAATAAAACCCAACCTTAATTAAATAACTAGGCTCTAAAAAAAATCAACAACTTAAATAGCAAGCTAAACCACCAATAAAACGCCCAGATGAACAATGCCACTAACAAAAAAAAAACTAATCTCGTATGAAAACTTGATTCAATAAATGTGAAAATACACCAACATTAATCTATTCTTCCTTAGTTCCTTTAAAAACAACTTAAAAATAACTAATACTTATGATTATCAAAACGAAATACCTCAATAAAAAGACAAATCAAAAGAGAGAAAGAGACTAACTATAGCAAATGTAGAATAAAATCCGACCTTCTTTATATAATTAAACTCTAAAAACACATAATCAACAACTTATATCGCACGTTAAAACCGCTAAAAAAACCCAAATAGCAGTTCTCTACCTCATCCTTTCATCAAATTACCTAACATTGTGAACATAAATCTCCGTCTAATTGATCTCCCTCCCTCATCCTCTCTTCCCAAATTGATCACTTATGTTAAATTGATTCAAAAATGTGAAAGTAAACCGACATTAATCTATTGTTAGTCTACAAAAACTAAAAGAAACCTAATACTTAAGGTTATCAAAAAAGAAAAGAGGTGAGGCAATATACCTCGACAGCTAGACAATCTGAAGTAACTAACTATAACTAAATATACCTCGACAGTGAAACAAGCTAAGCTCGTAACTCGTAACACCGAATATCTAACACGATTTCACATCATATTACCACAACATTTATTACCAAAACAAGTAAATAAAAAAAAACTCACCGTCTTTATGAACAATTCCCCAAGCTTTCCCATGCTTACCATCCTGAAAAAAAAAAATTAAAATTCAATTAGCTTTAGATAACCAGCTATAAATGAGTGAATTGTATATATCTAACTTTCAAATACGGTTATAGTATAAGAAAAGAAAAGAAAAAAACCTTGTAGAGATTAATTTTGGTAATTTCGTAGGCAACACCGGACCAATGAGTTTTAGCCATTTGGTAACCGATTCCCCAATTTGGAAGAAATTGAGCGACTTCAAATAAGTTTTTCTTTTTCTTTCTTTTTGATTTTGAAGCTGTTGTTGTTGGATTAGGGTTTGGATTGGATATAGGGGATGATGATGATGAAAAGCTTCTTTTGATTAAGTTGAAAGATAATTGCTTCCATGGAGATTCACTCATTCTGCCCATTGATCTGCTCGCCATGTTTATGCTCATTGATGATTGCGGCTTTTGGTTTGCCGATTTACACTTAGATACATATACCCTTGGAAAATTCAAGTTTTTTATTTAGGTTTCTAATTGTATTTAGGAAAACAAAAATATAATTACCTTATAATTCTTTACCCCTCTGTCACTTTTATTTATGTTTTTTCCGAAACTATTATCTTATTTTCAAATATAGACACTTAAAATCAATGTTGTAAAACTTGAATTACTTGACCGATTAATTAATGACTAATCCAAAACCAGATAGTGTGCGAGCTGATTAGTCTACAATCGGACTCATTTCGGTCTACGGAAAAAACTCGGTCAAAATTGCCCAAACTCGGTCAAGCTTTCTTTTATGGTAACGTAAAAGAATTTAAGTTGGAGTGTGATTTGGAAATCAAATGGTGTGCGAAGATGAATAAGGTGGAGTTCAAATCTCATTGAACAATAAAAAGAAAATGGCGATGATGGATGAATCAAATAACTAATATTTATATTTCAAAGTTTCGGTAAACTAATCTTAACTATATTATAAGGAATATTTCCATACTGTTAATCTTTTAAAATTTAAGTAATTGAAATTACTTATTTACCCTTATTCAATTCAAACATATAGAAATTTTAGATAAAGTTGAATTACTTATTTACCCATTTGCTAATTAAATTTGATATGTTTATTATTTATTACATAAGAATGCATTTAAGGTTTGTTTGAATTCTATGTTTTAAGTAAGTTAACTTTTAGATAAATATATTTAAATTCATTTTTATATAAAAAATAATTAATATTTGAATCCAGAGTTATCTTAACTATATTATAAAGAATCTTACTATACTTTTAATCCCTCAAAATTTAAGTAATTGAAATTATTTATCTACCCTTATTCAATTCAAACACATAGAAATTTTAGATAAAGTTTAATTACTTATTTACCCATTTGCTCATTAAATTCGATATCTTTATGATTTATTACATAATAATGTATTTAAGATTTTTTTGAATTCTATGTTTTAAGTAACTTAACTTTTAGAGAAATATATTTTCAATATTCATTCTTATATAAAAAATAATATTTGAATCCAGGATTAATTTTGGTATTTGATTTTTTTTCCAAGTATATGAACAAGTCAGATTGGACGGGGTTAACACTAAGAAGTAAGAAGAGAAATTTTTTTAATATTTTAATTTTACAGATAATTACTTTAGAATCCGAACAACTACTAGTAATATTTTTGTCACATTATTTGTGACAACCGTCTAATTCCAGGTGCATTTTATACTCTATGTCTCTTTCGGTCTATCTAGTCTTTAACTATTCAATAACCGGAACCGCGACAGTGTCGGAATCACAACCGGAATCAAATTATATCAGTCCTAATACCAAGAAAACTCCTAATGAACTTTCCTAAGTTCATAATGAAACATACTTTAAAACTTTAGTTAACGAAAAGGTCCAACGAAACTGTGACAACCGTCAAATTTCAGGCGCTCTTTACGTTCTATGTCTCTCGTTTTGCCTATTGTGTCTTTAAATTGAATCTTTACCGGAAACGCGCTCGTGTTGGAATCACAACCGGAATCAATTTATATAAGTCCTAACGCCAAGAAAACACCTAATGAACTTTCCTAAGTTCATAACATAACATACTTTAAAACTTTAGTTAACGAAAAGGTCCAACGAAACAATTATACAAAAACAGCAAAAACACAAAATTTATTACAGAAATGGTCCAGGACGACGCACAGAGGCCATGTGCGCCGTCCTGGAGGACGAAATTTGTAACAAATTTGAATAATTTGCATGTCTCGATTTCCTACATTTTTGACCAATCAAGCTCGGTTTTAACCCATCATTTACTGCATTTTCACTGTCCCAAGACCCCTTTTACTCCTTTTCTCACTTACCCTTCATTTTCCTTTCATTTTTATCATTTCATAACTTAAAACAAAAACACACACACACTTTTTCTCTCAAAACTCTCTAAACCTTCATCATTTCCAGAAAATCACAGCCATCAAACACCATTTTTAACCCATCAAAATCGTCCAAATCATCCAAAGAAACAAAAGGAACCAAAAGATTTCGGCAAAGGACCATTTTTGTAAGGATTTTCGGAGCTCAAATAACACCTTGCATGGATGATCTATGAATTTAAAATAAGTTTTTACAAAGATTTATAACGTGTTATGCACAAAAACTATCACACCCCGCTAAAGCGGAAACACGGAATGTGAAGAGCAAAGAATCTTTTCACAGGTTACACTTAATTCAACGGTCCAAGTCATTAAATTAAAGTTGGAAAAGTACAAAAGTTCAAGAGATACAACCAAGATTCAACGTTTAAGACCATAATACATAACAAAATGTTTCCAATAAAAATTTCCAAAAGATAAGAGGTCTCATTCCCGGATTACACTTCACATAACTGGCTTGACCCGCCTGAGCAATGCACTTCATAACTTACGCTTAGTTCCTGAAACATGAGATAAAGTGTCAACTACGAAAACGTAGTGAGTGAGTTACAGTTTATAAGTTGACCAAAGGTTTCTAATAAAAGTTCGACAAGTATATATATAAGTACAAAGTTTTCCAAAAGAAGTAAGCGGATAAGCAATCGCTTAAAGGTAGTTTATATACTGTCGTAATAGTTCGATTCAAGAGCTTAATGTTCGTAAAAGTTCAAGATCGATTCCAAGTTCAAGTCGCGTAGCAAGATAAAAAGTGCGTAGTCATTACCTCAGCGGTGGATTAATCCACATGTGTAAGACGGCAGGTGTAAGTAGTCATTACCTCAGCGGTGGATAAATCCACATGTGTAAGACTGCAGGTGTAAGTAGTCATTACCTCAGAGGTGGATAAATCCACATGTGTAAGACAGTAAGAAAGTATATGCGTAAATAAAGACCTATGATTCTCGAGTCGTACCAACCACTAAGCTTAATATAAAGTAAGATTTAGTTTTGCACACTAATCCGATTCTGGTCAAGTTCCAGCCCCTAGTTCCAGTCTAGAGTTCGAGTTCGCGAGAACTTAGCAATATGTACCCAGGTTGCTACCCTAAAGTAAGGAGTGACCGCTCCTAAGTATCGATACCCATAATTTATGCTAACGGCTTGTGTTAATAGTGTGTAGAGTTCAGTTCCAAGAAAAGTTGCGGGGCATTTAGTTCGTTCTGTTCTAAAAATCGTTTGTTTGTACTTACGGCGTTTATATCCTCACCTAGGGTTTTGCTCCAAAATACAACCAAGCTATCATTGTCTAATCAAATATCCAAAGAGGCAAACCTAGGGAGTCTAAAGTAAGCCAATCCGAATAATGATGTTGTTTACGCATTTAGTTGCAAGTTCTAAAATAGTTCAAAAGTTCTCAAAGTTCCAAGAGTTCAAAGAGTTGCGAGTTCAATAAGTTTCCAAAATAGAAAGGTAGCTCAATTAGTTCAAAAGTTTCCAAAAATAGAAAGGTAGTTCCATTAGTTCAAAAGTTTCCAAAAATAGAAAGGTAGTTCCATTAGTTCAAAAGTTTCCAAAAATAGAAAGGTAGATCCATTAGTTCAAAAGTTTTCAAAAATAGAAAGGTAGTTCAATTAGTTCAAAAGTTTCCAAAATAGAAGGTAGTTCCATTAGTTCAAAAGTTTCCAAAAATAGAAAGGTAGTTCAATTAGTTCAAAAGTTTCCAAAATAGAAAGGTAGTTCCATTAGTTCAAAAGTTTCCAAAAATAGAAAGGTAGTACATAGGTTAAAGCACGTAAAACAGTTTCACATAAAGATATTGTTCACAAAAGGATTTGATCTCATGTTTCCCCCATAAAGAGTACTTAAAATGTAGAAGTAAGGAGGGGTGTAACTCACGGATTGCGAAGAGTACGAGACGAGTGCGAAATGCGGTCGGAAATGAGAGCCGGGAATCACGGAACGCCTATGGATACCAAGATTGTTCAAGTATTATTATTATATTAAGTTATTATACATAATATATAATAGATGAAATTTTTGTTAAACTTTAAGTGTCAAGGTTAATATTGTTCCAAAAATGGTCCGAAGCGGTTAACGTTATATTTAGTCCGAAAGTCCAAAGTTGATGTTATTGTTATTATGTTGAATATGTTTTGTTTGCCAAAGTGTCTTATATTTTCTAACAAAATTTGGGCAGCGCTTCCGCGCCCAAATTCTATGTCCAAAAATATCAACCACTTTCCCGCTTACAAAACACATATACATACATAACGTTTTTAAACATGTTCATTTTAGCCAATTAAGTCCAATACAAGTCACTGATATGTCCATTTTTACCAAACTCAGTCCCAAACGTCAAGTCTCAAAAGTCAGAATGCGTAACCAAGTTTTAAACGGCCAAAACGACGATTTTCGGGAAGGACAGCAGGCCGGTGCTGCGCACTGGGCAATAGGTGCTGCGCACCACCTGCTGTTTTTTTCCCGTTTTGTGTTTTTCTTGCCCAAAATGATTTGTTACCCAAAGATTTCGACATGCAATCAGTAGATACTTCATAATATAGTATTTTTACAGTTTCTAAACAACTTTTATCCACCAAAAACATAGATCTAAGTATTATTTAGTTAAAAATCGTTTTTGTATAGAAAGAGTTATAAATCTTTATAAAAACTCATTTTTGTGCCATGGATCATCCATGCAATTGGTAAAATCAGTAAATAAAGTAAAATAGTGGATTTCTACCGGATGGAATGGCTTGGATGATGTTTTAGAAGTGTTTTGAGCTCCAAAAAAGGTGAAAATGCTTTGAAACCGAAATAACTTTGATCCCCTTGCTTCCTCTTGATGTTTGGACGATTTTTATGGATGATTTTGGTGGATTTGATGGCTATACTTTCTGGTTTTAATGGAGGTTTTAGAGAGAAGTTAGAGAGAAGATAGAGAGAAAATGAGTGTGTGTAGGTGTTTTGTGTTTTAAGAAAAAGGAAATGAAAAGAAAATGGTTAAAGGTAATAATAAGTGATCTTGGGGTAGTGGGAAATCAGTATTTGCAGTTAAATCCCGTGTATGATTGGGTTAGAGTTTTACAAAAACGAGACAAGTAATAAAATAAGAAAATTTGAATCTGCCGGGGCAGTGCGTCGCACTGCTTGGTCAGTGCGGCGCACTGACCCAATTTCAGTGTTTTTCTGATTTTTCGTTTTTACGTTTTGCTTCGTTGGACCTTTTCGTTGACTGAAAGTTCTTAATTATGATATGTTATGAACTTAGGAAAGTTCATTAGGTGTTTTCTTGGTATTAGGACTTATATAATTCGATTCCGGGAGTGTTTCCAACACTGACGCGTTTCCGATAAATGTACAGATAAAGACAATGACAGACAATATGAGAGACATAGAGTATAAAATGCATCTGAATTCGGACGGTTGTCACATTCTCCCCGGGTTGAAAGAAATTTCGTCCCGAAATTTAGTTCGTCCCATCATGAAGAAGTGATCCCGAACAGATGTGGATACTTCTGACGGATTTGGTCCTCACGTTCCCATGTGAGATCGTGACCATGTCGAGAATCTCCACCGAAGCTTGATGATAGATGAAAGACTTGCCTGGGTTGTTTGACCTCTCGGTCAATAACCTTAAGCGGTTCATCAATGAAATTGAGTTTGTTATCGATCTTGACCTCGTCGAGGGGGGGGGAGGGGGGGAGGGTGACGATGGTCTCGTCAGATAAACACTTTTTCTAGTGCGGGACATGGAAGACATTATGAACGTTCGAGAGAGTCTGGGGGAGTTGAAGACGATAGCAACTGGACCGATTCGCTCTATGACCTCAAATGGACCGGTGTACCTTAGGCTTAGTTTGCCGCGCTTCCCGGAGCGGACTACCCCCTTCCATGGCGATATCTTGAGAAGCACTCTATCGCCAACTTGGAACCCGAGGGGTTTTTCTCCGGTTTGGTTACGTAGCTCATCCGCCGGGTACGGGATGCTTCCAGTCTTTCACGGGTAGAGATAGACGTCGGACCTTGCAAGTTGTCGACCGTCAGCTTCTAGCCGATAGGGCGGTGTTCGACACTTGCGTCCATAAAGAGATTGAAGGGTGCTCACTTAGTGCTGGCATGGAAGCCGTTGTCACTGGTGAACTCGACCAAGGGAAACGAGTGGTGAGATCTAGTCGCGTTCCTAGCGATTTTCTGGAGGGCATTCCGAAGGGAAAGGGACATAGATCGGCTGTCCTTATCGGAGATGATTGAGAGATGGTTTTCGGTATTCCGCCTTGACCTCGGAGTAAGTGAGGCGCTCTGCTGGATACAAGGCAATACCCGCATTCATGTCTGGCCACGAACAGCATTCTCGGGAGCCCCTTTTTGTACAACAAGTCGGGTCTTGGCTGGCTGGAATAGCGAAATCAGTGGCTCTTGACGGAAACGAGTTTGCGAATACCTTCGGACTTCAGAACCCATGCTTGGAGCTTGGCGTAACGAGTTACGTTTAGCCTGAGTTCGAATTCCTTCAAGGTTGACTATAGAATCGGGGAAATGTTCTTCTCGGGGTCAGAATCTGCACTTTGGGAATTTGGCGTACAACTCCTGGTCTCGGGAGAGTTCTAGAGTAAGCTTGGGATGTTTCACATGATCTCCCTTGAGTAAGTGAGAAGGTTAACAAGGAGTATGGTAATTAATCGTCTAAGTGCGGCCTACACACTTTGTTCATTAAGTTCATGAATACCGGCAGTGTGTTGTTTAGGCCTACTGACAGAGGGGGGGCTTGTATTGCTTGCATCGAGTTTGGGGAATGCAGTTTTTGGTAATGTTGATTATAATGTCACGAACCTGGTGATAATCCGAGCGGGGGCCGACTTTTGAGAGGTAAGTTGCTTCCTGCAACTACTCGGATGGGTCGTCGATCCTCGGGGATGGTTATCGGTTCTTGACGGTTGGCTCGATGCGTTCATGACGCTCAGTGCACAAACGGAGGGGTTCGTCTGCCTTTTGTTAGGGAAAATTGGGCTTCCCATGGAATTGGATTTTGAGTGGATAAAGTCGAGGTCTAGGAGTTCCTACAGCGGCTTTGGCTGCCTTAGCATCTCGGTTGGTGCCAGACGGTAGGGTGTCTTGGCAACTGGTGCTGCATCAGGAACAAGGTCCATTCGGAATTTCCATTTGTCGATTTGGCGGTAGCCAGGAAATTTCTCAGGGAAGACTCTGGTTGGTCCTTGGTTACGGAAATGTCTTGGACTCGGCTTTCCTGAGATTTACATTCGACGTCGTGAGTGAAGGATGCGTCGTAGTCCTTCTCGAGGTACTTGCGCATCATCAAGGGACGCACGTCGCGAAGTTGTCATCCAGGTTTGTCCTCCTGAACGACGGGAGTTTCGCTTTCTGAATAGGGATACGGGCGAGTTTGTCGGAACGGGCGATCTTGGTTCGAAAATGGGGTGACCGGTCCATCCCAACGATAGCGTCAAGGCTTGATGGGAAACAGGTTTAGGCCAGTGGAGTATCGGATACCCTAAGTTTGTGCTCGCGGCTTCGACTATTGTACATTGGCATATTCGATAGGGAGTTATCCGCAATGGCTTTAGGTCCTATGTTGATGAGGGGTCTAGTTTCTAAGGAGGCAAGGTTTCTTTCGGTTCCTGAATCAAATAGTATGGAAGAAATTGGTTATTCGACAGGGAACATACCGGTAGCTGCATTGGGGTCCTGATGGGTCTCCTCGGCCGTGATTGCGAGAGCAGCTAGGTTGCTGTGGTATGCTCTAAGAGGCAATCCCCACGGAGGTGCTGGTCGCTTCCACACTCGAGGCACCGCAGTTTTCTGGCTCGCTTGATTGCTTTTTCTGGACAGCACCAGGGGTAATGCCCTTCCTCGTTGCAAAATCTGCATACCGGGCATCTTCGAGCATGATGGAAGTGGCACCTGTTGCACTGGGGGTGCGGTCCAGAGTAGGCTCGGGTTGCGGTTGGGAGTTCCGGGTTGTTGCTAGTCCATGCGGGTTGGTGGTGAATCTTCCTTCTCTTATTCTCTCTTCGCTGGAAGAGGGCTGGAGGGGGAGGTAGGCGGTTGGTTCCAAAATCCTCGTCCTCGTCCTGCCTAGTTGGTACGAGAGGGAGAAGGGGTTCGTTGATTCCGAAGATCCCTTGGTTGATTCCAGCGACGATCTGGGCGATCACGCTTGGAAGTACCGCTTGGAATTGCACAACGATCTGTTCGGCTATGCGATCCGCGCGGCTTCTCTTGGGAGCCATGGTTCTACAAGGGAAAGAAGAAACTAGTTTAGAACGCACAAATTGGAATTTACTACAGGAATTCAACTCAAAAGTTAACAATTATCGAGTACACAAGAGTAGTGAGAGTGGGCAATTAGCGCAAGTATGGTAACGATAGTAGTAAAAGAGTGTACGAGAAAGGTAACAGTATACGCACGATGATGATTCAAGGATTAGCATTAATGTGTGACAATAGTAAAAGATTCACGCGATAAGACAAGTGTAAATAATAGAAGATAGAAATTTACATAAATAATAAGAGGTTTTAGTACATAGAACGATATACTGAAAGAAATACAAGTACAATACATAGGAAATAATAGATAATAGCTTAAGTCGTGTAAAATGGAACAATTACGACTAAGCCGGTACAGTAGGAACACAAAGGAAAGTATGCCTAATAATGCTCTTTAAAGAACATCTTGGCGGCAATGGCTACGATAAACGCCCCCATGATCAAGCATGCTCTCGAGAGACGCTGCACGGTCCGAGCGGTGGCCTGAGCCGATGTGATGATCCGCATTGACTGTTGGGCCAACTCATGTGCGGCGTCGGAGACCTCGAAGAGAAGGAGACCCTGCTCTTGGGCTTCCTCCGTGAGTCTCCGGACCTCACGGTGCAGGTTGAGAAACGTATCTGGTGGAAGAGGCTGGTGAGTAGGTGGCATCATGGGTCGGGAGGGTTCGGCCTCTTGGGCACGTCGTCTTTCTTCGAGGAACTGGCGATCCCACGCGTAGCGCTCCACGACTGGAGTACGCAAAGCGGGGTCGTAGGGATCCAAGAAAGACTGAGGAGGTGCGGGTCGGAACGGGCCCGATTGTTGATGCGTAGGTACTCTAGCGTTGGGTCCTCGGGGCTGCGGTGGTGCTGCAACGGGTACCAGCCTAGGAGGTGGGAGTACTGTCCTCGGGCTGGACCCATTACTGCTGCTGATGGTCATAGACGTGTCTTCCGTCGGGTCAGTCGTCTGATGACGCCGACTCTCGGAAGCCGTATGGCCCTCAGAGGGTTCGTGCGAGGGGGAGTCGGCTCGTGGGATCAATCGTGATTGGGATCGGGAGTGCGATGACTGAGACATGACGTATCTGCGAATAGAGGGCTACATAAATACGGGGGAAACTAAAATAGGAGAAACGTAGGAAAAATGCATGCACGGGTCAGTTATGTGAGAATCGGGAATTGATAAGACCGGGAATTTTTCGACCCAAAAACCGTTAACGAGAGCAATTCCTTTTCCGTTCTTGCATAATTCATTTTGAACTATGGATGGTTGATCAAATCACGCATAGTTGAAAAAGATAATCATGCAATTGCGGAAAGTAATATACTAAAGTTTGAACCCGAAAATGTATTTTCTGAAAAGCCTTGGTTATCGTTTTGGTTTCGAAATCTTTTTGAAAATTTTTAAAACCGTTTTCACTATAACCCGTGCTCTGATACCAAGTCTGTCACACCCCGCTAAAGCGGAAACACAGAATGTGAAGAGCAAAGAATCTTTTCACAGGTTATACTAAAATCAACGGTCCAAGTCATTAAATTAAAGTTGGAAAAGTACAAAAGTTCAAGAGATACAACCAAGATTCAACGTTTAAGACCATAATACATAACAAAATGTTTCCAATAAAAATTCCCAAAAGATAAGAGGTCTCATTCCCGGATTACACTTCACATAACTGGCTTGACCCGCCTCAGCAATGCACTTCATAACTTACGCTTAGTTCCTGAAACATGAGATAAAGTGTCAACTACGAAAACGTAGTGAGTGAGTTACAGTTTATAAGTTGACCAAAGGTTTCTAATAAAAGTTCGACAAGTATGTATACAAGTACAAAGTTTTCCAAAAGAAGTAAGCGGATAAGCAATCGCTTAAAGGTAGTTTATATACTGTCGTAATAGTTCGATTCAAGAGCTTAATGTTCGTAAAAGTTCAAGATCGGTTCCAAGTTCAAGTCGCGTAGCAAGATAAAAAGTGCTTAGTCATTACCTCAGCGGTGGATTAATCCACATGTATAAGACGGCAGGTGTAAGTAGTCATTACCTCAGCGGTGGATAAATCCACGTGTGTAAGACGGCAGGTGTAAGTAGTCATTACCTCAGCGGTGGATAAATCCACATGTGTAAGACAGTAAGAAAGTATATGCGTAAATAAAGACCTATGATTCTCGAGTCGTACCAACCACTAAGCTTAATATAAAGTAAGATTTAGTTTTGCACACTAATCCGATTCTGGTCAAGTTCCAGCCCCTAGTTCCAGTCTAGAGTTCGAATTCGCGAGAACTTAGCAATATGTACCCAGGTTGCTACCCTAAAGTAAGGAGTGACCGCTCCTAAGTATCGATACCCATAATTTATGCTAACGGCTTGTGTTAATAGTGTGTAGAGTTCAGTTCCAAGAAAAGTTGCGGGGCATTTAGTTCGTTCTGTTCTAAAAATCGTTTGTTTGTACTTACGGCGTTTATATCCTCACCTAGGGTTTTGCTCCAAAATACAACCAAGCTATCATTGTCTAATCAAATATCCAAAGAGGCAAACCTAGGGAGTCTAAAGTAAGCCAATCCGAATAATGATGTTGTTTACGCATATTAGTTGCAAGTTCTAAAATAGTTCAAAAGTTCTCAAAGTTCCAAGAGTTCAAAGAGTTGCGAGTTCAATAAGTTTCCGAAATAGAAAGGTAGCTCAATTAGTTCAAAAGTTTCCAAAAATAGAAAGGTAGTTCCATTAGTTCAAAAGTTTCCAAAAATAGAAAGGTAGTTCAATTAGTTCAAAAGTTTCCAAAATAGAAAGGTAGTTCCATTAGTTCAAAAGTTTCCAAAAATAGAAAGGTAGTTCCATTAGTTCAAAAGTTTCCAAATATAGAAAGGTAGTTCAATTAGTTCAAAAGTTTCCAAAATAGAAGGTAGTTCCATTAGTTCAAAAGTTTCCAAAAATAGAAAGGTAGTTCAATTAGTTCAAAAGTTTCCAAAATAGAAAGGTAGTTCCATTAGTTCAAAAGTTTCCAAAAATAGAAAGGTAGTACATAGGTTAAAGCACGTAAAACAGTTTCACATAAAGATATTGTTCACAAAAGGATTTGATCTCATGTTTCCCCCAAAAAGAGTACTTAAAATGTAGAAGTAAGGAGGGGTGTAACTCACGGATTGCGAAGAGTACGAGACGAGTGCGAAATGCGGTCGAAAATGAGAGCCGGGAATCACGGAACGCCTATGGATACCAAGATTGTTCAAGTATTATTATTATATTAAGTTATTATACATAATATATAATAGATGAAATTTTTGTTAAACTTTAAGTGTCAAGGTTAATATTGTTCCAAAAATGGTCCGAAGCGGTTAACGTTATATTTAGTCCGAAAGTCCAAAGTTGATGTTATTGTTATTATGTTGAATATGTTTTGTTTGCCAAAGTGTCTTATATTTTCTAACAAAATTTGGGCAGCGCTTCCGCGCCCAAATTCTATGTCCAAAAATATCAACCACTTTCCCGCTTACAAAACACATATACATACATAACGTTTTTAAACATGTTCATTTTAGCCAATTAAGTCCAATACAAGTCACTAATATGTCCATTTTTACCAAACTCAGTCCCAAACGTCAAGTCTCAAAAGTCAGAATGCGTAACCAAGTTTTAAACGGCCAAAACGACGATTTTCGGGAAGGACAGCAGGCCGGTGCTGCGCACTGGGCAATAGGTGTTGCGCACCACCTGCTGTTGTTTTCCCGTTTTGTGTTTTTCTTGCCCAAAATGATTTGTTACCCAAAGATTTCGACATGCAATCAGTAGATACTTCATAATATAGTATTTTTACAGTTTCTAAACAACTTTTATCCACCAAAACATAGATCTAAGTATTATTTAGTTAAAAATCGTTTTTGTATAGAAAGAGTTATAAATCTTTATAAAAACTCATTTTTGTGCCATGGACCATCCATGCAATTGGTAAAATCAGTAAATAAAGTAAAATAGAGGATTTCTACCGGATGGAATGGCTTGGATGATGTTTTAGAAGTGTTTTGAGCTCCAAAAAAGGTGAAAATGCTTTGAAACCGAAATAACTTTGATCCCCTTGCTTCCTCTTGATGTTTGGACGATTTTTATGGATGATTTTGGTGGATTTGATGGCTATACTTTCTGGTTTTAATGGAGGTTTTAGAGAGAAGTTAGAGAGAAGATAGAGAGAAAATGAGTGTGTGTAGGTGTTTTGTGTTTTAAGAAAAAGGAAATGAAAAGAAAATGGTTAAAGGTAATAATAAGTGATCTTGGGGTAGTGGGAAATCAGTATTTGCAGTTAAATCCCGTGTATGATTGGGTTAGAGTTTTACAAAAACGAGACAAGTAATAAAATAAGAAAATTTGAATCTGCCGGGGCAGTGCGTCGCACTGCTTGGTCAGTGCGGCGCACTGACCCAATTTCAGTGTTTTTCGAATTTTTCGTTTTTACGTTTTGCTTCGTTGGACCTTTTCGTTGACTGAAAGTTCTTAATTATGATATGTTATGAACTTAGGAAAGTTCATTATGTGTTTTCTTGGTATTAGGACTTATATAATTCGATTCCGGGAGTGTTTCCAACACTGACGCGTTTCCGGTAAATGTACAGATAAAGACAATGACAGACAATATGAGAGACATAGAGTATAAAATGCATCTGAATTCGGACGGTTGTCACATTCTCCCCGGGTTGAAAGAAAATTCGTCCCATCATGAAGAAGTGATCCCGAACAGATGTGGATACTTCTGACGGATTTGGTCCTCACGTTCCCATGTGAGATCGTGACCATGTCGAGAATCTCCACCGAAGCTTGATGATAGATGAAAGACTTGCCTGGGTTGTTTGACCTCTCGGTCAATAACCTTAAGCGGTTCATCAATGAAATTGAGTTTGTTATCGATCTTGGCCTCGTCGAGGGGGGGGGGGGGGGTGACGTTGGTCTCGTCAGATAAACACTTTTTCTAGTGCGGGACATGGAAGACATTATGAACGTTCGAGAGAGTCTGGGGGAGTTGAAGACGATAGCAACTGGACCGATTCGCTCTATGACCTCAAATGGACCGGTGTACCTTAGGCTTAGTTTGCCGCGCTTCCCGGAGCGGACTACCCCCTTCCATGGCGATATCTTGAGAAGCACTCTATCGCCAACTTGGAACCCGAGGGGTTTTTCTCCGGTTTGGTTACGTAGCTCATCCGTCGGGTACGGGATGCTTCCAGTCTTTCACGGGTAGAGATAGACGTCGGACCTTGCAAGTTGTCGACCGTCAGCTTCTAGCCGATAGGGCGGTGTTCGACACTTGCGTCCATAAAGAGATTGAAGGGTGCTCACTTAGTGCTGGCATGGAAGCCGTTGTCACTGGTGAACTCGACCAAGGGAAACGAGTGGTGAGATCTAGTCGCGTTCCTAGCGATTTTCTGGAGGGCATTCCGAAGGGAAAGGGACATAGATCGGCTGTCCTTATCGGAGATGATTGAGAGATGGTTTTCGGTATTCCGCCTTGACCTCGGAGTAAGTGAGGCGCTCTGCTGGATACAAGGCAATACCCGCATTCATGTCTGGCCACGAACAGCATTCTCGGGAGCCCCTTTTTGTACAACAAGTCGGGTCTTGGCTGGCTGGAATAGCGAAATCAGTGGCTCTTGACGGAAACGAGTTTGCGAATACCTTCGGACTTCAGAACCCATGCTTGGAGCTTGGCGTAACGAGTTACGTTTAGCCTGAGTTCGAATTCCTTCAAGGTTGACTATAGAATCGGGGAAATGTTCTTCTCGGGGTCAGAATCTGCACTTTGGGAATTTGGCGTACAACTCCTGGTCTCGGGAGAGTTCTAGAGTAAGCTTGGGATGTTTCACATGATCTCCCTTGAGTAAGTGAGAAGGTTAACAAGGAGTATGGTAATTAATCGTCTAAGTGCGGCCTACACACTTTGTTCATTAAGTTCATGAATACCGGCAGTGTGTTGTTTAGGCCTACTGACAGAGGGGGGGCTTGTATTGCTTGCATCGAGTTTGGGGAATGCAGTTTTTGGTAATGTTGATTATAATGTCACGAACCTGGTGATAATCCGAGCGGGGGCCGACTTTTGAGAGGTAAGTTGCTTCCTGCAACTACTCGGATGGGTCGTCGATCCTCGGGGATGGTTATCGGTTCTTGACGGTTGGCTCGATGCGTTCATGACGCTCAGTGCACAAACGGAGGGGTTCGTCTGCCTTTTGTTAGGGAAAATTGGGCTTCCCATGGAATTGGATTTTGAGTGGATAAAGTCGAGGTCTAGGAGTTCCTACAGCGGCTTTGGCTGCCTTAGCATCTCGGTTGGTGCCAGACGGTAGGGTGTCTTGGCAACTGGTGCTGCATCAGGAACAAGGTCCATTCGGAATTTCCATTTGTCGATTTGGCGGTAGCCAGGAAATTTCTCAGGGAAGACTCTGGTTGGTCCTTGGTTACGGAAATGTCTTGGACTCGGCTTTCCTGAGATTTACATTCGACGTCGTGAGTGAAGGATGCGTCGTAGTCCTTCTCGAGGTACTTGCGCATCATCAAGGGACGCACGTCGCGAAGTTGTCATCCAGGTTTGTCCTCCTGAACGACGGGAGTTTCGCTTTCTGAATAGGGATACGGGCGAGTTTGTCGGAACGGGCGATCTTGGTTCGAAAATGGGGTGACCGGTCCATCCCAACGATAGCGTCAAGGCTTGATGGGAAACAGGTTTAGGCCAGTGGATTATCGGATACCCTAAGTTTGTGCTCGCGGCTTCGACTATTGTACATTGGCATATTCGATAGGGAGTTATCCGCAATGGCTTTAGGTCCTATGTTGATGAGGGGTCTAGTTTCTAAGGAGGCAAGGTTTCTTTCGGTTCCTGAATCAAATAGTATGGAAGAAATTGGTTATTCGACAGGGAACATACCGGTAGCTGCATTGGGGTCCTGATGGGTCTCCTCGGCCGTGATTGCGAGAGCAGCTAGGTTGCTGTGGTATGCTCTAAGAGGCAATCCCCACGGAGGTGCTGGTCGCTTCCACACTCGAGGCACCGCAGTTTTCTGGCTCGCTTGATTGCTTTTTCTGGACAGCACCAGGGGTAATGCCCTTCCTCGTTGCAAAATCTGCATACCGGGCATCTTCGAGCATGATGGAAGTGGCACCTGTTGCACTGGGGGTGCGGTCCAGAGTAGGCTCGGGTTGCGGTTGGGAGTTCCGGGTTGTTGCTAGTCCATGCGGGTTGGTGGTGAATCTTCCTTCTCTTATTCTCTCTTCGCTGGAAGAGGGCTGGAGGGGGAGGTAGGCGGTTGGTTCCAAAATCCTCGTCCTCATCCTGCCTAGTTGGTACGAGAGGGAGAAGGGGTTCGTTGATTCCGAAGATCCCTTGGTTGATTCCAGCGACGATCTGGGCGATCACGCTTGGAAGTACCGCTTGGAATTGCACAACGATCTGTTCGGCTATGCGATCCGCGCGGCTTCTCTTGGGAGCCATGGTTCTACAAGGGAAAGAAGAAACTAGTTTAGAACGCACAAATTGGAATTTACTACAGGAATTCAACTCAAAAGTTAACAATTATCGAGTACACAAGAGTAGTGAGAGTGGGCAATTAGCGCAAGTATGGTAACGATAGTAGTAAAAGAGTGTACGAGAAAGGTAACAGTATACGCACGATGATGATTCAAGGATTAGCATTAATGTGTGACAATAGTAAAAGATTCACGCGATAAGACAAGTGTAAATAATAGAAGATAGAAATTTCCATAAATAATAAGAGGCTTTAGTACATAGAACGATATACTGAAAGAAATACAAGTACAATACATAGGAAATAATAGATAATAGCTTAAGTCGTGTAAAATGGAACAATTACGACTAAGCCGGTACAGTAGGAACACAAAGGAAAGTATGCCTAATAATGCTCTTTAAAGAACATCTTGGCGGCAATGGCTACGATAAACGCCCCCATGATCAAGCATGCTCTCGAGAGACGCTGCACGGTCCGAGCGGTGGCCTGAGCCGATGTGATGATCCGCATTGACTGTTGGGCCAACTCATGTGCGGCGTCGGAGACCTCGAAGAGAAGAAGACCCTGCTCTTGGGCTTCCTCCGTGAGTCTCCGGACCTCACGGTGCAGGTTGAGAAACGTATCTGGTGGAAGAGGCTGGTGAGTAGGTGGCATCATGGGTCGGGAGGGTTCGGCCTCTTGGCACGTCGTCTTCTTCGAGGAACTGGCGATCCCACGCGTAGCGCTCCACGACTGGAGTACGCAAAGCGGGGTCGTAGGGATCCAAGAAAGACTGAGGAGGTGCGGGTCGGAACGGGCCCGATTGTTGATGCGTAGGTACTCTAGCGTTGGGTCCTCGGGGCTGCGGTGGTGCTGCAACGGGTACCAGCCTAGGAGGTGGGAGTACTGTCCTCGGGCTGGACCCATTACTGCTGTTGATGGTCATAGACGTGTCTTCCGTCGGGTCAGTCGTCTGATGACGCCGACTCTCGGAAGCCGTATGGCCCTCAGAGGGTTCGTGCGAGGGGGAGTCGGCTCGTGGGATCAATCGTGATTGGGATCGGGAGTGCGATGACTGAGACATGACGTATCTGCGAATAGAGGGCTACATAAATACGGGGGAAACTAAAATAGGAGAAACGTAGGAAAAATGCATGCACGGGTCAGTTATGTGAGAATCGGGAATTGATAAGACCGGGAATTTTTCGACCCAAAAACCGTTAACGAGAGCAATTCCTTTTCCGTTCTTGCATAATTCATTTTGAACTATGGATGGTTGATCAAATCACGCATAGTTGAAAAAGATAATCATGCAATTGCGGAAAATAATATACTAAAGTTTGAACCCGAAAATGAATTTTCTGAAAAGCCTTGGTTATAGTTTTGGTTTCGAAATCTTTTTGAAAAATTTTTAAAACCGTTTTCACTATAACCCGTGCTCTGATACCAAGTCTGTCACACCCCGCTAAAGCGGAAACACGGAATGTGAAGAGCAAAGAATCTTTTCACAGGTTATACTAAAATCAACGGTCCAAGTCATTAAATTAAAGTTGGAAAAGTACAAAAGTTCAAGAGATACAACCAAGATTCAACGTTTAAGACCATAATACATAACAAAATGTTTCCAATAAAAATTCCCAAAAGATAAGAGGTCTCATTCCCGGATTACACTTCACATAACTGGCTTGACCCGCCTCAGCAATGCACTTCATAACTTACGCTTAGTTCCTGAAACATGAGATAAAGTGTCAACTACGAAAACGTAGTGAGTGAGTTACAGTTTATAAGTTGACCAAAGGTTTCTAATAAAAGTTCGACAAGTATGTATACAAGTACAAAGTTTTCCAAAAGAAGTAAGCGGATAAGCAATCGCTTAAAGGTAGTTTATATACTGTCGTAATAGTTCGATTCAAGAGCTTAATGTTCGTAAAAGTTCAAGATCGGTTCCAAGTTCAAGTCGCGTAGCAAGATAAAAAGTGCTTAGTCATTACCTCAGCGGTGGATTAATCCACATGTATAAGACGGCAGGTGTAAGTAGTCATTACCTCAGCGGTGGATAAATCCACGTGTGTAAGACGGCAGGTGTAAGTAGTCATTACCTCAGCGGTGGATAAATCCACATGTGTAAGACAGTAAGAAAGTATATGCGTAAATAAAGACCTATGATTCTCGAGTCGTACCAACCACTAAGCTTAATATAAAGTAAGATTTAGTTTTGCACACTAATCCGATTCTGGTCAAGTTCCAGCCCCTAGTTCCAGTCTAGAGTTCGAATTCGCGAGAACTTAGCAATATGTACCCAGGTTGCTACCCTAAAGTAAGGAGTGACCGCTCCTAAGTATCGATACCCATAATTTATGCTAACGGCTTGTGTTAATAGTGTGTAGAGTTCAGTTCCAAGAAAAGTTGCGGGGCATTTAGTTCGTTCTGTTCTAAAAATCGTTTGTTTGTACTTACGGCGTTTATATCCTCACCTAGGGTTTTGCTCCAAAATACAACCAAGCTATCATTGTCTAATCAAATATCCAAAGAGGCAAACCTAGGGAGTCTAAAGTAAGCCAATCCGAATAATGATGTTGTTTACGCATATTAGTTGCAAGTTCTAAAATAGTTCAAAAGTTCTCAAAGTTCCAAGAGTTCAAAGAGTTGCGAGTTCAATAAGTTTCCGAAATAGAAAGGTAGCTCAATTAGTTCAAAAGTTTCCAAAAATAGAAAGGTAGTTCCATTAGTTCAAAAGTTTCCAAAAATAGAAAGGTAGTTCAATTAGTTCAAAAGTTTCCAAAATAGAAAGGTAGTTCCATTAGTTCAAAAGTTTCCAAAAATAGAAAGGTAGTTCCATTAGTTCAAAAGTTTCCAAATATAGAAAGGTAGTTCAATTAGTTCAAAAGTTTCCAAAATAGAAGGTAGTTCCATTAGTTCAAAAGTTTCCAAAAATAGAAAGGTAGTTCAATTAGTTCAAAAGTTTCCAAAATAGAAAGGTAGTTCCATTAGTTCAAAAGTTTCCAAAAATAGAAAGGTAGTACATAGGTTAAAGCACGTAAAACAGTTTCACATAAAGATATTGTTCACAAAAGGATTTGATCTCATGTTTCCCCCAAAAAGAGTACTTAAAATGTAGAAGTAAGGAGGGGTGTAACTCACGGATTGCGAAGAGTACGAGACGAGTGCGAAATGCGGTCGAAAATGAGAGCCGGGAATCACGGAACGCCTATGGATACCAAGATTGTTCAAGTATTATTATTATATTAAGTTATTATACATAATATATAATAGATGAAATTTTTGTTAAACTTTAAGTGTCAAGGTTAATATTGTTCCAAAAATGGTTAGAAGCGGTTAACGTTATATTTAGTCCGAAAGTCCAAAGTTGATGTTATTGTTATTATGTTGAATATGTTTTGTTTGCCAAAGTGTCTTATTTTTTCTAACAAAATTTGGGCAGCGCTTCCGCGCCCAAATTCTATGTCCAAAAATATCAACCACTTTCCCGCTTACAAAACACATATACATACATAACGTTTTTAAACATGTTCATTTTAGCCAATTAAGTCCAATACAAGTCACTAATATGTCCATTTTTACCAAACTCAGTCCCAAACGTCAAGTCTCAAAAGTCAGAATGCGTAACCAAGTTTTAAACGGCCAAAACGACGATTTTCGGGAAGGACAGCAGGCCGGTGCTGCGCACTGGGCAATAGGTGCTGCGCACCACCTGCTGTTTTTTTCCCGTTTTGTGTTTTTCTTGCCCAAAATGATTTTTTACCCAAATCTTTATAAAAACTCATTTTTGTGCCATGGATCATCCATGCAATTGGTAAAATCAGTAAATAAAGTAAAATAGAGGATTTCTACCGGATGGAATGGCTTGGATGATGTTTTAGAAGTGTTTTGAGCTCCAAAAAAGGTGAAAATGCTTTGAAACCGAAATAACTTTGATCCCCTTGCTTCCTCTTGATGTTTGGACGATTTTTATGGATGATTTTGGTGGACTTGATGGCTATACTTTCTGGTTTTAATGGAGGTTTTAGAGAGAAGTTAGAGAGAAGATAGAGAGAAAATGAGTGTGTGTAGGTGTTTTGTGTTTTAAGAAAAAGGAAATGAAAAGAAAATGGTTAAAGGTAATAATAAGTGATCTTGGGGTAGTGGGAAATCAGTATTTGCAGTTAAATCCCGTGTATGATTGGGTTAGAGTTTTTCAAAAACGAGACAAGTAATAAAATAAGAAAATTTGAATCTGCCGGGGCAGTGCGTCGCACTGCTTGGTCAGTGCGGCGCACTGACCCAATTTCAGTGTTTTTCTGATTTTTCGTTTTTACGTTTTGCTTCGTTGGACCTTTTCGTTGACTGAAAGTTCTTAATTATGATATGTTATGAACTTAGGAAATTTCATTAGGTGTTTTCTTGGTATTAGGACTTATATAATTCGATTCCGGGAGTGATTCCAACACTGACGCGTTTCCGGTAAATGTACAGATAAAGACAATGACAGACAATATGAGAGACATAGAGTATAAAATGCATCTGAATTCGGACGGTTGTCACAAAAACGATTATTAACCGAAATGTTATTTAGATCTATGTTTTTATAAATAAAAACACTTTAGAAACACTGTAAGTGAAGTTTTATTAAGTCTAGACCAATTGCATGTTGAAATCCGTGACCAAAATAGTCGTTTTGATCGAAAAATCCCGAAAACACGACCCGTGCGCCGTCCCTGTGACCAGGACAACGTAGCGGGGTGAAATTTGGTTCTGTGCGCCGTCCTAAAGGTCACAACGGCGCACAGGCCTGACTGATTTTTCCCGATTTGCTTTATTTTGACGTTTTGGACTTGTTTGACTTGCTGACTTTTCGGAAATTCTATTTTGGGACTGAGTTGGAAAATAAATATATATTGGTGACTTGAATTGGACTTTTGGAACTTAAATGAACTTGTTTGAGCATAATGTTGTGTTATATGTAATTTGTGAGCGGTATTGACATTTGGATTTTTGGATATGAAATTCGGGCGCGGAAGCGCTGCCCAAATTTTATTAGAAAAGTCCAAACCAAATCAGCGACCAAAGTTACTTGTAACACAATAATAATAAACGCCAAAATTGGACTTTTGGACAAAAACGTAACTTTCACCTTTTTTGGGCTATTTTGGACAATACTTAACCTTGACACTTAAAGTTTAATTAAAAACTTAATTATATTATCTTAAGTACAATAACATAATATGATAATAATAATTGGACTATCTTGGTATTATTAGGCGACCCGTGATTTCCGGCTTCCGCTCCGACCGATTCCCGAGTCCTTGTCTTCGCAATCCGTGAGTTACACCCCTCCTTACTCTTACATTTTAAGTACTCTTTTTGGGGGAAACATGAGATCAAAATATTTTGTGAACAATATCTTTTATGTGAAACTGTTTTACGCCTTGAATTTACGTACAACGTTTTGTGATCTATTTTTGGAAACTTTATGAACTTTTGAGCTATTCATCTATTTTTGGAAACTTTATGAACTATTGAGCTATTTATCTATTTTTGGAAACTTTATGAACTATTGAGCTATTTATCTATTTTTGGAAACTTTATGAACTATTGAGCTATTTATCTATTTTTGGGAACTTTACGAACTTGCAACTCTTCGAACTTTTGGAACTTTGAGAACTATTGGACTATTTTGGAACTTTGCAACTAATATGCGTAGACAATATCATTTATTCGGATTGGCTTACTTTAGACTAAATAGGTTTGCCTCTTTGGATATTTGATTAGACAATAATAGCTTGATTGTATTTTGGAGCAAAACCCTAGGTGAGGATATAAACACCGTAAGTACAAACGACAAATTTTTAGAAACAGGACGGACAAAATGCCTAGCAACTTTTTTTTGGAACTATTCTCTACACACTATTAACAATAGCCGTTAGTAAATATGGGTATCGATACTTAGGAGCTGTCACTCCTTACTTAAGGGTAGCAACCTGGGTACATATTACTAAGTTCTCGCGAACTCGAACTTTAGACTGGAACTAGGGGCGTGAGCTTGACCAGAAATCGGATTAGTGTGCAAAACAAAATCTTACGTTATATTAAGCTTAGTGGTTGGTACAACTCGAGGATCATAGGTCTTTATTATTTACGCATATGCTTACTCACTGTCTTACACATGTGGAATAACCCACCGCTGAGGTAATGACTACGCACTTTTACCGCTTGCTACGCGACTCGAACTTTGAACTATTCTTGAACTTTTATGACTTTGAACTTATCTTGAACTTTTATGAACTTTAAACTTGTCTCGAACTTTTACGAACCTTAAACTCTTGACTTGAACTATTACGACAGTATATAAACTACCTTTATGCGATTGCTTATCCGCTTACTTCTTTTGGAAAACTTTGTACTTATATATATATACTTGTCGAACTTTTATTTGAAACCTTTTGTCAACTTATAAATTGTAACTCACTCACTACGTTTTCGTAGTTGACACTTTATCTCATGTTTCAGGAACTAAGCGTAAGTTATGAAGTGCATTGCTCAGGCGGGTCAAGCCAATTATGTGAAGTGTACCTCGGGAAGAAGACCTTATTTTGGGAATTTTTAATTAAAGACATTTTATTATGTATTATGGTCTTAAACTTTGAATCTTGGTTGTATCTTTGAAACTTTGTACTTTTCCAACTTTAATCTTAATGACTTGAACCGTTGATTTTAGTATAACCTGTGAAATGATTCTTTGCTCTTCACATTCCGTGTTTCCGCTTTAGCGGGGTGTGACAGAAACAATTATGCAAAATCAGCCAAAACACAAAAATTATTACAAAAATCGTCCGGGACGACGCACAGAGGCCATGTGCGCCGTCCTGCAGGACGAAAATTGTAATAAATTTGAATTATTTGCATGTCTCGATTCCACCAATTCTTAAACCAATCACACACGATTCTATGCACTCATTTACTGCCAAATGACAGTCCCAACCCACCCTATTATCATTTTCATTATTCCATTTTCATTTATCACTTTTCCTAAACAAAAACACACACATAAACATTTTCTCTCAAATTTTCTCTCAAGAACTCATCATTTCCAGTGATTTCCAGCAATCTAAACCCCATTTTCATCCATACAAATCGTGTAGAAGATCAAGATAATCAAGAGGAAGTCGAATATTTCGAAAAAGGACCATTTTCGTAAAGATTTTCCAAGCTAAATCCGGCCAAATCTTCATCCAAGCTAATCTCTTCGGTAGAAACCTTTCTCTTTTTATTTTATACTGATTTTATTACTTGCATGTAAGATCTAACGGTTCAAAACAAGTTTTTATATAAATCTATGACTTTTCATGGTCAAAAACTTTTTTAAACGAAATAGTCTTTGGATCTACGAATTTGTGACTAAAAATACTTTATAAACTGTTAAAATGATGTTTTAATAAGTTTAAACCTATTGCATGTCGAAATCTATGGACAAATAAACGTTTTATAACAAAAACTCGAAACCCGCGTTATGTGCGCCGTCCCCGAGACCAGGACGACGCAGCCGGCACCAAAAATGGCTTCTGTGCGCCGTTCCAGTGGTCACAGCGGCTCACAGAGCTGCAACTTTTCCGAAACTTTGTCGTTTTGTCGTTTTTGGCACGTTTTGACTATGTTTGACCCGCTGACTTTTTGACATATGACATTTTGGGACTGAATAAGTAACACAAATAATATTTGAGACATGTATGGACTATTTGGACTTAAATTGAACGAGAATATGTATATATTTGTGTTATAGGTGATTTGTGAGCGGAATTGGTTGTACATTTTTGGATATGAAATTTGGGCGCGGAAGCGCTGCCCAAATTTCCTTAGAAAAATGTAAACCACTTCAGCGAGCAAAAGCACTCGTAACATAATAATAATAAACGTTAAATCGGACTTTTGGACAAAAACGTGACAATTACCATTTTGGACTATTTTGACAATACTTAACCTTGACACTTAAAGTTTAATAAAATTTTATCTATTATATTATATAAAGAACATAATAAGATAATAACTAATTAAACTATCTTGGTATTATTAGGCAATCCGTGATTCCCGGCTTCCATTTCCGACCGAATTTCGCGTTCTTACTCTTCGCAATCCGTGAGTTACAACCCTTTCATTTTTTTTTATATGTATTTTGCATGATTTTGGGGGAAACATAAGATTATTTGTACTTTGAAAACATTTATGAACAATTGCAACTTTGTGAACTTTTGACTTATTACAAATTTATGAAACTATTTTGACCTTGGAACTTTTATGAAACTATTTTGACTTTGGAACTTTTATGGAACTATTATGACTTTGGAACTATTGAACTATTTTGGACAAACTCTTTGAAACTCTTATGCGTAAACACTTTTGCTCTACTGGCTTACTTGAACTTACCGGCTTGCCCCCTTTTTCGGCTAAACTAATTATTGATGCTTGTATGCGAGACCGACCCTTGATGGAACTATAACATGACTCTTAAGTGACAGACGACTATCTCTTTTTAAAACAAAACTACTTAGTGCCCAGCTGCTTTTTGGACTTTACACACTATTAACTACGGAGCCGTTTAGTAATTATGGGTATCGATACTTAGGAAAGAACCGTTCCTTGCTTAGATGGCAGTCTAAGTACATATTACTAAGAACTTGACAACTCCCCGTAGGATAGGCGGGGAAAGGGGCCTCACGGTTGAACAATCGGTTTAGTGTGAACACTTAAGTTATAGATGCCAAGAGGTTGATACAAGAATCTAATTAGTTACTTATACGCATAAATTTACGAACTTTTAGCGATTGTTTCGGCAACTATGATTTGACTAAATTTGACTCTACTTGGTCTTTACGAACTTTAGGGCACCGATTCGCCCGTTACTTGAAACTTTAAAAGTATATAAATTTTAAGCGACTTTTCTCCGCTAACCTCCTTTTTGGAAACTTTTACTTTATATACTTAACCAAATTTTTGCCGAGCAACTTAAACTGTAACTCATTCACTACTTTCGTAGTTGACACTTTATCTTATGTTTCAGGAAATTTAGTGTAAGCATGAGGTGCATGGCATGGACGGGTCAAGGCGGTCGCGTGAGATCTGATTTGGGAAAAGACTTGACCATTTTCTTTTGGGGAATTTTAATTTGAAACTTTATCTTTGTATTTCGTACTAAATTCTATGACTTGGTTATCTCTTTGAAGTTGTAAACACTTTTAATATTTATCAATGACTTGAATGCCGTTATGTTCCTTATAACCCGTGTAATGATCTTCCAGCTCTTCACATTCTGTGTTTCCGCTTTAGCGGGGTGTGACATTATTTCAAAGATAAACTGTTTGTAATTTGTAGTATTAGCAATATTAGTTATATTTATTTTGCTAGAAATTGTTTTGATAGTTGTTTATGTTTCTTTTGTAGATAGATTATGTTCAAATGTTTGTTAAGAGATATTAAACAAGTTTTCGGGTTTTTTAAAGTTTTAATTCTTTAATAAATATTAGTGTTGATTATACAATTTAGTTGATAATCATCTCTGATAATTATATATATACTTTTGTGAAATTTTTAAAAGGTGGATATACAATACAAATACAAATACATAATAAAATGATAACAACATGTTTATTTTTTATTTATGTTGTATAATAAAGTATTTATAAATATTTAACATTTATGTCTGAAACTACCAAAAAACTTAGATTATAAAACGGAATTTGTATTATGTTTGATACGTATTAAAAAATATGCAGAGATAAATATCTATAATCTTTAAAAAGCATTCATTATAACAATTGAATACAAGCATGGTAAAATGGTCATTTTGATATAATCAACTGAAATAAGTTAATCCTAATTGACTAAAAGATTGAGAGTGTATATAGTTTACAAATAAAAAGTGTGTGGTGTACTTTCAAAATCAAGAGGATTAAACATGTCTTATTTGTCAAATCGTAAGAAACATATTTGTAATTATCTCTACTTTATATTTTGTAATACAAATATGATTTTACCAAGTGGGCTAATATCGTAGAATAAGTCGAATTACCCAAAGAGGTTTAATTACTAAAGATTAAATTTTCCTATATGTCTTCAATGGTCGAAGGATAAACTAATAGATGATGTAATTTTGTTAATTGTCAGAATTGATAATGTTACCCCATAATTCTACTTTATTTTGAGATGAACGAGAAAATATCGGAATTCGTGAAGACAATGTAAATTGTCGAATAGAACCTTTTCACTGCCGCAACATCACATGAACCAAAAACTATTACACTCGACTTATTTATCACGAAACTACAAGAAACTGGTTAGTGCATATAAATAATTATTTTTTTTGGCATGAAGGGATACACCGAAAACATTAGTTCATAACTTTTTTGTGGCTCAAAGGACTGAAATAAAAAAAATATTACCCCTTAATTCTTTCTATAACACGAATTACCGAACAAGAAATTATTAGATGATAAATCTAAATAATTATTAGTGGGTTTAAAGGGTCAGACTTAAAATTATTAGATATCACCGCTTTGTATTGTTATTTATACCATATTATAGTCAAAGAGTTATCGTATCAAATAAATATAAATATTTTACCACTAGAATACATTTAGTGGAGGAAATGGTTGAACGAGAAACAATTATAGCAACTCTTTTTATGCCTCAAATTGCCAAACTTGAATTTGTTACCGCAAAATTCATATTATAACACGAATGACCAAATAAGAAAGTGTTATACTTAATATATAGCCGGAAGTAACGAATAAGAAACTATCGAAACTCATTGTCATATCAATAATTCTTTTCCATCCCGAAAGGTTGATCCGAAATCGTTACCGCATAATTTGTTTTGGCCCCAAAGACCGACTCATAAACCATTACTCTCACGACATAAATCACGAGACGAATTTGAACTATAAGAAATCATTATCGTACTATAACTTTTCGTCGTCGCTGCATCGCACGGATTCTATTCTAGTTATTATTATATGTTTGAAATATTAGAACTTTTGAAGGATTATGTTTATGTTTCATATCTATTTCTAAAATAATTATGTTTTATATTTGTGTTCTATTTCTAATATTCTATACATGTAATTTTAAATTATATCA
The DNA here is from genome assembly GCA_910822075.1 of Senecio squalidus. Classification (NCBI taxonomy): domain Eukaryota; kingdom Viridiplantae; phylum Streptophyta; class Magnoliopsida; order Asterales; family Asteraceae; genus Senecio; species Senecio squalidus. Next base: position 15,298,607 of record CAJVGC010000001.1, read on the forward strand.
TTATTTATATAAAAAATTTCGATCCGAGTATGCATTCCATGGTCCTCGTCTGATCCGAGTCCTATTAACGATTTTTGCAACCTTGGTTAAAATGTAGTAGTTACTTTTCATTTTGTTGTTATAAATATTTACAACTTTTCAAATTTTAAAAATAACTAATGTCTTTAATGTATTGGCAGAATGAGTAATGTGATGAAAAATATTTTATTATCGTATTTTTATTTCGACTTTTTTTTTATTTCTTTGCACTATCAAAACTATAAAAGAATTTTGGTATATAACAATTTTAAACACTCAAGCATACAATGGTCCCTATCACGTCACATGGTCTCATTCATTCATTCATATTACGAATCATAGTTCGAAAAGTGTATGCATCCTTGTTGTTCATCACACCCAATCCAACATCCACTTCTATATCATACTTATAATTTGTTTGCCTTGTACATTTATGTAATACCTCTAACGAGGGATACCTATTTGCATAATCTTATTTCATTAATGAAATGAAAATTGAGTAAATTACATTTCACAGTTCATAATTTCCATTCATTTACATGGTTAAACCCCTAATGGAGTAGCGTTGTCATCCATCATTTGAAGAGGTAACTATAGTTACTTGAATCTCTAATGGGATTAATTACGTTATAAAGGGTTTTCAAGGTGTTTGCTATGCTTTTATTTGGGCAATTTGAAGATGGTGGAATAAGATCTTACACGCATCATCGGAGGACACATGACTTTTTGTCATGACAACTTTCCATCGGTTCAGAGAGGATGTTCGTGTTGTGATTTGTTAAGTTTTTTCCTAAGATCGGATATTCTCTATCGTTTATATGCTTGTCATTGAATAACTTTTTTCATTAATGTTTTGAATACTCAAAGCCTAACCAATAATATACGAATATAAGGATTATTGATGGTGTAGTAAACGTCTTTCTGAAAAACAAATTGCTTTCGATTCAAAGTAGCAAGGGTCATGTTAAGGAAACCCCCCTACCCTACCTATATGCCCAACCCCCCTACATTTTTCATACCCTATCACATCACTCATGTTACCTTTTTCCCCATCACACATCACATCACTCAGCTACTTCTTTAGTTTTGTCCTTTGTGTTTATATAAATTAAACGAAATACTTAGACCACTCCCAGCGGGAGCGTTATTTGCACGTTTTACCCCCCCAAAACGCCGTTATGGCTGGGGGGCGGCGTTCTTCCGGCGTTTTGGAGGGGGTGTTGCTGAGGCAACGCCGCGTTTTTGGTTTTTTTTTTTTTTTTAATTTTCGACCGTTTAAGATGATTTAAAAAAAAATAGATTTAATTTTTTTTCCCTATTCTCGACCGTTCAACGACTACTTTTCTTTTTTATTTTTTTTTATTTTTTTTTTATTTTTTTTTTATTTTTTTTTTCCTATAAATACCCAATCACAAACACAAAATATTTACACCAAACTATTTCTTTCTCTCTACAATCATATTCATTCTATCCACAAAACCCAAAAAAAAAAATGTCTCAATACAACGATTTTCCGTCATCTGATCCCAATTCGCCTTCCTCACCGGGCTTCGCAAATTTCCAAACCCAACCCGGTGGTTTTACTTCACTACTCGCCGGAAACACCAACACACCAACTCCACCCTATCAACAAGCCATGACCGAATGGCAACAATTCCAATTATTCCAACAACGACAACAACAACAATCGTTCCCTCAACCCCAACAACAATCATACCATCAACCCCAACCTCAATCATACCATCAACCCCAACCTCAATCATTCCATCAACCCCAACCACAACCATTCAAACCGTCTGAAGCGTTTCAACCACAAGTAGCTGAACCTAGTGGTTCTCGTAAGAGAAAAGATAAGGGTAAGAAAAAAGTTACGTATGTGGAAGACGCCACCCCAAGTTCCAAGGTTCAGTGGACACAAGGCCAGGAACGGCGCTTGGCGGAGAATTGGATTCATGTTTCGGAGGATCGGAAAAAAGGAACCGACCAAGATGGTATAACTTTTTGGTTCCGTGTGATGGCTATTTTCAACGAAGGTTTGGCGAAACCTTTTACAAAAAATGCGCTAAGTTCAAAATGGAGGGCTATGAGCAAAAATATAAAATTGTTCATAGCATGTCATGACCGTGCCGAACGAGATCGATCGAGCGACGAGGATGACAAAGCCGTCTACACAACGGCGTTAAGCATGTTCGAATCCGAAAATCTACGCCCATTTCGTCATCATGCTGTGTGGGAAGTTTTGCATAATTCGCCAAGGTTTGCTAATCCTAAACCCATTGACCCGATCAACCTCGACGACGATGCAGAACCGGACCTCTATGGACATGATCAACTTCCACGACCTTTAGGAAGGCCACGACCATCTAAGAGCGCACGTTCCTCCTCCTCCTCCGATGTTACTTCAAAACGGGACGAGTTTAACGACGGCGTTGTCACCGAAATTCGCGAGCTTAGGATCGCGAAAACAGAGGAGATCAAACTCAGAATCCGTTTTCGGAAAATGGAATTTCTTCGTATGCCAACCGATGATTTGGCGCCACAGGATCGGGCTAAAACCGAAAAGCAGAAGGACAAAATACGCGCCGAATTAGAAGCCGAAGACGAGGATTAGTTTTTTATGTATTGTTTTTTTTATTTATTTTTATGTAATGGTTTTTTTTATTTATTTTTATGTATTGTTTTTTTTAATATTAATCTAAGTTTATTTTTATTATTAATGTACTTTTAATATTTTGAATGTATTAAAAATAATATGAGAAAAGGAAAGAAAATGAAAAATAATAAAGCTGGTGGGTCTCAGTTTTTGGTGTTATGAATGGGGAGTTTAGTGGTGTTATGTTATGTTGGTGTTATGCTGACGTGGCACGCATAACACCGGTTTTTTGTGTTATGAATGGGAGTGGTCTTATGATTCTTATTAATTTGCACATTGTAGCTTTGGATCTCGCGTATGGAACTCCTCACTTAGGAGGAGATTTTACAATTTAAATGATGCTACCACACGACACACTGTCCAGGTAACTAAGCAATTTTAGATCATGTAAACGTCCGTTTTTTATTTGAAAATAAAGTACTAAACAAATTATATGTAATCCAAGTGTCATCTACGTGGATATATGTTGTACAGCTCGGACAACCGGGTGGTTAATATTCAAAAGATCGTCTTTTTCAAATTTTTTTTTTTTTTTTTTTTACTTTACCTATTAATTTCATTTCGATATTAATATTTTATAAAACATAAACCTTTTTTAAAAACTGAGATTTATGTTTTTCTTGTGTTAGATGGAACTTGACAGCAAATGCGGCAAGGCCGTGTTGGCTAATTAAGAAGTAAATATTGGTGGAAAACTTAGATATGAAGTAAAAACATGTGTCCTACGTTAACCCACCAACTCCACTGAAGATTGCTGATTATTACAACATCACACTGTGCAGGTAAGTAAGACATTTTAGATCATGTAAATGTCCGTTTTTTTATTTGAAAATAAAGTACTAAACAAATTATAGTCCAAGTGTCATCGACGTGGATATCTGTTGTACAGCTCGGACAACCGGGTGGTTAATATTCAAAAGATCGTTATTTTCAAAAAAAAAAAAAATTTTACTTTACCTATTAATTTCATTTCGATGTTAATATTTTGTAAAACATATAATATAGTTTACTTTCTTAAAATACTATGGTATTTTCTATACAATATCTTTTAAAAAATGTAAATATCACCGTTATTAACCATTTTTTATTTCTTTTAATTAATGAATATAACATATTAAATATTGCATTATAATAGATAGTCCACTTTCTTAAAATATTTTAATTTAATATAATTTAAATTGATTTGTATTATTAATATATGGTAATATATATATATATGTATTTTTGCTGATTTTTTTTCAGAATATATTTTTACACCATATTTTTAGAAAATATAAAGATCATCATATTACCTATTAATTTCATTTCGATGATAATATTTTGTAAAACATATAATATAGTTTACTTTCTTAAAATACTATGGTATTTTCTATACAATATCTTTTAAAAAATGTAAATATCACTGTTATTAACCATTTTTTATTTCTTTTAATTAATGAATATAACATATTAAATATTGCATTATAATAGATAGTCCACTTTCTTAAAATATTTTAATTTAATATAATTTAAATTGATTTGCATTGTTAATATATGGTAATATATATATATATATATATATATATATATATATATATATATATATATATATATATATATATATATATATATATATATATATATGTATTTTTGCTGATTTTTTTTCAGAATATATTTTTACACCATATTTTTAGAAAATATAAAGATCATCATATTAATTAGATGATTTTGTTTAGATTTATTTCAAATCTACTTCACTATAAATACAATACACCGATTCTCTTTCAACGTACCAAAAAAACATTCTATTCTCTCTGTGTTTTCTTTTCTTATAGTTATTAAAAACAAAATAATGTCTACTTCAAATGTTGATGAGGTTTTGATTAACACTCTTTCTCAGATTGATGGTATCAAGGAAGGGTTGACAATTAAAGTCAAAGTGATCGTTCTCTAGAAGCAATGTTTTCGTAATAATCCTAAACAGGTTTCAAGCCTAGACATGATACTTATGGATGAAGATGTATGTTTATATTTGATCGTTAATAAATTAATTTTTCAAGATATTTGTCATTGTATTACTTAACACTAATCTTTATTACATGCAGGGAAATAAAATACAGGCAAGTGTGAAGAAAACGTTGCTATCGGACTTTGAATCTTTGCTTGAAGAAGGATGTATCAGAGTTATCAGTAACTTTGGGGTTGCCTCCAATAGTGGAGAGTATCTGCTGGTTAGTCATCCATGTAAACTAAATTTTTCCAAGTCAACAAACATCAAGGTTGCAAGTGATTTCAAAGTGGCTGATGGGGTTGATGAAGATGGATATAAATTTCCATCATTTTTTGATTTGCTTCAAAAAAATATTGATACTCATGTTGCCTTCGGTAAATCCTTTTTTTTTTTTGTTTAAAATTTGTCTTTTAAAAACTTTATGAGCATAATCCATTCTAATTTATTCACACTTCCTATGTCAGATGTTGTTGGCGAAGTTGTGTCCAACAATCCTATGAGGGTTACTTATGATTATGGAAGAGAGAATCGGTCAATGAATTTGATGATGCAGGATACGAGGTATAGTTCTCGGTTCTCGATCTGTTATAAAAATTATTTACAAACTTAAACATGTGTAAACTGTTTTTGTATATATTTTTTTAGTGGAAACAAAATAGCTTGTGCGTTGTGGGGTGAGTATGCTGATATGCTTAAAATAATCGATATTTTGTAATCATATTTCTCATTTTTACTCTAGTTTTCTGCAACTTTTGTTATGATCTGGTATGTTTTCAGTTATAATTGCATATTAGAGTTACATTTGGATAATGGAGCGAAAAGGAGCTGAAACCGGCTCAGAACGGATACAAACGAGCAACAAAAGTGAAAGCTGAAGAACCAGCCGGCGGCTGAAACTATTTAGCCGGCGGCTGGATTAAATTTCCACAATTGTTCCTAAACGTGCCGCGGAAGCAATTTTTCCACCCGTGTATTCCAGCCGCCGGCTGAATTCAGCCAGCCGCCGGCTAAATCAGACGGATCAGACTCTATTTAAAGGGCTTCTAGGGTTCGAGTTGGAGACATCTTATTCCATATTTTCACCCTACATTCGACCTGGAGAGCTGCAAGGAGAGTCCTGGAAGCCTTTGATCACGTTGGAAGCTTTGGTTAAACTCTTTTAATCATCTTTGAAGTTTGCTATTATTGGTTTGCACTTTATTCATATTTTTCTTGATACAATGTTTTTGTTTAAGAATTCTTATGCTATTTTGTTACAATCCAACATGAGCTAAACTCCTTAAGTGATTGCTTGGATTGTTGAACTTGGATCTATGTTTAATTAAGTTTATGTTTGAACTAATTGGTTTTTCCGTTATTATTTACGTTTAATCGCGATCCATGTTTATTCAAAGTCATTAAATTTACTACTTAGCGTGATTGATGAATCTATATCATAACTAGCGTTCTTATAAGTTTATCAGTTATTTACGATTATATAATTTATTAGATAATTGTAGCTTGAGACTTAATTGAGATAGGCTAAGATATTAGTAATTTAATGAATTGAATGAACATGACAATTATATCAAAATTGAATAATTGAGACTTTTGTTAATTCGTAGTCGACAGATTAAATTGTAAATAATAGTGAAATTAAAGCACAATTTAGAGTGGATAATCTAAGATAGCTCTTGATGTACGATCAGTCGTATGATCTTTCTTTAAAATTGTAGGATTAGATAACTCTAATAGGAAGTCTAATTATTATAGAAATCACAGTTAAACCAATCAAACATATTCTTATTATTCATGATCCAAGTAAAACGTAATTCCAAGTAATCACTGCTTTTTAATATCTGATTAAATCTAAAAGTCTTTTCGAAACACTTTTTCATCCACAATTCCATTTAGTTAATTCAATTGCTATTTTAATTTAGTTATTTGTTTCTCTGAAATATGTTCTCACAGAACTAAAACACCCCCCATATTTACTTGCTTTATTTAGTTTAATTATATAATTTGAGATAACGAATATAAATACACGTTCCCTGAGTTCGATCCGGACTTACTGAATCTATATTATCGTACGATCAGGTACACTGCCTGTATTGTGTGTTAATCTACTTTGGTAAAATCCTTTTCTAAACTTTAAATAATTCTATGTTATAAAATACACATCATATGCTCTTAAGCTTCATACGTACATATCCCAAAAATAAAATGATGATACACCTGTTATCATGCTCCTTCGTAATGTAAGGTTGAAAGATTGGCAAAGTAAGTCTTATTTTTCTCTATTAATCACATATGATTCATTATGAAATCATATTAATTCGTGTTATAATTTGATATATATTATTATTACATGTTAATTATTGTACTCGATTTATATATCTACAGATTCGCCACAGATTTCAAACAGTTTGTTTGGTTCAAAACTGTTAATCAATGACGACATCACAGTGATAACACAAGTTAAAGAGAGGTATATAATCTTTGTATATTGTATTTCAGTGAAACTGATCATTAAAAAACTATTTGTATATTGTATTTTCTCATCCATAATTTTGTAACTGTGATAGTTTGGATAAGAGTACAAGTAATACTGGTGATTCGTCCACTAGGCTAACAGAGCTATCAACCGGTACTGTGGTTGCAAAACCAGAAGACTACTATCTGAAATTTGAGATCAGGAACATCGATGACATATCAGATTTCAATCAGGTTCGTTTACTTTTTTATATCCATCTGTAAACTCTCCAGACGTGTCAAATGGCTTTAAAGTTTCTGGAATTCCTAACCATAACCTAACATTGAAGAAAGGTGTTCCTATTATGCTTCTTCGTAACATTGACCAAACCAAAGGGCTATGCAACGGTACAAGGTTGCAGGTAGTTAGACTTGGAACGCATGTCATTGAAGCCAAAATCATATCAGGTAGGTTCTTTAATGAGATTACTTATATTCCTCGCCTAAAATTAATTCCTTCTGATAAAAGGATTCCATTCCGATTTCAAAGAAGACAATTCCCTGTGGCTGTATGTTTTGCTATGACCATTAACAAAAGTCAAGGGCAATCGTTAGCCAATGTTGGGTTATACTTGCGTAGACCTGTCTTCACGCACGCTCAGTTGTATGTGGCGTTTTCTCGTGTCACGAGTAAAAAAGGTTTGAAAGTACTGATATGTGACGAGGAAGGTCGTTTGAGTAACAAGACAAAAAAATGTTGTCTACAAGGAGGTCCTTCAAAGAATATAATATTCATAAATATCATTCTTACCTCAAACTTATTTAATATGTTTGGTTGGTTTGGTTGCTGGTTATTTAGTTTTGTTCGATACGCTATGAATTTTCGTTACTTTTTGGTTTCGTATACGTTTTATATTTAAGTGAAATACGTATCTTGATTGTCATTTTATCATGAAATTACTTAATTTAATATATGCTATTTTGACTATGGAAAACAACATTTTTTAAAACTTTACTCAAACATCTAATTAGCATGGTTAAGACCTAATATTTATGTTGTACAACAAAATTTTTCCTTAAATGGTTCAACTTGTGTTCATATTTTTTATAATAACCATATACAATACATTTACCATAAAAATATCAAATAGCATGGTGCATAAACTAACTAAAGACATATTAAGCCTTATTATACATCAATAAATATCATATCAAAAATCTAAAAAACTATTATACAAATATAACAAACGGCTGTGGATTTATTCAAAATTTACCCAATCACCCATAATTACAACTTGCGTCTTTTCATACTTCTTCATTCTTTTATACCCGTAAACATATAGTTTACGATTCAATTTTGGTATATATTTCTCCGCGCTATCGCGGGTCCATAAACTAGTAATATATATTAAAAGAGGTGCATTAAAAGCCACATAGCAAAATATAGACCATTAGATAGATTTTAAGATTAATTTTACACCCTTAGATCAAAATGATGATGTCATATCACATCATAATTAACTATTTTAGTTTTAACTCTTTCATTTTAAATACAAATTTAACCTTTAACTCTGTCCAATAGTGATCTTACATGTGACGGATAATCATTTTGGTAATTTGACGTTAGATGAAAATACATAATTTATTTGTTCGTTACATCTTTATACTGTTTTTTATTATACAGAATATGTGAATAATAGAGTAGGAATTTTGCATTTTAATACACAATTTATTTTTTCCTTAAATTATGTATAATGTTTACGATAGTTGAAAAATTAAAAAAAACGACCACAAAAAAAACAAAAAAAAAGACAAAAAAACAAAAAAAATGTCACATCTATGACACACATGTGTCATAGATGGGACACAAGTGGGCCAGGATGGGTGGGGATAACCTTTTAGGGGTGGACATAAGAGCACCCGGAGTGATAATGAGTGACAATGAGGGTTGTGGGGGTTGTGGGATTATTTTTGCTGACGTGTCAGTGAGAATGAGGATTGTGAGATTTTGGGTGGTATGATAATGAGGGTTGTGGAGGTTGTGGGATTATTTTATTATTTTTATTTTTTTTCTTAAAACATTAATATAAAAGATAAATAAATAATTAAAAGAATATAAAATATTAAAACTTAATAATTAAAACATTAAATAAGATCAATAAAAAAAATACAAATAATTAAAACAATACAAATAATTAAAACAATACAAATAAATACTAAACTAAATCATCCCGTATTTTTCTTGGATTTTTATTTTCTCCGCTTCGATCTAAGCCGCTTGTGCTTGCGGCAACCCCTCCGTGCTTTGTTGAAGAAACAACATATCGTCTCTTCTTACACTTGAGTAAGCCGCTTATCCTTGTCGGAGAGCCGCTTCTTCTTGTCGGATAGCCGCTTGTTCTTGAGCATGGAGTGTTTGCGCCTTTTTTTCCGCGGTTTGCTTTTTTGTCTTCGTAATTTTTTTCAAGTGTGTCACGATGAGCCTGCAAAGCGTCGACGACGAAGAGGTTTGTGCCTTATCGCAGGCGTCGGATGATTCCTTTCTTTTACTACCTCTTTTTTTTCCTGGAGGTCGTTCTTGTACATCATCCGCAAATATATCGTCCGGTATGTTAACGTCGTCTAGGTTGACGGTCTCGACTGGAGTATCTATCTTGACAAATGAACGCCATATGCCGTGATCTCTCCAGATTTCCCACGCCCCCATATGCTTAAACTGCGAACCCTCGGCCTCATAGTACATTTGCCGAGCCGCTTGGATAAGCGCCGCGTCGTCGGTCCTGCTTTGCCGATTTCTTATAGCCTCCGCATGGTGGCCGATAAAAATCTTAACCAAGGCACTCATCGCCGTAAACTTGCTGTTTATGGACTCCTTGCCTCTTTCCCCCAATTCTAGCGCCCTCGCTTCTTTGTTGTAACCCGAAACGATCCGTTTCCAAAATGCCGCTTCGGGTTGGGCGTTTCCTTTGTCGGCATCTTCCGAGATGTGGCACCACATCTTTGCCAAAAGGACCTCCTCTTTTTCCGTCCATGCCACTTTTTTGCACGTCTTTTTCCTTTTCGGATGTGACGTGGACGGTTGTGGAATTTCTTCAACCACATCGTCCGTTTCTTGGACGATTTCTTGAGTTTCTTGAACTCGGCTTTGTGTTTGTTGGGTTGGAAATTGGGTTTGTTGGGGAAAAAAAGTTTGGGATTGTTGGGTATATTGCATCATAAGTTGTTGATGCATTGCGAATTGTTCGGGAGTGAACATTTGTTGTTGTTGTTGAGGTTGTTGCGGTTGTTGCGTTAAATAAGTGTTTAGAATTTGTTGGGTTTGTTGTGGGTTAAAGTTTGGTATTTGGGGTGAAAAAAGGACGTTTGTTGTGTCGTAGTAGTTAGCGAAACCGGATGGTGTTTGTGATTGTGGCGTCGAAGGATTGTTTGTGTTTGTTTGGGGAGCGTTTGAGGAAGATGAAGACATTTTGTGTTTGTTTTGGGATTGGTATGAGATTATATGAGATTAAGAATAAGATTGTTGAAAGAAGTTGTGATTTTTTTTGTTAAAATGGGGTTGTATTTATAGGTGAAATTTGGTAAAAAAAAAATATATATATATATATATATATATATATATATATATTATATATATATATATATATATATATATATATATATATATATATATATATATATATATATATATATATATATATATATATTAATTAAATAAAACGGTCATAATACCGTTTGAGTGAAAAAAAAAAAACAAATATGGCAACGAGCCGTTGTGGAGACAACGGTCTCCTCACAACGACGCCACAACGAGGAGTCTCCGAGTCATAACGAGCAGGAGGCTCGTTGTGAGCTCCACAACGAGCCCACAACCTAAACCACTCCGGGTGCTCTAACCATTGCCTTCAAAGTATCCTATGTAATCATTATTAAGACACAATGAATTAACAAACCTTGTGTACTTTGTTTTGGATTCAAAGTACACAGTTGGCTAGACATAGATGTCCCTCCAGTTAAATCACTAATTTAAAGCCATCACCTAATTAGTTACTTATTATAAGGGCTTAGGAGCTCCATACATGAGTTTCTTATGACATTATCTTACTCTATCGTTTTTCTGGATTCAGTTGTCGTACGAGTCTAGACTATCATAAAATACTTAAAAGGCAATGTAGTCAATTTTGAAAGTCCAAGAATATCTCAAGGCACAGACTACTGGTATTAACCCAATTTTAACAAGGCCAAATCTAAAACAATCAGTTAAGCAGAAATGTTGCATCCATTCTTTAAAGTACTTTACGTAAATCTAAAATGCAAAAATAAAACAAAATTTTCACAAGTAGATTTAACCAACCAAACTGTAACATTAATCCTTTTAAGGGGATAGAAAAAACAAGTTCATAGCAAAAACATTGCTTTCTTAAAATTGTTTCCGCAACAAACCTGCTAGTAGAGTTTTAACAAATGGTAGTTGAGATTACAACCACAAACACCATAAAAGTACAACTACATAAAACCACATTCACTTTCTCAAAACCTTCACACTTATGCCTCCTCATACTCCTCTTCTTCCTCATACTCGCCTTCTTCATCAGCAGTTGCATCTTGATACTGCTGGTACTCAGATACCAAATCGTTCATGTTGCTCTCAGCTTCTGTGAATTCCATCTCGTCCATCCCCTCACCAGTGTACCAATGCAAAAAAGCCTTCCTCCTGAACATGGCAGTAAACTGCTCACTCACACGCCTGAACATTTCTTGAATGGATGTTGAGTTCCCAATAAAAGTAGATGCCATTTTCAAACCAGTTGGTGGGATATCACAAACAGTCGACTTAACATTGTTTGGGATCCACTCAACGAAGTAAGAAGAGTTCTTGTTCTGGACGTTTAGCATTTGCTCATCGACTTCCTTGGTGCTCATCTTTCCACGGTAAATGGCAGAAGCTGTTAAATAACGACCGTGACGAGGATCAGCAGCGCACATCATGTTCTTTGCATCCCACATTTGTTGAGTGAGTTCAGGAACTGTGAGGGCACGGTATTGTTGGGAACCACGTGAGGTGAGAGGGGCAAAACCAACCATGAAAAAGTGAAGACGGGGGAATGGAATGAGGTTAACTGCAAGCTTTCTTAGATCAGAGTTGAGCTGTCCGGGAAACCTTAGACAACATGTAACTCCAGACATGGTTGCTGAGATTAGATGATTAAGATCACCAACTGCCAAAAGAAATTCACAATTATCAGAATCCAAACTCAACAAATATCACAAATTAAACCAACTATTGCATACGTGGGTTGCGAGAACTTACAACTTGGAGTCGTGAGCTTGAGTGTTCTAAAGCAAATATCGTACAATGCTTCATTATCAAGAACCATACACTCATCAGCATTCTCAACAAGCTGATGAACTGACAATGTGGCATTGTAAGGCTCAACAACAGTATCAGAAACCTTGGGTGAAGGAAACACAGAGAAAGTCATCATCATTCTATCGGGATACTCTTCTCGGATCTTTGATATCAAAAGAGTTCCCATACCAGAACCTGTTCCACCACCAAGAGAATGGCACACCTGAAAACCTGCATAACAAAATCCATTAACATCCTCAGAACATACATATTACTGCACACAATAGCTATTTCAACAAATTGAAAGGTATAACTACATTTTCAGAATACACGTACATCAACCTCATATATTACTTCGCATTGAATAAACAAACAACTTAACACGACAAATGTTATATGGTTTTCACATCCTCGCAAATAAAAAAACATTTTGATACAAAACAGTTATCCAATTCAAATATTCATTACTATTTTAGAAGCCGTTCAATCATTTCTACGACAAGATCCAATCACAAAACTCTAAACCTCGAAAACTTAATAAAAAAAAACTACTCGACACAATCAATAAACACCTTTCAGATCTATTATTACATACAAAATCAAAACAATATTATAGCATACATATAATTACTCTACTGTAAACAATTAGTACATATAAACAAAAGATCTATCATTTCTAAAAAATTTAATCAAAATTAATTCAAATCATTTCAAATTAAATCAAATCATTTCAAATTAATTCAAATTATTTCAAACTAGCAGATCTATCATTTTTAAAACAAATTCATAACATAACTAAAAAAACAATACGTATACAGATCTGTATGTATATATACCTTGTAAGCAATCACAGTTTTCCGCTTCCTTCCTAACAACATCCAAAACCGAATCAATCAACTCAGCACCTTCAGTATAATGACCTTTCGCCCAATTATTCCCGGCGCCACTCTGTCCAAACACAAAGTTATCCGGCCTAAAGATCTGACCATAGGCGCCAGATCTGAGACTGTCCATAGTACCAGGCTCCAGATCCATAAGCACGGCGCGTGGAACAAACCTTCCGCCGCTAGCTTCATTATAGTAAACATTGATTCTCTCGAGTTGAAGCTCAGCGTCGCCGGTGTACTTTCCGGTGACGTCGATGCCGTGCTCTGCACATACGACCTCCCAGAACTTTGCTCCGATCTGGTTACCGCATTGACCGCCTTGAATGTGAAGAATCTCACGCATTTTTGGTGATTTTTTTGTAGAGAGAGTGGAGGTTTTTAGAGAGAGAAAGTGGTGGAAATTAGGGTTTTGAGTAGAGTGTGTGTGTAGAGAGTGAAACTGTATGTGGTAAAAGGAGTGTATATATATTAGAGAGAGAAAGGGTAACATATACGTACAGATGTATGTATGTATAATTGTATATGTATTGCTTGTGTGTAAATAAAATGTACAGATTGTATTGCGTGATGTACAAGATGTTTTGAGTGTTTGTTTGAGTTTAGTGGTTTTGAATCTGGAAAAAATATATTCAAACGGGTGTGGAAAACTTTTTAGATTTTTGAAATTCAAATTGATGCATGGAAAAATGGGATTTTTTCAACTAGTGAGATTTTTATTTATTTTTATTTTAGGCGGTTGTGTGAGATGGTTAGTTTGAATTTTCAAAAGTTTTACAAACGTTATTAATATGTATAAAAATATATATATAAATACGTAATTCAAGCAGTAATCTTAATTATATTATAAAAAATCTTTTTATATTAGTAAATTAACTTTTAGAAAAATATATTTAAAATACTTATTTTTATAAAATAAAAAAAAAATAATAGTTGCATCTAAAATTAATTTTTGGTATTTGATTTTTTTTTCAGTATATGAACAAGTCAGATTTGATGGGGTTAACACTTAGAAGAAAGAAAAGAGATTGTTTAACATTTTAAATTTCCAGATAATTGTATTAAAATTCGAACAACTACTAATAATATTTTTGCCACATTATTTCAAAGATAGATTGTTTGTAATTTGTAATATTTGCAAAATTTGTTATATTTATTTTGCTAGAAAGTGTTATAATGGTTGTTTATGTTGCTTTTGTAGACATATTATGTTTAAATGTTTGTTATGAGATATTAAACAAGTATTTGGATTTTTTTAAGTTTTAATTCTTTAATAACTATTAGTGTTGATTATACGGTTTAGTTGATAATCATCTGTAATAATTACAGAGTTTTTTGTGAAAAAATTAAAAGATAGATATACAAACAATACAAAGTAAAATACATTAAAAAATGATAAAAATATGTTTATTTTTTATTTATGTTATATAGTAAAGTATTTGTAAATATTTAACATTTATGTCTCAAAGTACCAAGAAACTTATATTATAAAACTAATTTTGTATTATGCTTGATACGTATTAAAAAAAATACATAGATAAATAGACATCTCAATAATCTTTATAAAGCATATAACAATTCAAAACTCATCAATCTTAAATAAACATTTGAGATAGTGAACATAAAACGTGAACACTTGAATACAAAATGGTCATTTGATATAACTAACTGAAATAAGTTAATCCCGATGGACTAAAAGATTGAGAGTGTATAATGTTTACAAAAAAAGAGTGTGTGGTGTACTTTCAAAATCAAGAGGATTAAACATGTGGTATTTGTCAAATCGTAAGAAACATATTTGTAGTTATCTCTACTTTATATTTTGTTATACATATATGATTTTACCAAATGGGCTAATAGCGTAGAATAAGTCGAATTACCCAAATAGGTTGAATGACTAAAGATAAAATTTTCCGAATGGTCGAAGGATAAACTAATAGAAGGTGTAAATTTATTAATGGTCAGAATAGATAATGTTACTCCATATTGCCAAACTAAGTAAAGGAAATGGTTGCACGACAAACAATTATAACAACTCTTTTTATGCCTCAAGTTGTCAAACTTAAAATTGTTACCTTAAAATTCATATTATAACACGAACGACCAAATAAGAAAGTATTATACTTAATATTAAGCCGGAAGTAACGAATAAGAAGCTATCGAAACTCATTGTCATATCAATAATTCTTTTTCATCCCCGAAAGGTGAGCCGAAAATTGTTACCGCATAATTTGTTTTGGCCCCAAATACCGCCTCATAAACCATTTCTCTCACGATATAAATCACGAGACGAATTGGAAACTACAAGAAATCATTATCGCACTACAACTTTTCGTCGCCGCTGCATCGCGCGAGTTTTATACTAGTTAAAATTGGAGTACTAAAATAAAATGGAGCCTTTGATACTTTTAAGGTACTTACAAAGTTGGGGTTAATGTTGTGAGAACATAACATACTCTTGTCAAATGTTTATTTTGTATAACATACTTTTTTTTGTTTATTTAGGTACCTCAACTTACTAAACCGGTTAATTAAACACCTAATAACTTATTACCGGTTAAACAAATGAGGTAAAGATGACGTCATACTCCTACCTAACTTGTTTATTGTCTTCAACAAAAAAAAAAAAAAAAAAAAAAAAACCCAAATTGAAAGATAACCCTAATTCAAAAAACCCAAATTCAAAGATGAACCCGAATTTATAAGGTTTGGTAAACAATTGATTGATGACCCTGAAAGATCCAAGACTTCGATTTTACTAAGTTGAATCGATAAAAAAAATGACTTCGGTAGCAGAATCTCTTACGAACGAACTTATGCTACAAATGCAGAAGATAGAATCTGTTCTAAATCTCTTGAGCATGAAGACTTTATCCTTAATAAAAATCCGTCTTATTTCTCTGATGTCATCAGGTAAAGGTTTAAGTGGCGGGAAAGTTAAACCTGGGAAACTTGCAAAATGATTTATGGGTACGTTTTCCGGGTTACAAGAGGCAGAAAAGATGCATCAATATTTTGGAAAGAACAAGCACGGAAGAAAAGATCTGGACCAGATCACTTCGAGCAAGGGTAAAAGCAAGAGTAGTAATGGTGAGGAGAAAGAAAATAAAAACGATGACAAAGAGGCGGAGAAAGTGGTGTTTGGGTATATGGGTATTGTAGAAGATTTGGAAAAAGTCGATTTGGATACTAAAAGAAAGTGTGTAATCAAGAGTAAGAAGGAAATTCAAGACCTTGATGATGGTCCTGTGAAACCCGAGTAAGAAGGATAAAATAATGTGCTTTTATCCGTTATTTTGTTACGTATTTTGAACTAATTGTTACTTCCTGCAAATCAAACTAATGTAATGTTGTGCGGTGCTTTTCCTTTATATATAATTATTACTTCCCGCAATCAAACTAATGTAATACTATGGGATGCTTTTCGTTCAGATTGAAACTTACAAACCCATTTAACAAGTTCAATCTCCTTTACGAGTTGTTATAATATGAAGGTTTAAATAGAATAATATATGATAATTCTCATGAAGAAAACCTGTACACTCTATCAAGAAAATACAAGAAAACTAAAGATTCCGAAACCTATATTACTAACAAAATTTGTTGTTTATATCTTTCTTCGATAATCATCGTCTTTGAAAGTTAAGAAATTTGATGCCACATGCGAAGACGATAAAAAAGAGAACCACCCAAGCGACATGAGCCATTGCAACATATTTCAGAAAATCATACTCGAATCCCAGAAATGCCTTAATGAATTCCTTCACCGGAACTGAAGCAGCTCCTGGAACTTCAACCAGGTTTTCATTTTGACCCACTTGCGATGTAATTAGCCCGTATAACGTCCACGCCACACGAGAACCCCAGTAATACCACCTCCATCATATCAGAATTTGCTGCAAATACGTAATTATCATATAATTATCACAAATTGGAGTGAGTGCTACAAGCATCATCCCGTATAATGTGAAGTAAATGAAACACATACATACGAAGAAATAAAACCACAAGAATTTGCTACCCGACCAAGCAAATCCGCTCATCGAGTAAAGCAAAATGTTGTAAATAAACGTTTGAATGCAAACGTAAATCATCTCTATCACCACCTACGAGTAAAAATAAGATCAAAATCACCACATACAAATTCGATATAAGGAATGGGGAATAAATCTTGAGCTAATGAACCCTTGTATAAAACATTTATTAAAATATATGTTGACTAAATAATACAATTGCTGCAGGGTAAGAAATTTAAAGATAAATTAAATGGTCAAGGGAAAGAAACAACCTGTCTGGAATCCCTACCACGGATCTGAATCTTAGTGACAGTGATGGTGGTAATACCAGTAAAACGGATCAGGTTCCTATAACTTGGCCTAAACGCCCTCCTGAGGGAGCAGGTGATGGGTTTGTGAACTCGATCAGAGGATTGTTCCATTCCCAGCGTCGTAAGGCTAAAGCATTTGTGTTGAGGACAATGAGAGGTGAAGAAGAGAATGATCAAATGGGTGGTGGTGACTGGAGTGAAAGTGATACCGAGTAAATTGAGAGAAAACGGGTTAAAAATAGTAAGTACGTTATTCATTTTATTAGTTTCAATGAGTTGAGGTACCTAAATAAACAAAAAAAAAGTATGTTATACAAAATAAACATTTGGCGAAAGTATATTATGTTCTGACAACATTAACCCTACAAAGTTGTCCCTATGGTTGATATAAATTACAAGTTTTGCCCGTATAATTTAACAAATGACAATCAAACGTTTTTGCTTTTTATATTTTATCCCAGTTTGTCGTTTGTCCAGAGTTCATTGAAGTTAGCAAGAGTATTCAGTTAAAAACATTGTAAAAGACCACATACAAGAGTGAGACAGTGAGCATATGATATCGCATATTTATATAACTATTTATATGCGATATTTGGTCACATTTAATAGTAAACACGGTGAATAGGATAGGATTTTTACATTTAATTGTGTGGAAAAGTGTTTTTGTCCAATTTACAGGTTTACATGTTCGGGAAGTGGAAATGGTGGAAGAAACGAGTTTAAACGAGAAGAAATGGTGAAAATACTGTTCAGGACGTCGCACATATGCTTCACAACGCCGCAGTCACCAGGAAAAGTGAAGACCACGACGCACAAGGGCATCACAACGACGCAGTCAGTGGAATTTCTCCCGCTGCGTCGTCCTAGCCATTCACAACGGCGCAGTCAGCTGATTTCAGCAGTTTTCGAGTTTGAGTCGAACACGATTTTTATCTACTTTTTGCCTATAAATACCGAGCCATTCCAGCCAGAAAATTCATTCAATCATTATTATTCGAAGTCTAGAGCTGGAGTTCGAGTTTGGAGGCAAGGTTTCGAGCTAGGAAGTCGTTTTCGTTCAACGTCGGTCACGACAAGTTTTCGGTTTCTAGTTTGTTTCTCTTTTCCTTTTTAAGACTTTATTTTTCAGTATGTTTTCTCTTATTATTAGGTTTGTTTTGAACTCGATAATGAGTAGCTAAACTATTTTTTACATTTGTTTGATTATGGATCTTATTTGAAGTTTACGTTTGCGATATTGATTGTTTTAGGTATTTGTTTTTAACCGAAAATCCTTATTTGCTTAAGTTTTACTATATTATTAAAAAGTTGTTTATATATAAGTTAATTAATCAACATTCTAGGTATTCGAGAGGAATCTAGATAGGTTAAATAATTTATACGAAATAATCAATCGGTCTTTAATTGGTTTAAAATTGTTAGGATTCGAGAGGACCTAATAATATCAACTTAAATAATTAAACTTAAATGAGTGAGTCTAATTGTTAAGATTCGGAAGGACTTAATATTTAGAGGAGTTATTCGAGAGGAAACTCTATAAGGTTAAATATCTAAATACCGGCTTGTTACTTAACGCTTAATTATTAATAATTATAACTGTATTCGAGAGGAACATTATAATTAGAGATAGTTAAAGTTAATAAAAGATTCGAGAGGACTTTTGTTATATCTTAGAAGTTTTTATTAATCAATCAATTTCGTAAACTTAAATGGAAAATAAGTGAAGTGTCAAACAAGTGTATTTTCTCTAATATTCGATAAATCTTGATTACTTTTTCTCACTTTATTCTTATAATCACCTTTTTACAGATCACTTTTAAAGCAATCATTTGTTACAATAAAAACCCCAAAAACAAATAGTATTATTAATTTGAAATCTAAAAACAAATTAGTCCCTGCGAACGAACCTTTACTTGCTTTTAAACTATATTACATACGAATAGGTCTACTGCCTAATAGTGTGTAATTACGTGAAATAGTAGGATAAAGTTAAGACTAGATTTTACACATCAGCATAACACAAACTGGTAGGTAAGTTGGATGGTCCATTTAAAAGAGAAAATAAAATTAGGAAGGTTGCTTACTTGCTTAAGTTGCCTCATCTATATTCCATTCGTCTTGTCTTCCATATTTTCCAGCTCAAAATTTGCAAGGATACTCCTTATGTTACTCCAATTCCTAACCTGTTGCCCATATATGCAACTCGTCGTACTCTAATATCAATTTTGGATAGACAATTGTCAAAGCGAAATGGTCAACCTATAATGCAAGTATCTAATACAAGTCTTGATCCAATGGCATGATTGTGTAGCCAATGAGGGCACTTGGGACTGTTACAAAGACCTATGTTTGGCGTATGGGCTTATAGGAGCTTATAAGGGCTTAAGCTTATCGTGTTTTATAAAACCCTATACAAGAGCTTGGTTAGAAGAAGTCTTTATTGTATAAATTTATAGTCCTTTATTCATTAGTAGTTAGTTTTAGTTTATGATTTTCAGTCTCTCTACCTTTTCTCTCTGTAAACCTCCATAATGTCGAGTTCTTGAACTCCATTAAGGGAAGCTTGCATTTAAAATTTTCTTATTCTTACATGAAATTCATGTGTTTGCTTTTAATTGTTTTCGATCTGTTAGAGGTAAGATTCAAGCACATGTTATTGGAGGTGCTCGGGAGGAGAATGTTGATGAAATTACAAAGAAAGAACATTTGTTGAAGAGTATATTCATGAGAATTAGATCCACATTTTACGATTTTGTTTGTGAATCAATCAAATATGTGTAAAACTGAGGAAAGGTACATGTCTTTATTTTTATATGAGTAAATCTATTTTACAAATTGGTAAAAAAAAGGGAGCAGTTTAGTTTCTTTTATGATGGCTAAGAGAGGTTTTCAGTCATGATTTTCATCAAAATTGTCGGTATTTGTCTTAAGGAATCACTAGAGCACCGTGAACAAAAAAACCAATTTAACCAAATTATACTTGGATTACCGAACAAAAATGACAGACATGATCACATAACCGACGATTTAGTTTTATAATTTAAATAACCAAATATCTGGACAGAAAAAATGAAAAATGGAACCGATATTAACCAAGCCATACGAAATTGGTTTTAAAATGAAAATTAATTCAATGTATTCGACATGGATGAAAGTAGCATAATATTTATCTTAAATTTTCATTCTTTTTTATCTTAATTAAGATAAATAAAAAGGTAGCATGTTTTAGTTTTCCTTCGCGTTATATTTATCTTAATTTTTCATTTTTGTTTTTGTTTTTAAACTCTCAAATTCTATTTGGATATGAAATTTTCTACTTTCCTTTCTATCAAAAAACAACCGTCGATTTACTAACGAATTGCAGTTTCATACAAAATGTAACAATTTTTTTCCCAATGACAAGAAGTCAAGAAGCCATCCAAATACAATAATTATAGAAATATCCCATACAAACTATTATAGACAATTACAAGTCCCGGATCAATATACACCCATAAACGATACCAAGATAAAAAAAACACAAACTCTTTCGTCGAAAATCCACATTAAATTGAAGCCTTTTGGGGGGTTGTGCACCAGGAAGAATGCTTCACACAAGTAAGCAGACACTCATTTTTGAATTAAATATTGTTATCCCAAATCTCAGTAATAAATAGCAAAATACTAGAAATCAATAAATAATACAGAAGATCCTTAAAGAACCATGATAGATGTGTTATCTTTCAACTACATAAGCTGTAGAATAAATAATGAGTTTTATCTAGCTATTGAAGTCTATTTCCGTTTCCGGTTTTACTTTGTTTCTATTACCATACATTTTTTTCATTATTGAAGTTTAGTAATTTGGACTGCTTAGATTCAAGTGTTATCGGCTATCCAGCTAATATGGAGTTCGATGAATTATGTTTTGCACCTAACCTAGAAATAAAATTTAGGAACTTGATCCCATATAAGACCAATAACGTAAATACGAACTACAAATTTCTTCCATGAAGTAGATTCACTATAGGCTCTAAATCAAAAAAGTTATCCATTTATACAAGTTGATTAATGTTTATCTTAACAAAAAGTTGTCGTTTTGACAGGCTATGGTAGCGCCGTTTTTTAGCGACAACATAACATATGTCATTGTGGATTGGTTATTCATTCTAAAAGTGCAAGAAAAGCATTCGAAATTGGTGGCTTAGGTGATCCAATCTGAATAGTTGACAACTTCATGATTACGGGGCAAGAAGAATGATGTAAACATCAATGATAGCACGGAGAAGAGGAATGATCTACATAGCAATAGCAATGCTAACAGGGCAGAATAATTATCTAAATAGCAACTTAAATAAGGCGTAACAGGGCAGAAGACTAATCTTAATACCTAATGCTAAGATAATCAAAGGGCGTGAAAGAAGCAAAACCGATGCCACATGATTACATCCTCAGATTTGCAAATTTGCTGAACCTGCTATGCTATAGAACAGGATATCTTGAAACAAAGAATTATCCAGTACTTCTAAAATTGCCTAAATTACAATAATAATAATTACTCCGTATTTCAAATTCGAAGTAACAGTTATATTCACTTCTTAATTTAATTTATGCTTCAAGCTCACTAAATTCCAACATACCAAAATCAGGACCGCTCTTTCCTCTCCCAGTTTCATCTTCATCCATCAGATAATTCATCTCCCATTTTATTATTTTTGCTAAAACATATTCATCAGTTTCAGCCACAAGTAAACCAAAAATAAGTATGATATTTGAATATATTCATTGTTCTAACTTCTAATTGAGTAATCTACATTCACCGACAATTTGTCTAATATAAACTGATTTAATTAGATATACATAATCAATTTAAAGATTCGGTAACATACATCACTTTGCATTATCTCTACATGTGATGACGTTTTCTGCAATTTTGTCCTCCCAATGTTTTTTAAGTAGAGGTGGCAA
The DNA here is from genome assembly GCA_910822075.1 of Senecio squalidus. Lineage (NCBI taxonomy): Eukaryota > Viridiplantae > Streptophyta > Magnoliopsida > Asterales > Asteraceae > Senecio > Senecio squalidus. Next base: position 15,321,224 of record CAJVGC010000001.1, read on the forward strand.
AGTAACAGGTCCAAAATAGGCCATTTGTGCGGGTATGTCAGCTATGATTACATGAATTAAAATAATCAATAATAATCTGATATATTTAAATGAATAAAATAACCTAGGATGTATTACACTTTGGGCAACTTTCAACCCATTTGAAACGTTACATTTTTATAATTTTTTCTTTCTATTTGGCCGAAATAACGCATTAAAATAATATAAAATTACCCGAACTGATCCATTTATAAGTAACTGGGTTGAAATTGCCACCAATAAATTTCAAGTTACGAGCTTCTGTAATTGACATTAGATCACAAATGACCATAATGACTTCTTATTAAGTGCCACATTAAGGGAAATAAACCAAGAGAAAGCTCTAATTTGCAGCTTCGGATGCAAATTGCAAAATCAATACAACAAAATACTTAATTATAAAAAATAATGCTAAATGTAGCCACCCAAGTATGACGTGATATTAAAATATTACTTTTTCATTCACCTAAACGAGCCATTTAGTTGAAACTCGTATCCATATGAGCTATTCTCTCTATATTCCCAGCTAACAGCCTAATAGTCCTCTGAAATCATAGTCCACGGTACATATGCCCTACAGAAGTACTGTATAATTCATTAAAGAATAATAACATGATAACAATATGTTTATATGATCCGACCTAAAGTCTTAAACAAGAAGCTATTGAATAACAAAAGATAAAGGAAATTATCAGATAGAGAGTTTAGCTTGTTGGATTTGATTTGCACCCTATTCCTAAATGTGCAGCACAACACTTGGTTTTCTAATACTTCAAATTGCATTTATTAAGACTGTCCATTCTTCTCCAGAAACAAGCAGCTAAGTTATCCATCCAAATTCATTACTTTTCTGTTAGACTTGCATTATATAAGCTTAATGAGTAAAATAGGCAACAGTGGTATTTCTATAATCATAATCGTTAACGAGAGCATCTCCATGATAAAATATGTAACAATATTATTTCCAGAATGAATCAACAACATAAATAGGGATTAAGAGAAGTCAAGTATTACGCTTGACCTGATAAGTGATATAGGGTGGAAGTTAGCACACTAGAAGAGACGGCTTTAAAAGTCGGATCATACTTTGTCTTGCGTCACATTTACTTTATCCAATTAAAATATTAGTCGTGTCCTTATCGTTTTTAATCACCAACACGTCAAAGTTCTTATCATCTAAAAGTTCAACTTAAGTTTCAACTTGTACTCAGTTCTCTGTTTTTGGCACCTTTGGTCTAACTCGTAACTTTAAAACCAAATCCCATAATTGGTTTCTACGCTTAATAAAAAATTCATAGTGCCTTTTCCTTCTAAATACCTCTAGTGCAATCACTTGGTAATTTGTTCTACATAGAAATAGTAAATTACAAATATGAGAGAGATTTGGTATACATTATCGAACAAAGAAAATATATAAATCTTGTATTTAATTTGAGAAATAAAATAATGCCTGCAAATTCACAACACGATTCATAATTCCAGGATTTGGGAGATAGCTTTTCCTACCATAATCTTGACTTCTAGGGTATTTGGTGTGCATAAAGTTTTAATTCTTTTTCTTTATTATGGGATTCCAACCTATTCTATCAGGTTGCGCTGATCAAATCCTTATTAACAAAGTAAGGTTGTCGCTGAATATATGGATCAAATCTGGACAGTATGGCTTTAGTTAAGCTTAAAGGTCTGTAGGATTGTATAACCACGCAAAAACTGATAAAAGTATATATAAAATACATCAATTTTGGCCTGTTTAGGCTCCTCCAGTGAATAATGTGTCTAGGTGGTCAAAGTTCCAAAAGGTAACAAGTATAACCGAGCTAGTTGGCAGTTCACGGATTAATTAATCCATTTTTCTCCTATCATAACCATGTGGCATCATGGCCAATTTTAAAATCTCAGGAAATGCCTTCAGAAAAGTGTAATGATCATATGACACAGCTAACACATGTGTATGATAGCCACATCGAACTAAAATATATATATAGCTAAAACAGAACAAACCACATTTTCAGACATAAAAGTATTTAATCATACTAAAAAAAGCTCAGAGAGAAACCAATTAGTTAAAAACAACGGTTCGACATAAAGCTACCAAACATCAAAATGATTAAACAAAACCAACCTGAAACACAAATAAGAGCACAAACCGTCCACGAGAGCATCTGACTGTAACTCACCATTGGCTAAATGTAAAAATACCGAAACAGGTATTGATTTGATCCATTCTTAATTCTACCATCATCACCTAAGACATATTAGCACGGGTCTGAACCTCTGCATTTCTCAATTTACTAGCTTCCTCGCGCGAAGAATGCTCATTAGATGTTCTACAATGAAGAGAGAACAAATAAGGGTTTAAGCAACAGAAACTATGAGTTATTGCATGAAAGGCTTACTTTAGTTTCTTAGCATTCTTCTGTTTGATTGTAATGACCATGTCCATAGCCATTCTCTGGTGCTCGCGTGTTTGACCATGCATATCAAGACCTTCTACACTTTCACAGTCAATTTTGCAAATGCGACACCACCCCATGCTCGACGGTTTTCTCTTCCTAAACTGATCAAATGAATCAGGCCCACCCTACAAAAAAAACACACACACAGCACTTACATTTCCAGGAACAATGATATGATAATCTGATTAAAAAGCTGAAAATAATACTTACTGCATAAAATCCACCATCGCTTGAAAATCCCTGACGGGAATAACTGCTTCTAAAACCCGGTTCACCAAAATGTGGCCGAGCTGACTTGATATCGAATGATTCTCCAAAAGGCGGTTGATGAGGGAATCCCCCAGACCTATTTGATTCCCCTGATCGATTATAGTCTTGGAATGAATCAAAACCCGGCTCACCCCGTCCTGACAGATTCCTGATTCCAAACGGTTCACCACTCCTTGGTTTTCCAGGGCCATCAAACTCCCCTCTATGCATGTGACCTGGAGGCCCCATTGGGAATCTTTCATCAAATGGGTGTCTTCCCATCTCTCTGCCATCATGATCGATGTTGTATGGGCCACCAAATGGACGTGAAGGATTTCCTGGACTAGTAGGTGGGAAACGATCCATATGATGCCGACCAAAACCATGCACTGGTCCAGGAAAATCAGGGTTGTGGCGGTTATTATCAAACCTCCCTCTGTTATCATCATGTATACTTGCAGGAAATGGTCTTCCACGAAACTCACTAGGATGCAAATCCCCAGCAGAATGATAGTCGTATCCATGGGGATCTTTATCAAGAAATCTTGATGGTCCATCCATTCCATATCCACCCAACGGTCTTGATGAGTGACTCCCAAATTTCGGAGAACCCTCGTTGCCCAAATGAGGGGGGCCTGGAAACTGTTTGAGGTTGCCTTTAAACTCATCTTGCTCCTGGTTACGAGTTCTAAATTTCTCATCACGGAAAATGGGTGCTGATGACGAGTCATAACCAGGCGGTGGTGCCCCGTTCATTCTCATTGAATTTGATTCAACACCAAAAGGTGGCCCATACTGCCCCCTCTCCAGATTTCCAGGTACATGGGAATCTGGTCGTCTACTGTCAAAATGAGGCGGCCTCTGGTTTTGGTACATATCAAATTCCATTGGACCAGCATGGCGTGGGCCACTTTGCCCATCAGGCATATGAGGTGCAGAACCAAGTGGTGGTCCCAATGGCTCACCTTGAGACATCCTAGAAAATCCAGATTGTGATTCATAACCCCTGCTATTGTTTGGGAAACTATTGATACCTGGAACAGGCGGCCCACTGAATGAATCCTGGAAGGGGCCAGATGGATGTGGACCAGGAGGCTGAAAATGCTCGCCTGGATGAGGTAAATAACCATGCTCATGAGGCCTTAAATGGTTTGGGGGTTGCCCGACTGGAGGTCCAGTATGAGGAAGCCTTTGTTGCTGCTCAGAAAGCCCATAAGGAGCAGGGGGGTGAGAAGATTGTTCAGTGGCCCGGCTTGGAAATCCACCAGACACATCACCAATTTGGCCCTGCTGGATACGATCCCTACCGTTAAGTGGACCCTGTATACTTCCATTATTAGCCTCCGAAGAGCCTTGGAAGTTCACACCTGTTTCCTCTTGTTTCACAGAGTCTAGGATGGCTACTCCCCCGTCCTCTACTTTAATCTGCCTCGAATTCCCAACAGGAGAATGATCTAAGACACCATCTTTTCTCTCTTCTTTCACTCTTTGTGTAGGAACAGAATCACCGTGCAACTCAGAGGCAGCATTCTTGGTCAAAGCTTCATCTCTCATTTTGTCAACTTCACCTTCGTTTCCAGGCTTACGGTCATTATTCATTGCAGATACATCAGGTTTTACTTCGTTGAAATTAGCTCCAAAATCATTAGCAACTGGCTCAGGCTTCTTCATGGAGGGTGATTTATCTTCTTGTTGTTCCACCCTTCTTTCAGGTGGTGCATATTGGTTAAGTTGCTGCTCTGAATATGCATGTGGTTGGTTCATCACGTTTAGATTACTCTGATTTACAGAAGACTGGCTTGTACCAAATTGTGGTGGTCTAGCATGCGATGGTGCAATTCCCTGATTCAACATAGGAGGTCTTCCGACATAGTTTTGAGATGAATGAGGTAGCATGACATGAGGCAATGCAGCCCCTTGTTGACCAAAGCCAAGAGGAGGTTGTTGCATTGGCTGAGATGGACCTGGTGGACGTACCTGAGAGTGTTGTTGAGCAAAAGGACCACCGTGGTGTAACGTACCTTGAAGTTGATCAGAAGGTTGTCCTGGAAATGCTTGAGGCTGCGGCATATATTGTGGAGGCATTGGTTGCTGGGCCTGATGCATAGCCGGACGCTGCTGAGGCAACATATGAGGAGGTTGAGGAGGACGCATATGAGGAGGTGGTGGTGGTAGAAATTGAGGGGGCGGCAAGGCCCCAGTTGGTGGCAGTTGCACTTGCATAGGATGCTGCTGTGGTGGTGGTGCATGCTGGTGAACTGGAGGATGCTGGGGATTCATAGGCTGCGATTGAACCTGAGGTTGGAAATGTGGGTGAGGCTGTTGGTGAGGTGGGAATTGCACTTGGGCAGGCTGAGGATGATGCATCTGTGGAAGAGGTTGCTGATATTGAGGCACTTGCATATGTGGTTGGGGATAATTTTGAACGGGATGTGGCTGGACTTGTGGGTACGACTGTGGAGGCATGTGTCCATGAGGTTGCTGCTGTGGATTCACTTGACCCTGCTGAGGATAGAGAGATTGAGGTGGTCCATTAGACGGAACCATCGGTTGAGCTTGAGAGTGTGTCTGAGGTTGCGGTTGACCCTGGCCCTGAGCCTGAGTGAGGGGAGGGTTTTGGGGCTGTTGCTGAGGTTGGACTTGTGGCGGAAGTTGCATAGGAGCTTGGACTTGCTGTTGAAGTTGAGGCTGCTGGACTTGCTGACCCTGAACCTGAAGAGGTGGCTGCTGTTGATACGGATAATATTGTTGATAACCCTGTTGGTATGGATCATAGCCAGGATACTGTTGGTAATATTGTTGGTAATACTGTTGTTCAGGTGTTGGCACAGTCGTTACAGGCATGGTTTGGGGTAGAGGATTAGCAGTTGCTGGCTGGTTCAAGTTCTGAGCAACAGGACCCTGTAGCTGTGACACTGGAGCCGCTGCTGCTTGATTAGCGATCTTGTTTTGATCAGTGGGCACAGAAACTCCAGATGCCGCAGCATCCTGTGCAGTTTCAGTTCCTTGTTGTGGTTGACCATTTGCACCCTGTTGCAAATAATCCCAAAGGTAACACACTAATACAAAAGAAATAAACACGAAGCTTTTATTTCTTAAGTGACAAAAAAGGATGTTTCATTACATTCACATTACAGGTCTGAGCATGTTCTTGCACTTGACGATGCACAATTTGAATTCCACATCGGTTGCATACTACCGGAGAATTGCCAAAAGTACATCCAGAACAGTGGGTTGTAGATTCAGATAAAGGACCTTGCCACATGCATCCACTCCGATGAAATAGGCAATGCACAGTAGTTTTCCCAATGGATTCCGCCAGAGCCTTATTGGACTCCAGGAGTGGCTGAATCCAAGATTAACATATAAAATCAAGAAACAAAATTTGGTAAAATAGAATCCCAATAACAAACAGTTTACCTTTGAACCAGCTTCGGTTACTAAATATCCATCATAAGGGCAGGCCTGAGTACTGCTTACAACATATGACAAACAAGGTTTACAGTATAGATGAGTGCACTGTGTCTGGACTGCTTCGTGCGGATAAACAAGGGTTCGGCAAACAGGACAAAAGTACTCGCCGGCAAGAGATTGGATGTTTAGTATACACTCATTGTCAAAACCCATGTTGATTCAGAATACCCTATTGGGCATTCACAGTATATCAAAACCAACCTGTAAAACAAGCAGTTTAAGCTGCATGATTAAAACTAACCATTTACATTGACGTAGAACAGCTGATCATCACAAACAAAGGTAACAACAGCCGCATTCCAACAGAAAGCACAACGTACGACATGTTTCAAACAAGACCCAGGTTTATTATATGATGAAAGTATTTCCAATATAACACTAGCTTTTATCAACCGACTAACAAAATTGCAAGTAAACAAATTTTTTGACACAGTAGCACTAAAACAGTTCCTAATTCATTGTGGGGACAAGCCATTTAGTTTAATCTGATTTACTTTGATTTCTTTACGGTAAATAACATTCCCCATCTTTCGCTTGAAAACCGGACTTCTGCATCTACTGCAGATTTGAGTGTAGAAATGCTTATTAATAAATGCATGGATCTTTTCCCTACTCAGTTTCTCCTTGATTACTAATGTACTTGATATGCTTTTTATGTTATATATATATATATATATATATATATATATATATATATATATATATATATATATACTCATTAGTGTTAGTATTTTATAAAGTGAAATCCCGAAAACTATATTACAGCGATATTTTAGCTTTTGTAGAAGAAAATTACCCATGAAGGGACTAGGATAATTCATCAAGGTTATACCCGTCCCTCCTTAGTATATGACCCTACCTAAACCCAAATCTCATATTACCACAAAGCGCAAATATAACACAAAATAAAAAACAAAGCACATCAATGCTATGTTCCTGAACATGTTGATTAAAAATCATTTCTAATATACGCAACAAAACTCGATAAAAACAGCTCCTAATACATTATGACTTTCATCATGTCTACACACAATATGAAGCTTACGCATTTCGGTAAACTCAGCAAAACCTTAGTTCAATTACCAAACCACTCAGATATAAAATAAATCCTACAGATTAATATTACTTCAAATAAACATATACTCTTAAATAAAATAGATAATTACATAAAATTAATTTCTAGCAAATATTAAAAAAAAAAAAAAAAAAAAAAATTAAATCGATGAAACAAAACCCTAGGGTTTTAGGAAAGAAATCAAACCTTGATGACAATGAGAATTAGGAGTCAGTATCTGGTTAATGGAATTGTGAGAGAGATTAGTGTTTGATCGGACGGTGGCGATGTGATCACCGGGATGCCCTAAATTCAGTGTGGCAGATAAAAGTAGAGCGAGAGAGAAGGATGTTTTGTGTAGTTATGTACTTCTTGGTATGTCTTGACGTTGTAATATGCAAAAAAATAAAATAAATAAAAATAAATAAATAAACAAATTAATAAAATTTTATTAAACTTATCGTAACCCACAATTCATTATTTTGTATCTTCCAAACAATAAATCTCAAAATTTTATGTAACATTTGAAATTTTATGGTAACAACGAAATAAGACAAAATTCATCTTCTTCTCTTTTTTCTCTATTTCCATCAAGATAGAATGTTTGTGCATTATCGGCTAAAATAATTTCCGTCTCCATATCGTCTCCAACAATGTTTAGAATATCATTATTTCATTTTGCACTATTTTTCTTTGTTCGTCAAGTCTTACGAGTTCTTTGCGAAGGTATGCAAGTCGTTGCGAGTTTTCCATTTTTTGGTTTCGGTTGTTGTTGGATAATTTTTTGAGTATAAAACATGTGATAATATGTAAGTGTGAATGGCATATAGGTGATACGATATAGTAGTAGAGATATATACACAGTTAGTGCATGATTTAACCACATTTGAGGGTTCACACTTCCAAAGTGTGTTCCCTCAATGTGTTCCATTCTTTTAAGGGTTCACACTTTAAAAGTACGTTTCCTTTATTGCATGTGTAATTTTGTTGTACACTCACTTTATAAGTGCGAACCAACAAAGTAAATTCTTCCATGCAAAGGGTATGCACGTACAAACTGCGTTTGGGGTAGTTTTGGATGTGTTTCAAAAGCCCGAGTAGTGTCCATAATTGTTTAAAAAACGCGGGTAGAAAAAAAATATTTCTCTATACTAATAAGATATCACCTAGAATTTTGACACATGTCAGCTTATTAGCTTGCCATGTACAACAAATCTTATTTGATACTCATATTGTTATATTTTTGTAACTTTTGTTTAGGGTTATGCAACTTTTATGGATAATGGGTTTCATTTAATTGTTAATTGAATTTAGTTTTTTTGAAACTTGATGGGTATGTTTGACGTAAATGGGCTAGAGGTTGTAGCTAGAGGCTGGAGGCTTGAGCTTCTATTTATGAGCTATTATTTTCTAAAAGCCTCAAGCTCTTTGAAAGAGCTTTTAATTTGTGGCTTTTTCTTTCAAATTAAAAGCTTAAAGCTCTCCGTACCAAACAAGGCTATGGGGCTGTTTGATATCAGCACTGACCAAAGACCCAGACTCAGACCATGGACTCGGTCCGTGGTCTGCCCGTTTGATAAAGCAAAGTTGTCACGGACCCATATCAAAGATTCAATCTTCAATTAAAACCTGCAGACTCATTTTTTCAAAAAAAATCCCAAGCCGCTGCCCCTTCAATCTACAATCCTCCACCACCGCTGCTCCACCGTCGCCGCCGTTGCTCCTCCTCTAGAGTCAATCACATTCAAAGAACATGATCAAAAGTTATAAAATTTACCTAAATTTATGAAAAAATTAAATACCCAGATACAAAAGAATTGAAATTGAAACATGCAATTGAGAGAAAATAAGGTTACTGTTTCTGTTGCTGGATTTTTGGGGGTATATTAGTGTTGTCAATTAATGGTGGAATAAATGAATGAATCTGTGTATTAATGGTTTGTTTGGTTTCATGTTATGAGATATACGTTGTTAGTCGTTTGTGTGGGGTTGGGGTTGGTGAGATAGTTGTTGTTTGTATGTTGTTTTCTAGCGATGGAAATGTGTGATAAGATTTATAATTTTTAAATTAATAAACGATATCAAACTTTGGATTTGGATTTGTTAGACATTTGGATTTATGTTTAATTTGGATTTATAGTTAATTTGGATTTTGTACCACATTCAATATAAAAATAAACAGAAGAGTAAAATATTCATTTCTTCCAGTCAGCATAGCCAGTCTGAGACATAATCAAACACAACAAACTCAGTCTGCACCTAACTCAGTCTGAGCTTCAACTGAGTTTGCACTAACTCAGTCTGCAGCTATCAAACAACTCCTATATCTAAAATGAGCTTTTAAATTTGAAAATAAAAGCTTGTAGCCCTCTTAAATCTCTTAAAAGCCACATACCAAACATACCCGATGTTAGACTTTTTGATGTTTATTGACTACAATATTGTTTATAGACCAATTTGTCATAAAAAAAAAGTCAACCTTTGAGCGTACATTAATTGTTTAAGAATGTACAACAACGTTTTATGAAGAAATTAATCTTGATGATGTTTTGACGGATCTCGCATATAGAAGAAGAATATATATGTGTATAATCTTGATATCATGAAAAGGTTCGAAAAGCATACTTGCAAAGAGGTCTGTATCAACCTCGAAAACATAAATTTTCTCAAAAAGTTATTAGCAAGAGAAAAAGAAGATTTAGACCAATATGGTTTTAAGTTACACAAATCTCGGTTAAAATATAGTATGAATAAAAATGTTGTGTTTTGTTTATATTGTTATATATGTGATGATGGTGTTTATGAGAGTGATGGCACTAGTTTCATAACCGGTTGTTTCACTAACGTTGTGTTCCCGAGTTTTTTTTTTTAAAGAAAAGAAAAGAAATGGAAAGAAATGGATAGATTAAAAAATAATAATCGTGTTCCACAGTTTTTGGAGGGAGAGAAGAGAAAAGAAATGGAAAGAAATATATTACTTATTTTCTCTCATAAACTTCCTATCAAAATTGAGAAGATTTGAATAGAAATCAAATCTAAGACATGGATAAAATATTTTTTTCCCCAAATTACCCTCAACATAACAAAAGACATTATTGATTTCAAATATATTTTGCTTGAATTTTCTTCATTATTTTAATATTTTTATGATTTGTTTAATTGATATATAATATTTTTATAATAATAAATATTATTTAAATCAAAAAAATTGCATCACATATATCTTACCACGTCTGCAACATTATTTAAATTAGAATAATAAACATTATTTATTATAATTTTATAAATTGTTTATTATTATATAAATATAAATTATAGTCTGATCTATAATTTTTCGAATGTATCTCCAAGAAATTGAACTGTATCAGAACTCTCTTTTATTATAAAATCTTCATCTCTGTCATATAATTCTTTTTTGTGTTTCACAAAATTCTGCAGTCTGCAGCTTACATCAGGTAAGTATTCAATTTTTACATCTATATTCTATATACTTGCTTTATGTACGTAGTAATAATCATGTGATTTTCTATGAAAAAAAAGAAAAAAAGTTATCTTGGTGTTTGTTTTTAATTTTTTGGAAGTTTTTGGATGTTGATGTTTGTTTTTAATCAAGATATTTACTGTTTGCACTTCTATTTTTTCCTTAATAGAATACGTATCATTGTCGATATTATCTTACATCTTACATTTGAACATTATATTTGTGTTTTATGTTTTATTTAAGTGATATATAATAAAGGGTATAATTGTAAAATAATAATTTTCTTTTCCTTTCTTTCTGACTCTGGAACACGCAGTAAAAAAAAGTTCCTTTCTTTTCTTTGCAACTCTTCCCATCTCGGGAACACGAAAAAAAAAAAAAAAACTTCTTTTCTCCATTCTTCCTTTCTACTGTTTTATTTTCCCTTCTATTCTTTTCTCCCCTCATTAAACTCGGGAACACAGCGTAATTATAAAAGGAATGAAAAGTTTGATCTTCATATTGGGTGTGTAAACATTGTTCAATAAACGTAAAGATTTGATGCATCCAAATCAATGCATTGAGTATCCGTTTGATCTGCATAATGTTTTTGAAGGAATTAGAATCTGTCAAAAGAATTGGAATATGAAGGAATTGGAATATGAATTATTGAAATATGTAACGAGTTTGGTTTGGAATATGAAGGGATGGAGATCTAAACTATAGAAATATGTAACGAGTTTGGTTTGGAATATGCTATCCCGGAGACCCGGGTTCGGTTCTCGCCCAACACTTTTAAAGAAAAAACAAATCAAAGTTTCAAAATATACCAAATAGTCCATGGACTTATACTTTAAAATATTACAAAACAACCTCTTTACTTTTTTATAAATTTTTTAGATATATATTATTATTTCGTTTATCCTTTAATTATTACCTTCCATTTTAATACTTTTTATCATATATTTTTGTTAAAACTCTATTTTATATCTATAAACTCTTTTCATAAATTTAAATAGTTAAACTTTTTTTTTTCTTTTTTGTCTAATTCGATATTTATTATACGATCCCGTTAATTTTATTATGATTTTTATTTGTATCTTTTATTAATTCTTAAACAATTACTTTTAATATACGTTTCTAATATCTTTAGCAACGTGCGGGCATCCAATCCTCGTTTTGATAAAAGATAAGAATAAATAACTAGTAGGATATTTCAAAAAATGAGTATTTCTAACCTGAAAAAAGTGATGCTAATATATTAAAGAGATAAATTTGAAGATATGAGTATTAGCAATCGTCTTACTACTACACACTGATATTAAAAACATGTATGATCCAGTTTTTCTTTTTTGAAGCTTTTAGGAGTTAGTTTTTTGTTTTTAAAAAAACTAGCTCCTTTAATATAAAAGATTCGATTGAGGTTTTTTCTTCTTTTTATATAACTAAGAGATGATAATTTATTACCTATGTTTCATTAACGTTTATTTGACACATCATTTTTTACTTAGGTGTCGAGTTTTCCTCTTCTTTGATCCTTGGTAATGTCACGTGGCTTCGGTTTTTGTTGGAAGATGTTAATCATAGCGTGGGTCTTGGTCGTAAAAAATTAATTTATAGTATGATAACATTTGAATTTTTTTAGAAAGTAATTATTATCAATGTTTGAATTTATTAAGTAAGGTAGTTATTTATTTTTTAGGTAATAAATCTGGTTTTGATTTGTGTAATATTATTATTATTATTTTTAATTTAAATTTTTTTTATTTTTTTATTTGTGTCTATTGTTACTGTTGTATAAAATTACTAGCTTATAACCCCTGGTAGTACGGGAAATATATGAAATCTAATGCTATAAAAACATTATCATTGTTGTAAAATTTTCAATTATTACGTTTATGTACACATTTCTCGAAACTAGCATTTAAACATGTTTGATATATGTTTAACAAATGATTGAATTGAATAAAGTATGACATACGTAACACACAGACTTATACACGTAAGGCGCGTTTTGTGTATATTAATAGCTTATACGTATGTGTAGTAAATGGATTAGCTATATCAAAACAATGAGCTGAAGAATAACCTATGTATATTGCATATGGCTTGAAGAATACATGGGATTGGATGATATTACAAAATCACCCAATCATATTTGTTTTCAGTAATTTATGTTGTTTAAAACCCACAAAACAAATGACATAGAATCCCTTGAGAGCTTTCGTACTTTATCTTCTAAGTGAACCATTTTTACCCAATTCAGAAGGCTATAACATGATGTAGTTGCGTGTATAGTTTCGTGTGCAAGCAGATATTTGTAACTAAAAAGGAAGATTTAGAAACCCCAAATATGATGTAAAAATATTCAAAATAAATGGCAACAAAACTTCCCTCAAAATAAATGGGTTCATTTAGGTTACAACTCGAACGGGTATATTGGTTCTTCATAAGTAAATAGTGGTAAAAATTTCAACCATTTACTTATGAATCATGAATGGGTAGATTTAGTTTATGATTTATCTATACCATGGCAAACATGGGAAAAATAAAACATATGGTTAATTGTGTTGAAACTTGAAAGTGCTTAACGGGTCAAAAATCACCTAATGCGTATTATTAATGAATGCGTGTTATTAATGGGCGGAACCAAAAATAAGTTATTTTAATAAGAATCTATAAAAAGAAAAATTGTACTTTAGGAGGTTTTAATGTTTTAAATAGTCAAAATACACTTTGTGATTTTTGACCCATTTAGTATTATGGACTTTGGACAATTTTCAACCAATTTAACCCATTCATAAGTAACTGATTCGAAATTGCACCCTCCACTCGTGAATATTTGAATCCTTACCTTCAACATATTCTTTAGCTCCAAAAACCAACAAAGTAGCTCAAACCTCAATAACATGTCATTAGATACTATGTCTTTACTAAATTAATGTTTCCGAAACAAGTATTTTTAAGGTGATCAAATTTAATACTGATGAAAAAGAATTGCAACCACATATATAATTTGGATAAAGTGATTTCATAAATGTCTATGACCTGTTTACTTTCTAGCTAAACTCATTTCTGATACCCTTAGTTTAATTGCTATAAGGTTCTATATAAAGGAAATTTGGATGTGTAGTGCAGAAGTCCTCTATGTTTTGTCATGAGCTTAAGTAAAAAGTCTATTTGCTTCATATATCCCTATATATGGATAGGAAAGTGAATAGGTGTCACACCCCGCTAAAGCGGAAACACGGGATGTGAAGAGCAATAGCATTCGACACACAAGTTTATAATTCCACACCAAGTTATATTAAAAGAAAACATAACATCAAATGTTTACAAGCGTTTAAAACAACGTTTTCATATCCGTAATACAAAATAGGTGTTCATAGCCAATCCGCCCGAACCCTTTCCCATTATTGAAGTCATCATCCCCAAGCGTTCAAGCATAATCTCATGCTTACTCGTAACCTGAAAATACGAGTCAAGTGTTAACTACGGGAGACGTAGTTAGTGAGCTACAAGTTTAGATAAAAGCATTAGAGTTTCGACGCACATAACAATGACGTAAAGTATAGCATTAAAATAGTTGTCGCATAACCATGCCTAAAATATAGTGTTCAAATAGTTGTCGCATAACCATGCGTAAAATATAGTATTCAAATAGTTGTCGCATAACCATGCGTAAAATATAGTATTCGTGTTTGTAGGCATTGACCACATAGCGCGACTATGTGACAATCCTAAGTATTGCCCAATGATCGTATCGTTGCGTTGCTAAGCCTATTAATTACCCACTAGAAGATTATGCACCACTAGTTGTCGTCGTTGTGGTGAGGGTCTTTGCAACTACCCTAATAGCGCTATCCATAAGTTCTATCGGTCCTTTCCAAGGGATTAATAGCAACCAATGTCACTCGGATTGTATGGGATTTTCGTAGCATCTCACGACCATGTTGTACAACGTCCGCAACATGTCGATCGATGCCAAGTCATTGGCAATCTAGTGTTTGTATCCTCAACATCGTTGGCAAAATCATCAACGATGCTGGCAAAATAGTTGTTTGTTTCCTCGGCATTGTTGGCAAAATCATCAACAATGCCGGCAAAATATAGTTTCGAAATAGTATTCAAGTAATAAAGCGTATCGTAATAGTTTTCAAGTATCAAATCGTTTCGTAATAGTATTCAACTATCAAGTCGTTTCGTAAAAGTAAAAGTGTTTTCGTTTAGCATTCAAGTATGTTTCAGCTTAACATAAAGTTCAAGCCTAAGACTAGCATTTCACCCCAAAATGTATTTGAAAGCGTTTAAAAGTAGGGGTTTGCTCGGAAAAGCTCGAAAGGTGCTCGGAATCACCGAAATCCTATTTTATACCAAGTTTTGGCGTAAGTAACATTATTTATTAGTTCATACAATCGTTAGTCAACGACATGCTTATGTTGTAAAGTGTTTGTAATTAGTTTTACTAAAATTGGGCAGCGCTTCCGCGCTATAGTTTCTAAATCCAAATTTTCCCACACTTTCCCGCTTACAATTTTTATAACACTAATTAAGTTAATTCACCAAGTTCAATCTAAATGTAATATGTCAAATAAGTCATCCCAAACACAAGTATTTGTTCATTACAGTAGTTTATATTCAGATTCAAGATAATAAGTTCAAAGTGGCGATTTTTATCAAAGTTAACAACGACTTTTGGAGCTGTCAGCAGCTCGGTGCGCAACACTGGTTCATGGTGCGGCGCACCTGCTGCATGGACTTCTCCAAAAATCGTTTTTGGTGGTTAAATCGGTTATCTTGATGGTAGATTTCGACATGCAATTGTTATAAACCTTATTACTCATCATTTTCATAGTTTATATGTAACTTTTAACCACAAAGACAAAGATCTAAGCATCATTTTAATATAAACCCGTTTTTGTATAAAAATGGTTATAAAATGTCACACCCCACTATAGCGGAAACACGGAATGTGAGAGCTGGAATATCATTACACGGTCATAAGCAAATTTAAACGATTCAAGTCATTTCATTAAAATAAAAATAGTTCAACATTTAAAACAACCAAGCAGTTCACAAGTTAATTTTTAAGTACAAATACAAGTTCCAAAATAAAATTCCCAAAATAGAAAGGTCTTTTCCAAGTGCGCCTCACGTAACCATAGTGACCCTTCCTTGCCATGCATCCCAACACTTACACTAATTTCCTGAAACATAAGATAAAGTGTCAACTACATAAAGTAGTGAGTGAGTTACAGTTTAGAGTTTCGATAAAAGTTTCCAAAAATAGAAATATATATATGATGACGTCATAAGTAAAAGGAACGGAGCGACGCTAGAACATATATAATAATAGTAAGAAGTTTTGTACACACGTAAGTAAAACAAATAAAACTCGTATAAATAAAGTTGAAGCGGAATCCAGGCGCTAAAAAGGTATATGCGTAGGTAATATGTGCTTAACTAAATAGTAACTCGTATCAATCACTTGGTATAATATAGGTTGTAAGTTTACACTAAACCGATTGTCTGGTCAGGATCTAGCCCCAAAATGTTTAATTGAGTTTCCACCTGAATCTTAGTAATATGTACTTGGGTCGCTAACCCTGAGTAAGGAGTGACCTCTCCTAAGTATCGATACTCATAATACTAACGGCTATTGCTAATAGTGTGTAAAGTTTCCGAGTCCAAAACGGGGCAACTGGGTTCTGTTTCTAAAATAGTAGGCACTTACGGGTTTATATTCTCATCAAGGATTGGTTGCTCTAACAAGTATCCTAATTTAGTTAACCAATTAAGGAGTAACAGCACCTATACGCATATTAGTTTCACAAGTTTCCAAGTTTCCCAAAGTTTCAAAGTTTCCAAAGAGTTTCAAGTTTAGTACAAGTTTCCAAAGTTTACGAGTTTCATAAGTTTCAAAGAGGTTTCAAGTTTCCAAGGTTTCAATAAGTTCCAAGTTTCACACGAGTTTCCAAATGTTTCAATAAAGTTTCGAAAGTACCAAGTTTCCAATAGTTTCAACAAATCGCAAATAGTTTCGAAGTTACAATTCATAAAATCTTATGTTTCCCCCAAATAATGTTTAAAAGCATAAAAGTAAAACAAAGTGGGGTTGTAACTCACGGTTTGCGAAGTAAAGTAAGAATACTAAGAGCACAAGCGAAGCGGAACGTGTCGGGAATCAAAAGTGACCTAGAACACTAGAATAACGTATAAATATTATTAGTATGAATTAGGTTATGTTAAAGTTCCATTTTAACATTTTAAACCTTAAGTTCTAATATTTTAGATTCTGTCCCAAAAATATTATTACGTAAAAGTTATATGCATAAGTGTGTTCGTGTACGTTTTATAGTCCGATGTGTCCAATTAGGTCCAAAAAGTGTCCAAGTTCAATGTCCAAGTGTGTAAGTCTCGAAAATATTAAGTTACTGAATTTGGGGTATATTTTACGGTGAAATTTGGGCAGCGCTTGCGCGCTATAAAAATTTAATCCAATTTCAAAACACTTTCCCGCTTTAAAACACGCAATATAACCAATAAGAGCGATAATACAAGTGTTTCAATTCCAATAGCTTTTCCAAACAGTTTCTTTATCAAAAACAGTAAGCTTTTTAAAGTTTATAATCTGTGGTAACTTATTTTAGCTTATTTTTACGTTTAAAGCCTTTAAAACGACAAATATTATGAACAGCAGTATTCAGGCGGCGGCTGGAGACACTCAGCCGCCGGCTGGTCTTTAGCCGTCGGCTGAGAACCTTCAGCCGCCGGCCAAAAGCCTTCGGCCAGTTTCAAGATTACGTTATTTTTCGATTTTTAGCTTGTTTAAAGGTTAGATTCGACATGCAAACTGTTATTTATCAAATATATGAGTTTTTAGAGTAAAATCACTGTTTCTTTTAGATTTATATGTTAAAAATGTAGATCTATTATAAAAACTCGTTTTTAAGCAAGAAAACGTTTTAGATCATTATAAAAACATATTTTCCGTTTATGGATCTTACATGCAAGTGATTATTTAGATGAAAACAATAAAAAGAAAGGGTTTTACCGAAGGAAAAAGCAAAGTGACGGTTTGGATGAGATTTGGCTTCAAAAACTTCTTCAAAACCCGATTTAAACCTTTTCCTTTGATACCCTTTACTCTTGGAACGATTTTGATGGCTTGGATGGTCGATTTATGAGTGTTAAAGGACTGATTATGGTGTTATATTTTCTGTTTTGGTGGAGGTGTTCTTGAGAAAATGTAGAGAGAGATAGAGGAGTGTGTGTGTGTGTTTTAGATTTTCAAAATGAAAGTGAAAATGAAAAGGAAATGTTAAAGAGGGTGTTCAATACTGGTATTGGGACTCCAAATGGCCAGTATTAGGTCCAATCCCGTATTAATTAGTTGAGCCAATCGAAATGCATGCAAAAATGACTCATCAAGTCACAGTCAGCGGGATTCAGCCGCCGGCTGTCTCTATCCAGCCGCCGGCTGGATGGAAATTCCAGCTTTGTGACGTTTTAAGTTTTCCGTTATTGTTAGTTAAGGACCAGAATCTTATTAGTTTCCTTTATGAACTTAGTCAAGTTCTTGTGTTGTAGATTTGGTGTTAGGATTTATAGATTGATTCCGACTTTTGATTCCGACAATTAAAGACACCACAAATATGAACCCGAACAATATGAACACGACAAAAGAGTAACTAGAGATTCGAACCGATTAAGTAACTGAGAATCACCTGAATTTTAGACGGTTGTCACATAAAACTTCATCAAAACTCATTTTTAGTTACTAGATCGTACATGCAAGTAAACATTTATGTATTAAACAGTGGATAAAAGTGTTTTTACCCAAAGAAAGTGTATGGATGATGATCTAGAGTAACTAGGAGGTGCTTTCGGCTTCAAATCGGTAGAAAAATGTTGTATGCACCCAATGAATGAACCTTTCTTGCTTAGATTGATGATGAGGACGATTTGTTAAGGTGTTTAGATGGATTATTTGTGCATTATTTCTGTAATAAGAGAGTGAGTTTGAGAGAGAAAAGGGGAAAGGTGTTTGTGTGTGTAAATGTGTGTGTTTGTGTTTTTGATAAAATGAAGGAAAGAAAAGAGGTATAATGATATTTTTGTGTTGTTTGGGGCCTTAAACGAGTTGGACTTATGGTTGGGCCTGTGTAGCATCGAGTTTGGATCATAAATTGTCAACAAAACCCGTCCAGCCACCTGGTGCGTCGCACCAAGGCCTAGTGTGGCGCACCGGGCCCTTTTTCCGGTTTCGTTCGTTTTTCGTTTGCGTAATTGTTAAGCATTTGCGTTCGTTTGGCGTTTACGATTGTTTTGCTCTGAACTTAGGCAAGTTCATTATAAGTTTTCTTGGTATTAGGATTCATTTAGTGATTCAATTCCGATTTCCGATTCCGGTTCCGAGACACATACGTTTAAAGTTTAAGTAACGTAAACCTACGTTAAAAGTTTTGTGTGAGTTACATCGAGGTTAGCTTAAGAGTTGTGTCTACGAAACCACGTAACACATAAAGTTAGTTATATCGAGTGTCAAATATGAACATATCGAGGTTATAAGTTAGCGTTCTCGACCAGAGTTTAGACGATTGTCACAATAGGCTAATTATGTTATTGTTATAACCAAGTGCAAGCCATGCCGACTTAAGTGTTAGCCAGGAACTCATTTACTTCCCAAACAAACATTCAATAAAATCTATACCACACCATTAGTTTCTACATAAAACCAACTACATAACAACAATACAAATTCCAAATATAAGGCATTTAATATCTTAATATATAGGAAAAATGTGCTTTTCTACTTAAATATAATAATATCTCATTTTAACTATTATCGTATCGTATATGAATTAGAAATCCTTTTTAATTTATAAAAAAGGTTCACTAACTCAAATGGAAACCAAACGAAAGTTACCATTTTTATAAAGTTTGTCACTATATCTTGAGTTGCGCTTTGTGTAACTTTATAATACTTTGTACAATCACTCTTCTTAGGAACACGACCAAACATGATGGAGGCATTCGAGAGCTAAAACAATCAAAGATGTTTAGTAAGTATGACATTGTTTTTCTTATTATGTCACTAAATATATGACACTTATGGGTACTCCAACAACCATTATAATACATTTTCCGTATGTTTCATCAACAAGATTAAGTACTGCAAATGATCGATATATAACAACAACAAAACATAACAAAGAAAAAAAAATTAAAATTAAAAACTTCAGAATTAACAAACATAATTTTATTTAAACATGAAGAAATCACATCATCAAAACACACACGCATACTTCCAAATCGAAAGCTACAAATCTACGATATTGCTAATCCCTATGATGCATAAAAAGAAGGAACAACATGTTCACTTGATTCGATTAACTTCTTTTAAATCCAACGTGAAAACTCGTATAACCTAATGGAAAATTAGAGATATAATCGAATAAAATTTCAAAAGAGATAGTCATGTATATGTAATTACATACTAATCGATAATATCATAATCATTCTGTTGGAAATCGAACGCTTTGATTTAAAGAACGGCGAGGGAAAGAGAGAGACTAACGAAAGAGATTCGATATAAAAGTCTTCCTCAAGATGCTCCTATACTCCAGGTGCCTATGTTGTTAAATATTTTATTTAATTTTTAGTTAAAGGATTTGTATTGGTTAAGGATTATTCTACAACCAATTTGATTCTTTACAACAAGTTTTGTCACACTATAAATACAAGGCTTTATCCTAAATTAAAAATCATAAATTTTCTTGGTGGTGGTGTTGTTCGACCGTCGATCATAAGGAGGGAAAAAGGGATTAAATTTTCAAGTTTTTTGGTTTGAAGTTTCTTGTAGTTTTCAAGTAAGTCTAAAACTTTTACATTTTTTTTTCATATGTATCGATTCCCTAAACTTTCTTACATGATTTTATATCTGATTTTACTAAATTATTTGTTTAACCTAGATCAATATCAAACCTAATGATGTATGGTTGGATCTAAACAATATGTTCTCGGTAAAGATAGATCTAAAGAATTAACATGTTTTACATACAACTTTTGAAACCCTAATTTATGTATGTATATGTCGACACGTATAACATATGTAAATACTATTTTGATCAAATTGTTTATTATTTGTATTATGTATAAATTACTTATATGCTAGATCGGATTAGATGCAAGTTGGTTTATTCGAATTAAATGTTTTGTAAAGTTATTCTAAATAGGCTCACTTCAGGCCCGACCCTAACATTTCGGAGGCCTTGTGCAAAAAATAAAAGAGGCCCTATAAAATTTATAATAAATACTTTTTATTATAATAAACATGAGTTACATTATTATTTTTTAAACATCGATCTTCTAGCATTTTTTTAAAGCAAATTCATCTATTATACTTTCATAATCATTATTATCAAGAAACTCGTTTTTCAGTTGAAATTAAAGCCAATACATTTAATCTCTCTTGAGACATGGTCGACCGCAAATAAGATTTTAAGAGTTGGGAAAATGCACTGGATGACCATCGTACTACCACAAAATATCCGTATAGGTCATTGTACAAAATTTACGTCTATCTACATCATTATACCGCAAGTAACCTGTTATTTAAACCATTTTTACCCGATCAACAGGTTAACCTCCACTAATTCTCTCTCTCTCTCTTTCATTTTAAAATTGATGAACCCAAAAATTGTGCCGATGATCTACTCCGGCTACATTTTTCATTGATTAATCTTGACGTTACAATGTACACTTTTCGATTAATCTTGACGTTACAATGTACACTTTTCGATTAGAGTTAGTGACATTGCGATGTAGCAAGGGTCTGAATTTATGTTTAATTACTGATGAACAGTTGATAGTTATTTTCGACTACTGGATCTAAGATTGTGATGTAGTTTGACTAATAAGCTAGTTTGTACCTGCAATTTATTAAACAGTATCTCACAAATTATTATGATAAGCATGTAACACAACTGGAAAATAACCCCCCTAAATTTATTTGATTGGATAATTTTATATGTAAAGCTATCAACGGATTTTACCTGAGGGAAAGAGGGGAAAAGAAATTTGGTGTCCTCTCATTAGATGCAATAAATAGCGTCCGTCCTTGTGGGACCCACTTTGCAATTCTACAAAGAATAAACTGAGGACGTGTGTCTCTGTCAAGATAAGGATGGAGTGTCCTGGCAACACCAAATCTATCTTTTCTTGTTTTTAGAATATCACCGCGTCTTACATGAATTGCATCATAATCACCAAGAAGTGCCATAATCTGGAGTCACTCATCAGTAATTAAACATAAATTCAGACCCTTGGTAGGAAATAAGTTGTTTGATTATGCTTTAGATTTGGTTCGAAAATGGTTTAGAGTTAGTGACATTGAGAGTGTCGGCGGCGTTTGCGGTGGTTTCCGGTGGAACTCGATAATTTGAATCTAAAAATTAATAAAAATAAAAATAAAATTAAAAAACCTTGTGGAGGTGAATAAACCTATTGAAATGAAATGAAATGATGAAGGCAGCAAGGGAAAGAAGGGGATGAAGGCAGCAAGGGAGAGGGGAAGAGAGAAGGAAGGAATGTTTGGGTGGTACTGATGACGTGGCGGTTACCAACAGGTTGTAGGTGACCAAACTGATCTATTTAAACGGTTTCTTAAAGTTAAGGTTATAATTTAAACGGTAAAATACGGTATAGTGATGTAGATAGACGTAAATTTTGTACAATGACCTATACGAATATTTTGTGGTAGTACGATGGTCATCCAGTGCATTTTCCCTTAAGAGTTTTAGTTTAGAAAAGCTTCTTTCCGCGGATGCAACAGTAATGAGAATAGTCAACAATATTCTGTATGCGAAACAAGAAACCGAATAAGTGTTTAACCGTTTCAAAAAATTAAGTATTGAGTTGGCTTTGTCGTGTTCGACGGGCAAATTATTTTGTAATAATTCCAGTTCGTTGAATAAATCATCACCATCAATGTCTGAGATATCACCATTTTGTAACCTCTTTTCAAGATTTTTGCAACTTGCCTTTAGTTCATTAGTATTCAGTGACTTCAACTTCTCAGCTGTGAATAAAAAAACAAAAATGCCTTCATACTGTTTGTATTGCTCAAATATTTGCTCCAGTGAAATAATAGCATGATCAACTATGTACACAAAATAGTGAATCCTAGATGATTCTTGAGGTGAAAGTTCATTTAGTTGTTTTGCTGAATCAGTGACACTTTCGTCAAAATGTCTTTTCTTAATAATTCTTCTTTAATTTTTGTTTTCAACAAACACCGGTTCAATTCCTAAATCAGAAGCTATAGATCGGGCAGAATATAAAGCCTTCTCAAACCCATGTTCTCGGTAGTCTTTAAAAAATCAATATGTACCTAAAATTGAAAGTATGTGGTGTGATTTTTTCAAAGACATAGATAGGTTAATTTATAGCTATCTAATCAATTAATCGTTTTCCTTTTCCACGGATGTGGGACAAAAGTAAAAACTAAACTCTTCTTTCTCTTGTGACTCAAATGTGGGACAAAGATAATTTGTAAGCTTGTACCAACAAAAAAAAAAAAAACAAAAAACAAAAAACAAAAAAAAAACAATTTTTTTAAATCGGAGGCCCTAAAATTCGGAGGCCCCGTGCGACCGCACGACCTGCCCCCCAGGGCCGCCACTGGCTCACTTATTTGAGTGTGATGTCTAGATAAGATTAAGACGGATGTGTTAGTTGCTCCAAATAAGCTCGGTTTCTAATACGGTTAGCCATGACCACCCTCACCGTCTTACCTGGTTACATTCTAGTAGAGCTACCGAAAAAGTTTAAACTAAGTAAAATAGGTTAATAGTACAACATCTAGATCTAAGGTATAATTTGATTTGTTACATGAATACGAATAATACTAAATATGTAAACTTTCTAAAACAAGGAACTTTCTAAATATAGAAACTTACTAAAAAGGAAACTTTCTAAAATAGATTATTTCCAAAATCCTGATTTGGACTTACTCATATTTAGAGTTCTCTAAATAAGTCAAGTGTCAGTTCATACCCTACTTTTGAGTAGAAATTTTATAAACGTTTTTGGGGGAGAATGCATGATTATAAACAGTTTTTATATTAGACACGAGTATGCAACATAGTATGCAATACTTAGGTTACAACTTAATCACATTTTCTTGTATCACAAGTAGTTAATTATGGACTTAAACGCGAAACTTGTGAATAGATTTATTTGAGTTGACAACTATGCGTGGGTGGTTAGCTACCACTAGGTAAACGCATATATAATGTTTGAAACACACGAATATATGATTAAGATATCTGCTAGATAAGGCAACACGAATTATATTGTTAATGTTCTATATCATGAGCCTTTATATTGTTATATGCTTATATGTTAATTGTAACTTGGTTACTCATAAATCTCGTATGTCTAATTCATGGTTTTGAATTACTATTTTATGTTTTTTTTTTTACTAAACTTTGAGTTCACTCAACTTTCTAGGTGACACTCTTATAAATGCATTTCTCAAATATTTAGCTAAGGTTCCCATGAGTCGCGTATCAAGAAGTAAAATTGTGGGTTATTTCAAGCAGCGTCGAGCAATTACGACACTTTACAACATTTTTATATTTTTTTATTATGGATTATTGCCAAGATATTTTGGTATTTCATTTTGAATGTTTTTTAATATAGAATTATTCTATAAAACGTCATATTTGAGTCGTTTGCTATATCTTGATCACGTTCCATAAATGTCACAACCCAATTCATTTCTGTAAACTTCGGGGTGTGGGGTGTGACAGCGGGTCTACAAAGTAGATCGAGATAAGGGATTTCCTCGAAATAATTTTTTTTTTAATGATATATCAACCGAACACCCATCAACGAATATGTAAGTATAATCCTCTATATTATTGCTCATTAATAGACACTATCATCGGTCAATGATCATATACCCTCAGAACTGAACAAATACCCGAAACTCAACCGAAAACTATAATCCATCCAAAGAAAACAGAAAAAGACCTCAAAAAGATAAAAATAAAAATAAGAATAAAAAGTTGCTTAGGAATATTTCGAGAATGAAGAATAAGTTATTTTGGCTCAAAGGCGAGTTGAATTAGGTACCAATGCTCAGTGACCTAGTTGTTCTAACAATGCTCAAATCTTGTTTGATGCACTAAAATTGCAAAATAAAAATAATAAATAAGGTGTTTCCTCTTCGAGAGACTTCGGAGACAAAATATTAATTGCTCAAACACTGACAAAACTAATTATGTTATTATAAATAATCAATAACGGTGTCTTTTTATGTATTTTTAATTTGATGATTAATGTAACTTTTAAGTGTTTTATTTTAATTTTAGGTTACCCGAAGTCACTATGTTTTTCACTTTTATTCGATTGAATTACTATTAAAAAATAAAATACGTACTACCTTCTACTTCTTTAAGAAAAAACTAAAAGAAGCATTCATTTTTTAAATATTTCAAAGTCATCACTTTTTGAGTATCTGTAGCAGATAAACTTAAATTCTCATCGCTCACTCTGGCCTTTTTATGAATGCATTTAATGGCTACAGAATGATCTATATAAAAAAAATAAAAGTGCAATGACCTAAATGACTATCTATAATGGCGGTGTCATAGTGGTAAAAATTTGGTCTTTAAAGATGAAAATACGAGGAGGTCTTAACGATCTTTAGAGTAAAGAAAAATATATTTCCTTGTGGGTATGAAGCTTCAGTCTCGACGACTCCTACAACCGACAAAGCGAGTTGTCACCATGGTATTAGTCGGCTCGTAAAATGAGTCAGATATCTAGGATAACCAAAAATATAAAATAAAAGAAAAAAAATAAATGACTAGTTTTAGGACTACATGTTAGATAAACTAATACACGGTGGAAGTCATATAGCAAATTGTCCGCGACGATAAAAAATCAGATATAGCCAACTCTTATCAAGTGAGTGATGCTCATATATTTTATTGTTTAAAGAATTATTCTATCAAATAAAATTAAAGAGCAGGACTTTGGAATATATTAACCATTTAATTTTTATATATATTTAGTTAAGTTGTTGATATATTATTTAAATTAGCTCAATTTTAATAAAAGATAAAAATAAATTAGAGGTAGTATATTTTGAAAAGATGAGTATTTTTAACATGAAAAAAGTAATGCTAATATATCAAAGAGATAAATTTGAAGATAGAGTATTAGCAATCGGCTTGTTAATATACACTGATATTAATAATATGTATGATCTAGTTTTTTTAAGCTTTTAGTAGTTAGCTAGTTTTTTGTTTTTAAAGAAACTAGCTCGTCTATTATAAAAGATTCGTTTGGATGATAAGGTTTTTCTTCTTTTTATATAACTAAGAGATGGTAATTTATTACTTATGTTGAATTAACGTTTATTTTGACACATCATCTTTTGTGTCGAGTTTCATCTTCTTTAATCGTTGGTAATACCATATGGCGTTGGTTTGTGTTGGAAGATATTAATCATATCGTCGGTGTTGGAAGATAACATTTGATTATTCTTAAAATTTATTATTATCAGTGTTTTAATTTATTAAGTAAGGTAGTTATTTATTTTCTAAGTAATAAATTTTGTTTTGATTTGTGTAATATTATTATTATTAATTTATTATTCTTAGTTTAATATTTAAAAAATGTTTTTATATGTGTCTATTGTTAGTGTTGTATATAATTATTTTTATTTTATAATTAATTAAATTGTTCATTGTATTTTTAGTTAAAAAAAATTAGATATATATTTTTGTAATATCATATTATATTTTGTTTAGAAATAAAATAATTTAATAATTTTTATAAATCATGCATACAACGCACGTGACCAAGTTAGCTTCTCTTAAAATATCGATTTTCAAAATAAAATTCTAATTGAAGTAGCATATAAAAAAGTAAAATTTTCAGCTCCAAATCACACATATTCTCAGCTCAAACTTCAACCATCTATAACAAATACACCATAACAACTGATTTTCGTTAAAAAGTTAAAAAATATAACAATTTAATATATTTTATATACGTATAAAAGTAAGAAAGAAAAATAAAACTTAAAATATCAATCTCCTCCTCGTATTGTGGATCGGAATCTTTCAAAAAAATATCAAATCCCCAAAAAAGTGTATAAATTCCAAATTCCCGATTAAAAAAATGAAAGAACATACGGTATAATTATACAAATAGCCTACAAATACACACAAAAAAAAACATTAAATTAAAATACACAACAAACAACAACATTAAACAACAAGAATTGTAGTTAGATATTGAAATTGAATTGAAGTACATACATACAATACAGTTGTTGAGCAAACGTCGACAACAACTATCATCACCGCTTTGCTTTAATAATCAATAAATGAAGGACAGAAAACACAATCTTAAAAAACACATCCAATTTGAATTTAGCAAGCAACAATGTCGGATCACACTGAGATCTCATTTGTTGGAACCTTCATTTGCAGTGCTTTCGCAGCTTGTTTTGCTGAGGTTTTTTCTATTACTATCATCTTTTACTAGGACCACCTTAAATTGTTAAACGCACCCTTGGAAATCTAAGGTTCGATTTCCAAGCCTGCATTTTTATTTTTGTTGACAACATTTACCGACTCAAAATATGATAATTGTGACTTGTTTATGTTAGAATTTAGATAAAATGTTTTTCAAGTTTAATTAAATACCAAGTACTACATAATCATATAGGTATTTTATCACATGTATAATTGTCGGTATTAATTTTGTTTACTAGTTTTGTGTATTGAAAATTGTAATGTTGGGTTAATGAATCTTTACCTCATCTTTTGGAATGCATCTATTTTATCCTTATGCTAAAATCTTGAGATGTGGATCTCTTTGAGAGACAGAAAAAAGTTATTCTTGACTCGTTTTTTTCCGGGACAAATGGACTACTGAATTCAGTTATATGATGTGTGATAGATAACAAGAGTTTGAGTCCTGAATTTTCTTTTTTTTTAAGAAAAAGTAGTTGTAGCGAGTCTTTGGAAATCTGAATTAGGCACTCAAAACTAAGCTAATCGTATGGTGGCAATATCAGTTCATGTACTTATGTATGGATCGATTTGGGTCAAATAAGTTTAGCTAAAAGGTAAACGGGTCAAATGGGTCGAACAAGTCTCACGGGTTGAAAGCATTTCTCACTTGAAAAAAGTAAAATTTGTTAAATTTTCTATTTCTTGATTAAATAAACGTTGTCATTTATTTTGGCATGCTGTTTTTGTGCAGTTATGTACAATCCCTCTAGACACTGCTAAAGTTCGCCTTCAACTCCAAAAGAGAGCAGTATCGGGAGATGAAGGCAGTGCTTCTAAGTACAAGGGTCTTTTAGGTACCGTTGCTACTATAGCCAAGGAAGAAGGTTTGCTTGCACTTTGGAAAGGTATTATACCTGGCTTACATCGCCAATTTATATATGGAGGCTTAAGGATCAGTTTGTACGAGCCTGTAAGTACCAAGTATCCCATTTGGGTTTTTAGGTTATCCGGTGATTAATTGATCCGGGGCGTATAGGCTTTCACCCTTGAGGACTGATCCAGTATCGGCTCAAGAATGGTTGGTGTATTACATTTGAGATTTTCGTTATACAGGTCAAAGCCTTTTGTTCCGGTGGTATTATTCTTGAGGACGTTTCATTATTCCAGAAGATACTTGCTGCTTTGATTACAGGTGTGTGAATTTGTTATGTTTTCCTCTGTAATCACCTTTTTGAGTTTAACTGGACTGATTTTTATAATCAAAGTTAATGCAAGTTATTTTTCTAGAAGACCTTTGAAACCAATAGAGGTTGCAGCATTGACCCTTATATCTATGAATCGGTAAAATGGATAACATCATAAAGTTTTGTTTCCAAGGAAATATGTCAATTGGGTCAAACGATTCAAAAGTTGCCGAAAGTCTAGTTTAGATCATATAAGCATGTAAGCATATTAAAGACATTAATTATCTAAAAAAAAAAGACAGTGTTTGAGTCAAGCCGGCCCGCACGAAAAGGTTACCGTTTCGACCCGTTACCCAACCAGGCTATTTTGCCATGCATGCCGTTGACCGTTGATGCACCCTTGGTAATTCACGTGGGAATATGCAAATAAGGGCTTTGATGTTTGAACTACAAACAACTAATGATAGTTAGGTTAACGTTTCTAACAGAACTTATGCCAGAAGGTAAAGGGGGCTTTTTTCCTTTTAAAGTGTTGAAGATAAAATGCTGAATCATACGAAGCTGCTTGAAAAATGAGGCGAATGAATTGTAAAAGATGTATGTAGTTGTCAATTTTAACCTTCTAAACATTTAATATGAAATAAATTTATACATAGAAGAATTGTCCTTAAAACAATTTTTGGGTTTCATGTTTTCATGTAGATTTTTTTTTAACTCGATGAATCAGGCATTTCCATGCGCCACTCATAATTAAATGTCTGAACGAATTAGACATACAGGCCATTAAATGGTCCATTTAGCGTATTTATGAAAAATATCCACCTCTAAAGTCAGCATTTTTCTTATCAAACAGGTGCTATAGCAATTTCATTGGCTAATCCAACCGATCTAGTGAAAGTACGTCTACAAGCTGAAGGTAAATTGCCAGTTGGAGCACCACGGCGCTACACTGGTGCTTTAAATGCCTACTACACCATACTGAAGGAGGTAAGCTCCTTACATTTGTGGTCAACATACTTTTTTCGGTTTTTCCTTTTACCTAGAAGTGGTAATTTCAACCAATTTACATATGAATTGGTCAATTAGAGTTGTGTTTTATTGCAAACAAGTCCAGTAAAAACTTCAGCTAAAAGGATAATGTGTTAAACGAGTTGGAAGTTGCCCATAAGTCTATTTTCAACGCATACAACCTCCTAAATCGTTTTATTTTAAGGTTTGAATTATTGTTTTAATAATGCTGTTTAAATCGTGATTAACCGTTCTATGTACTTATACACTGTAAACAGGAAGGGCTAGTGGCACTTTGGACGGGTCTGGGTCCAAATATTGCTAGAAATGCCATCATTAATGCTGCAGAACTCGCTAGCTATGATCAAATAAAACAGGTCTGAGTTGGCTCAAGTTTTCTTCCTCGAAATAATTTCCTTGTGAAGTCTTGCTAGTTCTTATTATTATTTTTTTTCGTTCTATGGCAGATTATTATGAGAATTCCAGGGTTCACGGACAGTGTATTCACTCATCTACTCGCTGGTTTGGGTGCAGGGTTCTTTGCAGTACTGATTGGTTCACCTGTTGATGTGGTAAAATGATTGGTTTCGTCATTTATTCGATCATAGCCCAATGATTTATGTAGTTTTGATCCGTCCAAGGCAGGGAAACAAATTTTATGTGTTTCCAGAAAGATTCAATTTGACTTTTAACCTATAAAACATAAAATTTTAACTTCAAAGATATCGGTAATGAATCGAAATAGGTAATTTTTTTTTTAAAATATATTAGTAAATTTAAGAGGTTAATAGCATTTGCATAATACTTTGGGCAAGTTTCAACTCGTTGACTCGTCTCATTTTTAGCTAAACTTCTTAATTTACCTGTTAGAGATAAATTATAAACCCAAATAGCCCCATTTTCAAGTAAATTGGTTGAAATGGCCATATCTTGAAGTTGGTTAGTATATTTTGACAAATTGTTTAGAATCGTGAAAGAATTCTAAACATCTAAATCCAATAGGTAACACTGTAAAATCTTTTTGAAGAAAATCAGTGTATGTCGTCTAACTGTCGCATACAAATTATGTTGTTTCCAGGTGAAGTCTAGAATGATGGGAGATTCAGTCTACAAAAGCACCATTGATTGTATGGTTAAAACCTTAAGAGTCGAGGTACGTTTCCGTTCAAACATGTTTTGAATTTAATATGCAATAAGGCTCCTTTCGGAAAAAAAATGCAATAAGGCTGTTACTGATCTTTCTTTATTATACGGGGCGTTTGGATGTGCGTTTTGAACTGATTAAATAATATTGAATAATGACAATGAGATAGTGTTTAGATGTGTTTCTCCTGTCTCAAGTTGTAGTAGTCGGTAATTTGATTGTTTGGCCGGATCTGATAATTTAAGGAAGTAATAGATAAGACCAAGTTTGCTTGTAATATAATACTATTGCTAATTTGCAATTAGCATGTGAGGATCACTTTAGATCACTAATTCCGTTTAACTTGTTTATTAGGTAGTTGTTTGAATCATTTATTGACAACTTATACTATTAAATATTTTTTACTAGGAATGAGATTAACATGATAACGTCCGGTTGTGATTATTCTGATTTACGGTTTGCAGGGAGCCCTTGCGTTTTACAAAGGATTCCTCCCAAATTTTGGTCGACTAGGATCCTGGAACGTCATTATGTTTTTAACACTTGAACAAGTAAGATATTGTATTGTGAATTTTTCTTCTACAGTAACTATTAGGATATTTTTTAGGTAACCTGCTCCTAGCAGTATATGCTCATTCGTTTTAAAACACTAGATATTCATGTGTGTCTATATGCTCAAAGAGGGTATTTGTTAAATCCGATGTGGTACATTCAATACATTTGGGTATGAAGGTGTCGGTTTGGGTAGTGATTTATCTTCAACGGGTCAAATAAATTTTTTCTATTTAAACGGGGAATGGGTCTCGAGTTGCAAGACCTAAGTAACATTTTATGCTCATACAACCTCCAAAATTATTTATTTGGTTTACTATAAAAATTGAGATTATTATTGTAAGAGTTAATTACATGGCTAGTCCCTATGGTTTGCAAAAATTTCAACCGTCACCCCTATAACTTTTTTATTACACCACTCGTCCCTAAGTTTGAAATTTGTTGCCTCGCAAGTCCCTATTTTGGATGTGACGTTAAAGCAGCCTTTAAGTCTTCTCACATGGATGACATGTGAGGGCAGATTTGTCTTTTTACCATCATCTCTTCCATTTAATTACCACCATCCCCGAAACCCAGAATATTTCTCTCTCTACTCACTATATTCTCTTATCCCCAAAACCAAAACCTTCTGAACGACATTTGAACATTTTAATATTATATCAACAGAAATGTATCTAATTATAGAAACCGTAACTTTAATTAAATTTAAATGCTTCAAAATTATACCAGATAACATTTCCATCAAATCAACCTCAACACCGTCACATTTGAAAATCCGTTTAAACTCTCCCCGAATAGCCTCGATAACACCTCGATCAGCCACCAACGCTTCCAACACACTACTACCACGTCCTAACTTCTGAAAACCTAATCACTTTTCGCAATTTATCATCACTCTCAATCACACTCGAAATTCCCTTACAAACAAGCTCACATTTCAACAATGCCGAAAACTCAACCGAATTCACTCCACCACTACTCGTAACCGTTTCCACAGTCATAAACAAATCATCAAACCTAGCGTCTTCCGCTAGTTTGGAAGCTAATTCTGCATAGTAAGTGATTCGGTTGTGACTTTGACGATGTTTGTCCAATCGGACGGTTGAAAGTTGTAGCGGAGAACGGCGAGACTGAGAAGATGAAGATGGTGGTGGTTGTTGTGGTGGTTTGGAGTTGTTAGGTGGTGGTTTAGAGTTGGAATTAGTGAGAGTGTGTTTAGGAATAGGTGGTTGGTGAGGGGTGGAAATGTTATTAGGATTTCCTAAAACTCTATAATTAGGGTTTTGGTTTTGGGGAAAAGAGAAATAAAGTGGGTAGAGAGAAATATTTTGGGTTTGGGGGATGGTGGTAATTAAATGGGAGAGATGATGGTAAAAATACAAATCTGCCCTCACATGTTATCCACGTGATAAGACTTCGCTTTAACCTCATATCCAAAATAGGGACTTGCGAGGCAATAAATTTCAAACTTAGGGACGGGTGGTGTAATAAAAAAGTTATAGGGATGACAGGTGAAATTTTTGCAAACCATACGGACTAGCCATGTAATTAACTCTTATATTTGTTGTTGTAATGATAATTAAAGCATAAATTAATTATTAAAAAGAGTTAACAGACAGACAATTAAGTGTTTGTGGTCAACTGACCAGGCCTAACTCGTTTCGTCCCATATTATAAAATGATTCTTTCAAACCGCACTAGTTTTGATCGGTTTCCCAACCAGACTATCATGCCACCACTACTAAATCTTCTACAAAACTAGTACTTATAGTAAACTTAACAGTTAACACACCTCAAATGTGAGTGATTTATCAGCTCTCGTTCTTAAATATTAATTATCATGCCAAGGATCATTTAGGTTTCCATCTCATAACCAATTTACGATCACTAGAGTCACTTTTGGACTTGTCAAGATGAAATAAGGCCCTTTATCATTTTTCCTTTCTGCGATTTCTTGGAAGCCTGCTTCTGATTGATAACATTTATCTTTGGTTTAAATCACGATGACAGGTAAAGAAATCGTTCATGTGGGAAGCTTGAATTCCTAGATTCCTCCCAATTCCATATTCCCATTTTTTGGTGAGAATTCAGGCGGTGTTCTAGTTCGAGTTGCCTCCTATCTGTGACGTCTAGCGGGATAATTTATACTCGGTTTTCTTGGAGATAAACAATCGTATTATAATTTGGTTTTTGGAATTTATAGATGATAGAATATAAAGTTTATGAAGATTGTTACGTGCATTTGCGCAGAGTGTTATATGCGGTGTTGTATTTTTATGTTTTAAAAGTTCAGATGAGGGAACATGGACTTATGGAAATTTTGATCGACTTCTAATATTCTTCTTTGAGTAATTTGCATCGTGCTGGAACTGGACTGGCAGTAGAATGGAACAACTGGTTTAGTACAGTTTTAAAAAATGTGGTTTTGCTCCAAACCCCGCCATATAACTGAAGACGTATTTGAGTTGATCTGTCTTTTTTTTTTTCTTTTCCTTTTGAAGTCTCACCCTGAAACAGTTTTGTTTAAGTTTGGAAAACTAATATAGAAGTTTGTATCGGTTTTGAATTGGAACGAACTAACTTTTAAGACAATTTTGAACCGCTAACCAAAGACCATTTTTAAATCATAATATTAGGAACCGACTTTAGAGACAACTTTGAACTGAGAACTGAAAAGAAGAACAGATTTCTCATTTTGTGTGTGTGTTTAAAAGGCAAAACGGTACTTACTATGGGTGTGTGATGGTAAGAAAGCGGACCTTACTGATACCGTAATTTCAAGAAAATGTATACCCAGTAGCGGACCGTATTGCCCCAGTTTTGTGCCAAACCGACTTAAGGACAGTTTTGTGTAACATGAAAGGTTAGACTATTAAAAATATTTTGCACATTCGAGATCGACATCAGACAAGATTTGAGGTACCCCTGTTGATTACAAAACGAACTGTGGCTAGGTGTTTAATACACCTGTTAATTACAAGGGATCGGAAAAATAATCAAAAAAAATAAATTCAAGGCACAAAATACGTAGGCATTCGCTGCAGACGAAATCACCACAAACTGTTGAAAACTAATATGTCACACTCTGTATGCTTGCTGTAGAACCAACCAATCGAAAGCATCATTGTAGACAAGTCTAAAAACCAAAACAAAGTTTTTTGTTAATTGGTCCAATGCTTATCGAGGTTACCAAACCCGAATAACCTGAAGTGTTGTTCGGGTCGTTATCAGTTTATATTCGGGACCCGTATAACCTGTCCGTACAACACCCCTAGTTGGTTGGGAAATGACAAGGCAACACTTGCTTTTCTGCAGATCGAAGAGGCAAACAAAATTTCCACTTTATTAATTAAACTTAGAGCCTTACAATTTGCAAAGACCTGGAGGCCTTCAATTCATGGTACCATCTTCTTATAAACTCGTCCACTCTCAAGTTGATTACATTTTCGTATATTTCTAGCTCATAGTTTCCCTTTTCGTATATTTCTAGCTCATAGTTTCCTACAGCGTGTTGCTCTTCTTGAATTCTTCTAACAGATTCAACGACAGAGTTGCTAACGTCTTCGATTTTTATAAACTCAAGGGTTGGTATGTTCCCTATATCAAGTGGAATCTCTTCAAGATATCGGCATCCCAATATTTCTAATTTTTTGAGACACGGGAAGCTTGTACAACATGCCTGCCAATGTTCAATATCCAAGGCCACCAGTTTCAAAACTTTTAGTTGTCGAAACTGCTGCTCATCTACATTCCACCGGCTACCCTCAAAGGCATCGCCTTTTAGCTTTAAAACCTCTAGATTAGGTAATGACTGAATGTTTGACATATCGCTCCAGGGTAGACGACAACTTACTAATGTAAGTTCTTTCAATGTACAAGGGAATTTTATGTGAATTAGTCTATGGTATGATTGGTTATTTGGACCACGCTAGCTAACTTTAACTTTCTTAGGACGGCCAGTGATTCGAAATCAATTTCCTATCTACGTCAGTAGAAACAGAAAGTTCCTTGATGTAAGGAAAACTTTTATGAAAATTATCCAGCCAACCATGCAAGACTCACAAACCTGATCTTGATGCTTAATTGCTAGTACCCCTTTAGCTAACTTGTGCATCAAACTTACCGCATTAAAACCGATGTGGCCAAGTCGAGAGTGCCATAACCATGATTCTTCATCGATGTTAGCTTGCAAACAATACGGTTTCCCAACTTTTAGTTGGGTCTTATAAAGTCGATTTGCTCCTCGCGAGACTTTCATAAGCAATCTTCCATCTCTATCTCGCATGGTTAAGTAATCGCCTCGTATTCGAATATCGCAACCAAATATTGTAGCTTGACCCAGGCTGATCACATTACTTCGAAGAGACGGAATGTAATACATGTCTTTCAATAACTTTTGCTCTCCGTTTATTCCTTCGAACAATATTGAGCCATTTCCTTTTATTGGTACGTACGTCCCGTCTCCGAATTTCACCCGTTCGCTTATATTTTTGTTTAATTCAGAAAAGTACGAGTAATTACCGGTCATATGGTTGCTCGCACCGTTGTCCAAGTACCATACATCGTCTTCCTTGGTGTTTGGACTCTATTTTTGGAGGGACGTAATTCTCTTCATTGATGAATATCGTTTCTTGAACTTGGTTCATCATATAAAACGAACCTTCCTCGTATTTCTCTTGCGTCTCATTCAGGTTTGCCTCATTGTTCCGGTGTCGTTGGGCATCTTGAAAAACAAAGTGTCCGTACTTGTCGCAACGGTAGCACTTGATATTTGAGAGGTCGCGTTGCTCATTCTTTTTACCTTGTTGCTTTTGTTCATTGCGGTTTTTCCATGAGTCACGTTGATCATGGTTTTGGGTGTTACCTCGACCACGACCTCGACCCCGACCTCGAGTGTATGAGCCACGACCTCTACCCCTGTATGAGTCTTGGTTCGTGTTGTTGGAATGATCAGCCTTAGAGTAAAGCAAATTTTCTTGTTCATCGCTTGCTTTATCTTCTTCCTTGATCCTTTCTCATAGGCTTTCAATCTACCAACCACATCTTCAAACCCAACTGTTTTAAGATCTAGAACTTGTTCGAGAGCGGCCACGATATGGACAAAACGCCTGGGAAGACTTGAGAGAAATTTCTTTACTATTTTATGTTACGTCATGACCTCTCCGAGTGTGGCTGATTTGGAGACAATACCTGACAATTTCGATGGGTATTCATCGATGGTACTGTGTCTTTCATCTTGAAACTTTCAAACTCAGTGGCTAAAGTTTGAAGTCTTGCTTCCTTTACGCGATCAGCCCCTAGGTTTCGTGTTTGTATAGCTTCCCACATCTCCTTCCCCGTCTTTAGATTACCAATTTGCAAAATCACATCCTCCGTTACTGATTGAAACAACAATCCTATCACGATGTTGTTCCTTTTAGCATCAGTTGAACCATGTTCAATCACGTCCTCCACGCCATGAATACCGAGTAAGACTTCCATCTGCATGCGCCAAATTGTATAATTTGTCGAAGTCAAATGAGGGAATTGAAACGAAAAAGAATGTGATTCTTTTGTTTGCGCATTTGAAGGTTGGCCGCCAGCCATCCTAAGCTTCTTCGATCACAACGTTGATCAATAACCGATCACCGCTCTGATACCAATTGAAGATAATCAGAGTAATAATGCAGTAAAGATTGCCAAAACACACAAATACTTTATTGAAGAAATCTAACTCAAAAACTCCAATTACAATTACAGAGTCCCTACCCTACGTGGTATATATATACTAACCAGTTCACATTAGAATATATATGGGATTCTATTTGATTAATACCATATAATTATCTAAACCAGTTCACATTAGAATATATCTAGGATTCTATTTGATCAATACCATATAATTATCTAAACCATCCTATAAACTAGGAATAGATAATTATCACATATTAATATAACTTGTTGACTTGGACTCCACTCCAAGCTTTAATGCTGAACTCGATCCACACTCCATGTCATAATCGAACTCAGACAATTTCGCCAACACGACATAGATTAGACAAAATTTATTAAAAATAAAATAAAACTTCTCACTTAAATCCGGAAAAATAAAATCATACATAAAGCACGAGTCCATGCAAAACAAACTTAAAATTAGCGTTCAATATAAAAATAATCCTCGATCATGAAAATCGAACGTATATCATTATGGCCTTTGATGGTTAAAGTCTGAAAGACAATAATAAAACAATACCCTACTTTGTCTGTTTGAGAAATAACTTTTGTGATGGTCCACTATAAATTGTCTGCTTGAGAAATAAATCAATAATGCTCGTGCAACCTACCCAGTATAAATATGTGTGCTTGAGAAATAATAGCGTGCAGGTACGACCCATTTAGAATATCATGTATCTGATTTGTCCCCACTACACCCCGAAAAGGTACCCACATTTGGGAAATTCCTCGGGGACGTACCCACCACGTTCCCGGCTCCGGAACGATTCACGATCTCGAGGATAGGTTTTGTCGATCTAAGCATATTCGACCGTATATGGCACAATTTCTTTAGGGCCTCATATTTATGGATGTCTTAGTATATTCCTTTCATTTAAAAAAACTATATTTCTAAATGGGGTTTCAAACATAACACATTTATACAATATTTATCAATTTTATAAAGAGATAAAAGTTTTTGAAAGATAATTTTAATAAATTAACCCCTAAATCATTGTGTTACCTGTATTGAAAATTTGAAAACTATTAGACGTTAACTTCTAAATAATTAAGAAGTTTTACATAAAGATGTATATAATACCGTACAATTCATCGTAACCGAAGATAACTGTTATAAATATAAACTTAATTTCTTTAAAAAAGTAAAAAATAATATAATAATAATAATAATAATAATAATAATAATAATAAAGTGGGAGGGGATAATTATCTCAACCTTAATAAAAAGAATTATATATTTTAAAAATGTATAATACTCTAACAATAATACTAATAAAGAATATCATTAAACTTACTTATATTATCTAGACTAGACTAGACTAGAAGAGTCGTCTCAACGAAACAAATAAAACTTCTGAACCAAACAAAATAAAAGAAAAGAAAAAGTCGGTAACAGCATCTTAATAAAATACGAAACAAAAAGGAACTACGTGTAGCAATTGTATTGGAATATCTCAAACCGCCTTTCTTTCCGTTCCGCTATAAATTAGACCCCAAATCCATTCCCTTTTCCTCACAATTTAAAATCAATCTTCTCTCAAACCCTAATTTTTCTCTCGACTTTTGCTCAAGGTATGTTTTGTTTCAATCCTTTTCCTAATTATTTGTCTGTTTTAGGGGCTGTCCTATGACTACGGACTTGGACTCGGTCCGTGATACGAGCGTTTGATTCGTTATCATAGGCTCGGACCACGGACCTAGTCGTTATTTAGCCTCGGACTCGGTCCGTTTGATTCGTCATGAAAAGCTCGGACCACGGACCAGAATAAGGCAAAATCACGGACGAGTCCGTGGTCCGAGCTTTTCGAATCAAACGCACAAGAGTCCGTCTGATGCTTGCAAACAAGCCCTTAATCGTTTCATACAAAATTGAATTAAGCCTTTGTATATCTGTTAGATCCATCAATTATTTCATGAGTTTTTTTTAGAAATATCATCATGTATATAATAAATGATGGTATTCTATGTCAGTGTTGATGTTTTTGTTTCATTCGGATTTATTTATTTAATCTGGCCTTTAGATCAAGCATATCTTTAGAAACATGTTTTTTCAAAGTAAAATGATCTGGTAATTAGCTTACTTATTCAGATTTATGATGAACTAAAAGTTACTAATAATTCCTTGATCGTTTAGTTTATATTAAAACTATGTTGTTTTCAAACAAATAAGCTATCTTCGATTTATCCGTCTCTAAGCATCTAGGTTGGTTGTGATTGGATATTTTAAGTGTGTCTTGAAAAAGCACCACAAAAGTTAGTACTTAAAGATAAATATCTTCTTTATAGAATAAATCAAAACGCAGTTTTACTTGCGTTTTTAAAATGTAATGCTCCAAGATAAACCCCAAACTTGTTTTCGTTTGTCTTTTAGATCAAATATATTATTTTCTAATTAATCTTTGTGATACTTGTTAAAATTTTATAATTGCCGGGTTAAATGCATATCGTCAGTTTTTTTTCATCTTTTAGTTAGATTCGACTTGAGGCTTTGATTTATTTCCATTGCAAATTTGGTCTATATAATCTTGTTTGTGTTGGATAGTTTCTTTTGATTAGGTTCTCATGTTGGTCTTTTCTTGATATACAGATGCAGATCTTTGTTAAAACTCTTACCGGTAAAACAATCACTCTTGAAGTTGAAAGTTCCGACACCATAGACAATGTCAAGGCTAAAATCCAAGACAAGGAGGGAATCCCCCCAGACCAGCAAAGATTGATCTTTGCTGGAAAGCAGCTTGAAGATGGACGGACACTCGCTGACTACAACATCCAGAAGGAGTCTACCCTTCACTTGGTTCTCCGTCTTCGTGGTGGTATGCAAATCTTCGTCAAGACTTTGACAGGAAAGACGATTACTTTGGAGGTTGAGAGCTCCGACGCTATTGATAATGTGAAAGCTAAAATTCAAGACAAGGAGGGGATCCCACCAGACCAACAAAGGCTCATTTTTGCCGGAAAGCAGTTGGAGGATGGTCGTACATTGGCCGATTACAACATCCAGAAAGAGTCTACCCTACATTTGGTCCTTCGCCTTCGTGGTGGTATGCAGATTTTTGTCAAGACCCTAACAGGAAAGACGATCACCTTGGAGGTCGAGAGCTCGGACACTATTGATAATGTCAAAGCTAAGATTCAAGACAAGGAAGGGATCCCACCAGACCAGCAAAGACTCATCTTTGCCGGAAAGCAGTTGGAGGACGGACGTACCTTGGCTGATTACAACATCCAGAAAGAATCTACCCTCCACTTGGTGCTTCGTCTTCGTGGTGGTATGCAGATTTTTGTCAAGACTTTAACAGGGAAGACGATCACCTTGGAGGTTGAAAGCTCAGACACCATTGATAATGTTAAGGCCAAAATTCAGGACAAGGAGGGTATCCCACCGGACCAGCAGAGGTTGATATTTGCTGGGAAACAGTTGGAAGATGGGCGTACTCTTGCTGATTACAACATTCAGAAGGAGTCTACTCTTCATTTGGTCCTTCGTCTTCGTGGTGGTGTGTTTTAAGCATGTTTGTGTCTGTCTTTCGTTGGCTGAATGTGAGGTGTTGGATAATGGTTTCCTTGCATTTGATTGTTGATGTCGTGGATGATGTTTTATGTGTATGGTTAAAACTGGTTTTCTAATTAATAATAATGGTATTTGGAATACTTTATTTTTTATTTTATTTTTGACCGATGTCAGTAAACACCCAATTGTTTCCTTACTTTTGCAACTAAAATCCCAAGTGTTGATTACAAAAATATGATCAGAAACGCGTATTCAACGAAAATGAAATGTGCTAATAGACAGTGGAGGAACCACCACCAACTATTGAATGGTAAAAGAAGTAAACATCCAAATCGCACAATGTAGACGGAGATGAGGAAAAATCATTCAATACTAAACGGAAAATTTGTATGCCTGATTATTTATGTAAAGTAACTGCTTGAGCGTTATATTTAAGATTGTTTTTGTAATGTTGTTTTTGGAGAACATTGCTAATTTGTGAGGCACTGATTCTTCTGAATTGACTCGTGTCCAGTTCCCAGTACTCAACAAAAGTTTTACGTGTTCTTACAAATAGAAGAGACATGGCCATCTTGGCTGTTAACATTGCTAGCAGGACCTTCTTTTTTGTCTTTATAACGCCTGCAGACCACTAAATCCCATTTTTATTTATTTCTACTGTGATGCTAACGACATGTCGGACATCTTCTGTCTAAAATGTAAGGATAAATGCAAGAACCAGTTTTAAATTTTCGTAACCAAAGGCCAAAACCATAAATTAAGTTCTTCAGAACATGATGTTTTAATGTTAAAAGAGTGTGAAATAGCAGCTGCTGAAGTTACAAAAATATTTGTTTGTTTACTTTTGCATCTGTGAAACCTACTATGTTTCACGTTCGATTTCAAAAAGGATTTGATTATAACATGTAAAGAGGTTCTCATATGTATTACTTTGACGTCAAAGTATAGTTTTTACCTGAAATCTGAAACAAAACCATTTTTTTCAATAGTGGCAACTTTTTTTTTTTAGCTCATTCATCAAAGTATATGTGTAACAGAAAAGTACCATAACCAACCAACACACTAAAAAACGGAATTATACTCTTAAATAATAAACATTCCTCGGGTTCGCTTTTGAAAGAAAATCCCACTTCAACATAGAAACTCAAGACAAAATGAAAAACCGATCCATGCTCGCAAATACATACGTGAAAAAAAAATTAAATACTAACAAGACTAAAAAAAAAGGGATCCTAAAAAAACAATAAATATAGTTCTCCTCCGGATGTATAACAAAACTTAACTTATAGGTTGATTTAATCTGTTCAGTTGCAAGACCATATCCAAACGGGTACAACGGGTCATAATGTGGGTCACCAACATTCATCGGAAGCTGATCAACCGTCTTGAACCAAGTTCTTGCAAGCTTACCCGTAAAACCATAATCACCATACAATGCATCAGTAACTCCTAGACCTTCACTTCGAGGAAGCCAAGCCGCCACCAATGCATCCATGCTAGACACATACGGTTTAATCACAATCGGACTTCTTGAAATGAGCACCACAACGCACTTCACAGCCCCACATACGTTTCTGATGGTGGTGGGACCCGGTTCAGGAATGGTTAGATTCAAATTGACTTAGAAAGTCACTTAGTGAAAACTTTAACTCAGGTGAACAAGTTACTTCACCAGAGTTAATTTGAGTTTACCAGAGTTAAAGTTAAAACTAAGAGTTAATGTACACCCAAAGTATTAGTGTAATAGTTAGTATTAGTGATAGCCTATAAATAGCGAGAGAAGTGTGTCATGTAAGGTGTGCTTGTATTTTGTAAAAACCTTAGTGTAAGCGTTTCTTCCGCTATTTTTGGCGTTGAATGAAATGTTCCATTTTCTCATTTCTAGTTTGATTCATTGCTTCATTACGTGATTTCGCAACCTATTAGTGATTCTAATCACCTAAATGTTTATCTGAGATTTTCTAAGACCTGTCAATAAGTAATTTTATCGATGCAGAAGGAAGCAATGACATAAAAAAGGCTAGAATTTTGACCGAATATAGACGAAGACGAGGAAGAAACTCTCATTGTTGACAGGAAAACCCCAAAAAAACAAAGATAGGAAGCAAGGACAAAAGTCAAAGAAATCGAAAGGAAAGAAAGCATCAAAGAGTGATGATACAAATGAAGACGGTAATGTTAAGAGTTTAAGGGATATGCTTAAACTAATAGACTCAATCTCGACCTGTTATATGTTCCACCAGCTAATGTTTAAACTTGAATAACCCAGACTCAATTCCTCAACTTTGTTTGCAGCACCATATAAGGTACCGAATTATATGAGAGTTCATGATTATGAATCCGGGAAGGGACCGAAACTTAGCCTGGAGTCTGTCCCACATCAGCGGCATAAAGAAAATGAAATTGGTTGAAGTGATTATATAAGGAAAACAGATGTGAATCAAAAAGCACGCAGCCAAGCAACGAGCACAAAGCGAACTATTCTTTCGCCTTTTACTAAAGAATACCGTGTGCTCGTTGTATAAATTGGCATACGCCTATTTTTGGAGAGTCTATTTATTTAAATAAGCTCCAACCAATTCTAGTATGTAAACATTTTATGTAAATAAGCCTTTTCTGATTGTGTTTTGCATGACAGTCAATAATCTGCTTAG
Source organism: Senecio squalidus (assembly GCA_910822075.1). Lineage (NCBI taxonomy): Eukaryota > Viridiplantae > Streptophyta > Magnoliopsida > Asterales > Asteraceae > Senecio > Senecio squalidus. The sequence continues at coordinate 15,364,241 of CAJVGC010000001.1, forward strand.
AATGTATGCCGTAGTTTTTTATTTGAACTTAAACTTGTTTTGAATGAATTTCTTCTAATGATTAACATACATTGGTAAATATAATTTGTAACTTTCAATATCATGAAACACATTATAATATTAGATACAAACAAATAACGTAATGTTAGGGTCGTTAGTCGAATGTTATGGACCATGGGTGAGCAAAAGTACCGAAATACCGGTACTGTATTGATACCGAACCGGTACCGGTACCAACCGAATACAAGCGGTACGGTACTCGGTACCATATAATTCAAAAATCGGTATTCGGTACCAATGGTACCAGTATTTAACCGGTTTTTTTCGGTATTTTGTATGGTACCGTACCGCACCGGTTTATTTCGGTACGGTATTGGTACCAACAAAATGACTAAAATAAAACCGATACCAACCGGTACGGTACGTATGGGACTGGTACCACACTCACCTTAGTTATGGTCATTAGTCGAAGGTTAGAGTCCTTGATTGAAGTTTCGGCTCATTGGTCGAATGTTATGGTTATTAGTAGAAGGTTAGAGTTGTTGATTGAAGTTTGGGGACGTCGGTCGAATGGAAGAGTCATTTTGCGAAATATCAGTTAATATGGTTTATCAGCCGTGGTTTCCCATGTTTTGAGGAATGCATACAAAGTTATAGTAACCTGTGGTTTGTATGTTATAGTTAGTGATAGAGTGTTTTGTTTTTATTTTAAGATTTATTAAGTTTGTAGTTCGACTCCATTTAGATTTGTGCTTGTTTTCTTAAATTTGACCACTATTATTAATATGGTTTGTTTGTCTTCAGAAAGAAAAATACTTTTTACAAATGACTTAAGTATCTGTATTACCCAATTGTAAATACTATAACTCTATAAGTGAAAACTCATCTGTGATTTAGGGTACTTTGGAGGTATATCCTTATCAAACTATTTTTGCAAAATCATTCTTAAAACCAAACCTTGTCGTAAAAACTACCATTTTCGGTTGAAGTTAACGATAAACCTGTTAAATTCCAGAAATTACTATATTGTCCTTCATTTAAATATATATATATATATAACTTTTCAATTATCTTAACTATATTATACGAATCTCCCCATGTTCTCAATCCTTTAAAATTTAAGTAATTGAAATTATTTATTTACCCTTATTCAATTCAAACACATAGATATTTTTAAATAAAGTTGAATTACTTATTTACCAATTTGCTCATTGTATTATGTTTGATACGTATTAAAAAAAATGCAGAGATAAACAGACATCTCTATAATCTTTAAAAGCATTCATTATAACAATTGAATACAAGCATGGTAAAATGGTCATTTAATATAACTAACTGAATAAGTTAATCCTAATGGACTGAAATATTGGGGTGTATAATGTTTACAAATAAAGAGTGTGGTGTACTTTCACACATCAAGAGGATTAAACATGTACTATTTGTCAAATCGTAAGAAACATATTTGTAATTATCTCTACTTTATATTTTGTTATACGTATATGATTTTACCAAGTGGACTAATAGCGTAAAATAAGTTGAATTATCCAAATAAGTTGAATGACTAAAGATAAGATTTTCCTTTATGTCTTGAATGGTCGAAGGATAAACTAATAGATGATGTAATTTGGTTAATGGTCAGAATAGATAATGTTACCTCATAATTTTACTTTATTTTGAGACGAACGAGAAAATATCGGAATTCGTTAAGACAATGTAAATTGTCGAATACAACTTTTTCACCGCCGCAACATCACACGAACCAAAAACTATTACACTCGACTTATTTATCACGAAACTACAAGAAACTGGTTAGTGCATATAAATAATTATGTTTTTGGCATGAAGGGATACACCGAAAACCATTAGTCCATAACTTTTTTGTGGCTCAAAGGGCAGAAATAAAAAAAATAGTACCCCTGAATTCTTTTTATAACCTACCGAACAAGAAATTATTAGATGATAAATCTAAGTAAATATCAGTGGGTTTAAAGGGTTGGATTTGAAATTATTAGATATCACCGTTTTGTATTGTTACTTATACCATATTATAGTCAAAAATTTATCGTATCAAATAATTATAAATATTTTACCACTAGAATACACTTAGTGGAGGAAATGGTAGAAAGAGAAACAATTATAGCAACTCTTTTCATGTCTCAAATTGCAAAACTTGAAATTGTTATCGCAAAATTCATATTATAACACGAACGACCAAATAAGAAAGTGTTATACTTAATATATAGTTGGAAGTAACGAATAAGGAACTATGGAAACTCATTGCCATATCAATAATTTTTTTCCATCCTCAAAGGTTGAGCCGAAATTGTTACCGGCACAATTTGTTTTGGCCCCAAAGACCGACCCATAAATCATTACTCTCACGACATAAATCACGAGACGAATTAGAAACTACAAGAAATCATTATCGCACTATAACTTTTCGTCGTCGCTGCATCGTGCGGGTTCTATACTAATATTAAAAATTTATATTATATCTTTACTCTTTCTCTCTCTAAAACCATTTTCTTCTACGTCTCTCTAAATACATCTTGCTCCTCTATAATATCACCACCAACCACTACTTACTAACACCACTACAACGGCCGACAAATATCCCCACCACCGCCACGACGATCGACGAACACCACCACCGTCGCCGCCATAACGGTCGACGAACACGGTTGCTGCTACCACCGAAGACGATACAACCGACACAACTAACGACTGACACACCACTGATATCCGGATTTTGAGATCTCTCGTCCAGATATGCAAATCCACCATCGTCTCCGTCCGATCTAAATCCCTTGTTTAGATCTAGGGTTTTACGTTTAAAGTTTAAAATTTTGTTGACTTTAGATCGATGATATATTTTTAAGGGTTTTTTTTTTTTTTTTTAATTAATGTGTTACATCAAAGAAAAGAAAAAGCAAATGGATGGTTAAATTTGTATCGAGAAAGTTTTCTTTCTTGAAGTTCAAAATAATTAAAATAAGTTTTTTTTATAGGGTCTATTAAATATGAGTTCTTGTGTTTTATTTAGATTTGTATTAGCTTATTTTTCGTGTATATACACGAATAATTTTTTACGAGCATAATATACGTATTTCAACTTCACTTTTAAATTTATATATATTGAGAACTGTATCGAAAGTAATATAATTATAATCTATTAAAGATTGTGGTATGGTGTTTATAAAGTCAATGACAAAGTTGCATTCTGTTAAGTTTTATATGTGGGTCACTTGAGTATTTCTGATGATTCTACTCTCTCATGTTGATAGGAGTAGGTCTTCACTGATATTCAACTTTACTTTATTTAAGGGCAGAGTCCTAGAGATCAAATTAAATAGTTTTACAATATGAACTTTTACTCAATTGTTGGTTAGTGTGATTGTATGTATCGGTACGTAAAGTGTGTCTTTTTGTATGTCAACATACATTTTTCTTATTTGGTATATTTCAATATATAGTTTTAGAGGTCAAATTAAAACTTCTTATAAGTCTAGTATTCGTTTATTGTTAAACAAAAACAAAAATACAAAAGGTGTCACTTTTTGTATGTCAACATTAAATATTTTTTTCTTAGAATACATCATACCCATCATGTTTAACATAAATATCAATTTCTTATCCTAAATTAACAAAATCTTGCACATCTCGGTCATTTTCTATAAGATTAATACCCTATCATGAACACATACTAGCAACGAATGAATTTCTTCTGTAACAAACTTACTAACAAATTCTTTGAAACTATTAAAGGTCATACCTTCAAAATCCACATCGTCGATAATATACTGTTAACCTTTTGCATACCTTAGCAGATTTGGTAAGAATAGACCATTCTGATGCAGAGAAACGACCGGATTCTCCTTTGTTTTCTTCATGATTGAAGCGATTGGGGTTGAATGAGGTTGAATTAAGGTTTGTGGAAAATGATAAATTAGGGTTACAATTGGGTGCAAAATGATGTGGATAATACGTGGAATTAATAAGAGTAAAAGAAAAGAAAAAAAAATCGGTAAACAAAAATTTCAACGCCACAAGTAAAAAAGTCAACGAAAATTTGAAATTATTTATCACATAGTGACGGATTTGAAAAGTTGATGTATTATAAAAGTAGAATCGGAAGTTGGTTTGTTATAACGCTACAAATAAGAAAGTTCGTATGATTTTTTTGACTTTTACACTTAGTTTTACATGTTTTTTTTTTTGGAAACGGCAAATGATTGTACATCGGAGCCTACTCGTAATATTCCAACGAGCACCCCAGGTTCGAGCTCCGCAAAGCGGGCAAACCCAGCCCCCCACGGGGGTCTCCAGGGGAAAATTCGCCATGCGTGCCTTAAGAGGCATGGGTTAAATTACGCTATTGCGACGACCACAAGGGTCGAACCCACGACCTCAGCCCACATGGATATAAAACCCGGTGCATCACAACCAGCTAGGCTGGAGATCATTTGCACTTAGTTTTACATGTAATAATCAAAATTATAACTATAATATTAATTCGGATAATTAACTCAAAACTAGTTTTATTATTTTTGTTCTCTATTATTCTTGTTCTCTTATTGTTCTTTGTATTGTTTCACAACACGTTATCAGCACGCTCTACATTTGAGTTTGGGCAAAAGATCGATACTTTTGAATGAGGAAGACAATTCGGTTTCATGAGGTATATCATACAAGAGGTAAATCTTGAGCCTTAGTTTTATATTAAGTACAAATTTATATCCGTGTGTTACTTGGTAATATCAGTTGGTTAAATCAGTTTAAGTTAAATTTGTTCAAGTTTCAAACGATTAATACTAATATAAAAGAAATATGTTTACTAATGTTGAACTTTTTTGGCGTAATGTTTAACAAATAAAAGGAACAGATCCAAATTAAGATGAAACAAAAAATAATCATATGGCCGTGTTATGATAAGTAAACTTTGTTATTTTGTGGTTCAAATAGTTTGAGAAGTTTTACCTGCAGTTAATATAAAATTGTGGCATCAATTGGTTTATCTATATGTAATAATGTATTATATTAGGTGACTACTTTAATTTTAACCTGATGTAAGGATTTGTTCCATATTCTATTTGTAATACCTGTGTTTCCGTAACTTGATTTTGAAGATGCTGTTTTTATTTTTCTTATTTGGATCTTAAATGATATTAAAATCTAGGTGGGTTGCAATTTACGGTGCGTTTTAGTAAACTTAGAAGAAAAAAAAAACATTAAACAATGATTACTAGACTTTTGTGATAAATATTATTACTATTATTGCCTAAAATTTGAAAGAAGATTTGAGTTACGAGATAAACTTTCAACTTCACGTCTTAAATTATTCGGATTTTTATATTAGGATCATAAGTTTTGAATATTATATGCTATAAACATGTTACGAAGTGCATGCTTTTAATGTTACAAGATTACTGAGAATATAATTTTTTTTATATGATCTGTTAGTATATTTAATGTCTAAGAAAATGAATTTTATTATTGAATGTAGTTTCTGATTTATTTACATAGCCAAGCTAAATAATATTCTTGTTAGGTAAACTTATATTGTAATATAATATTAATTTGTGTTTATATGTTATACTCTATCTTTAATATATATATATATATAAGTTTCTTTATATGTTGAATAGTAGTTGAGTACGAATATATACAATTTACCTTGTACCTTTATCATAGTATAGAAATAGAAGTACGATATATCTTAAATATCATCAGTTCGTTTTTCTTTAAAGTTGACTAATACTTTTGAGTAGTATTGCTACTATGCTATTACGTTATATGTTGCTTGGACATAAGTATATATAATTACAGTCTTACTTTTATGTTAAAGTTTTTGAATCATGAATTTGCATTGAGTGTATTATTATACAGTTCATGTGCTTTGATTTGTTTATTCCATTGTTTTATTCATGATGATTCATGTGTTACAAAAAACGAAAATATGAGTTTGGAATGAAAAACTATGAAATACGTCTAATTGATTTTGCTTAATGTAACAACATCTATTGAAGTGTTAGACGTGGTTGACGTAATTGTCACAATATTATTAATCACCATTTGTATGATTTGTTATTAATGTTTTGTTATTGATGTTAATAGATCTATATGTTTTGAGTATATAAAAAATCTTGTTCGGTGAATAAGTATGTTTTTGAGAATATATCACATGAGTATTATATCGAATATTATGGAATTTATTGAAAGCTCGTGAAGAGTAAATATAAATTTATTATGAGAAAAGAATTAAAATGATAATTCTCTTGTATTATATGGCATAAAAACTCATGTGCTGTCACACCCCGCTAAAGCGGAAACACGGAAGTGTGAAGAGCAAAGATATCATTACACGAGTTATAATAAAACATACGGTTTCAAGTCATTTCAATCAAAAGCATGAGTATACAGTTTGAAAACAACCAAGCATTTTACGAGTACATAACAAAAATACAAAGTAAATTGTTCAACAAAATTTCCCAAATGTTATTAAAATAGGTCTTCTCCCAATTCATGACTTCACGTGACATTCCATGAATTGGGAGAAGACCTATTTTAATAACATTTGGGAAATTTTGTTGAACAATTTACTTTGTATTTTTGTTATGTACTCGTAAAATGCTTGGTTGTTTTCAAACTGTATACTCATGCTTTTGATTGAAATGACTTGAAACCGTATGTTTTATTATAACTCGTGTAATGATATCTTTGCTCTTCACACTTCCGTGTTTCCGCTTTAGCGGGGTGTGACAGACTTGGTATCAGAGCACTGGTTATAGCGAAACGGTTTTGAGAATTTTTCAAAATTTTTGAAACCAAACTATAACCAAGGCTTTTCAGAAAAATCATTTCACGAGCTTTCAAACTTTAGTAGATTAATTCCGCAATCGCATGGTTTGCTTTTAACTAGGCGTAACTTGATCACCTATGCCTAGTTCGAAATAAATTCTGCGAGAACGGAAAGTAATTGCTACTGTCAAACGGTTTTCGAGTCGAAAAATTCCCGGTCTTATTCCTTCCCGATTCTCACGTGACTGACCCATACATGCATTTTCGTTTACATTTTTTTTCCTTAATTCCTGTACTCACGTAACGTATTATTCGCAGATTCGACATGTCTCAGTCATCGCACTCACGATCTCAGTCCCGCTCACTTTCACGACTGGCGTCCTCACCCGGACCATCTGAGGAACCCGCAGCATCCGAGAGTCAGCGTCATCAGACGACTGACCCGACTGAGGAGAGATCGATGGCGTACTCGAGCAGCATGGGTACCTCCAGCCCGAGGACCGTGCTACCAGCTGCACCCCCGGCACCTGTTGAGGACCCGCCCCAGAGGCGTGGGCCTCGCGTTGTCCTTACGGCACGCAAGCAGGTCGTCCTTCCAGGTCGACTACCTGATAGGATGGCCGCACAGCAGGCCGGACCATCCAGACCTACACCTACTCACCTCCCGTTCGGTCATCCTCCCGAGGCACCGCGCACCTCCATGCGTGACCACTACGAGTGGGAGCGTCAGCTCGAGCGCGAGGAAATGCAGCGTGCCCGCGACGCTGAAGCAGCCAAGCAAAGGCTACCGCCTACCCAGCAGCTACCCCCTCCTGCCGCATTCCTGCACCTTCACCGCGAGGTAAGGGGACTATCCGAGGAGGCCCAGCAACAAGGGCTTCTCCTCTGTGAGGTCTCTGATGCCGCGCACCGATTGTCGGAGCAGGCCTTGCGACACCTCTCTACGGCTCAGGCCACTGCCCGGACGGTGCAACGTCTGGTGGGAGTTTGTTTGGTTATGGGGACCCTCTTGGCGGTAGTTATCACCAAGATGCTTTTCGAGAAGCGCCGTTAGTTATTTCCTTTACTTATTGTATTGTAGGCTCGAGTTGTAATTTTCCTATGTACACGACTCAAAGCCATATCTATTTATTTCCATATGTATTGTACTGTATTCCATTCTCATTTTGAACCGTGTACTCAACTCTATATTATTATTGAATGGAAATTCTACCTTATTATCTAATTGTGCTATTGTCGTGTGAATCTTTAGTTATCATTGGATTGTATCTCTTGCGTGTATATATGTTGTGTGGAATTCTTGAATCCCTATCGTGCGTGTTCTATCTGTTCTATTACTTTACTCTTGCGGTATTGATATTTTATACATTGAATTATATTCGTATCATACTCTAATCGTGCGATCTAAACTGAATCTGTTGTCTGTTGTTTGTTGTAGAATCATGGCACCCCGAACCAACGCCAGTATCATTGCTGAGCAAGTCGCTGAGCAGTTGAATGCAGCGATGCCCAACATGATCGCCCAGATCACGGCAGGCATCAATGCCAACGTCAACAACCACCAGCGACATAATCAAAACAACAACCAGAATCAGAACAACAATCAGAACCAGAACAACAACAACAACCAAAACCAGAATCACAACCAGCACCAAAACCCTCCCGCTTGTACCTATAAAAGCTTCATGGCATGCAAGCCCAAGGAGTTCCACGGCACTTCTGGAGCCGTAGGACTTGTGTCCTGGTTCGAGAGTATCGAATCAGTCTTGCACATTAGCAAGTGTGCCGAGGCCGACAAGGTAGAGTACGCCTCATGCGTACTACATGGGAAGGCTCTTTCATGGTGGAATAATGTGGTTCGGACCAGAGGGCGTGCCACCGCCTATGCTCTCACCTGGGAGCAATTCAAAAACCTTCTGATTGCTGAATACTGCCCTAAGGGAGAAATCAAGAAACTTGAGGCGGAACTGTGGAACCTCATGATGATTGGAAATGATATCGAGGGGTACACCACCCGATTTCATGAACTGTCCCGACTAGTTCCGAGACTAGTAACCCCTGAGGAAAACCGCATTGACCGATACGTTTCTGGTCTAGTGCCCGAGATCCGGGGAAATGTCCTCTCTGCTGAACCTCAAACCTTACAGAGCGCAATCATCCTAGCATACCGACTCACCAGCGATCTCCTCTCCGGCGCAACACCCTCCAAGAAGGAGGAGGGAGAGAAAAGAAAGTCAGACCAGAACCCTCGGAGAAACAACAAGAAACAGAGAACCACCCGCAATTACGCGGTGACTGCTGCACCACCACCACCACCAGCTGGGAACCGAAGTTACACGGGGACGAACCCCAAGTGCAATAAGTGCAACTTTCATCACCACGGGAACTGCCATGTATGTTCTAAGTGCCAGAAGGTGGGGCACTTCTCCAAGTACTGTTCAGAGAAGGCTGTAGTTCAGGGTCAGAAGCCGGTGTGCTTCGAGTGTGGAAGCGATCAACACTTCCGTAATGCCTGTCCAAAACTTCAGAATGCCCAACCCAATCAAGGAGGGCGGGGTCGCGGACGTGCTTTCGCACTTACCGCCGAGGAGGCTCGGCAGGACCCAAATGCGGTGAACGGTACGTTTTCTGTAAACAACCACTATGCATCTGTATTGTTCGATTCTGGAGCAGAAAGAAGCTTCGTGTCCTTAGAATTTAGACCCTTCATTAATTTAGGATCTAAGGTTCTTAAGGATAGCTTCACCGTAGAGTATGCCAACGGTCAGGAATTTGAGGCTAAGGATGTAATCGTAGGATGTTCAATATGCCTAGCTGATAAAACGTTTCCCATTGATTTAATCCCAATCGAGCTGAAGAGCTTTGACATCATAGTCGGAATGGATTGGTTATCTCGGTTCCGGGCCGAGATCGTCTGTTTCGACAAACTTATTCGTATCCCTTTATCAGACGGCGAAACCCTTGTCGTGCAAGGCGACAAACCGGGCCAACGACTTCGCATCGTCTCCAGCATTAAAATGCACAAGTACCTCAAGAAGGATTTTGATGCATTCCTAGCGCATGTCATCGAGCGTAAGCCTAAGGAAAAACGAGTACAAGATATTCCCATAGTCAAGGATCATCCAGAAGTCTTTCCTGAGGATCTACCTGGGTTACCTCCACATCGACAAGTGGAATTCCGAATAGACCTAATTCCTGGCGCAGCACCGGTCGCTAAGACACCATATCGTCTAGCCCCACCGGAAATGCAAGAGCTGTCGAAACAGCTACAGGAACTCTTGGATCATGGCCTTATTCGTCCGAGCTCGTCCCCCTGGGGAGCCCCAATCCTCTTTGTCAAAAAGAAAGACGGATCCTTTCGAATGTGCATCGATTACCGAGAACTGAACAAACTGACCGTCAAGAACCGATACCCACTTCCGAGGATCGATGATCTATTCGACCAGTTGCAGGGTGCAACTTACTTTTCTAAGATCGACCTCCGCTCGGGTTATCATCAGGTTCGAGTCAGTGAGAACGAAACCGCTTTCCGAACCCGATACGGACATTACGAATTTCTCGTCATGCCATTTGGTCTGACCAACGCACCAACGGTGTTCATGGATCTGATGAACAGAGTGTGTCGACCATATCTGGATAAATTCGTAATCGTATTCATTGATGACATCCTCATCTACTCAAGGAACAAGGAGGACCATGCGAAACATCTGAAACTCATCCTCGAACTCCTTAAGGATCAGAAACTTTACGCCAAATTCTCGAAGTGCGAATTCTGGCTCCGAGAAGTACACTTCCTTGGCCATGTAATCAACCAAGAGGGAATTCATGTCGATCCAGCAAAGATCGAAGCGATTGAGAAATGGCAAGCCCCCACGACTCCCACCGAAATCCGACAGTTCTTAGGATTGGCGGGCTATTACCGGAGATTCATCAAAAATTTCTCAAAAATCGCTAAGCCTCTGACCGAGCTCACTCAAAAGGATAAGGACTTCACCTGGGGAGAACAACAGGATGAATCCCTGAAATACGAACTGTGCCACGCACCGATTCTGTCCCTACCGGAGGGTACGGATAATTTTGTAGTATTTTGCGATGCGTCTCACCAAGGACTTGGGTGTGTCCTTATGCAGAAGGAAAAGGTCATCGCATACGCATCGAGACAGTTGAAGGTTCACGAACAGAATTATACAACACACGACTTAGAGCTGGGAGCTGTCGTGTTTGCACTAAAAATTTGGAGGCACTAATTGTACGGCACTAAGTGCACAGTATTCACGGATCACAAAAGCATTCAACATATTCTCGAACAGAAAATGCTCAACATGAGACAACGGAGATGGATCGAACTTTTAAGCGACTACGATTGCGAGATCAAATACCACCCGGGTAAAGCAAACGTAGTAGCTGACGCCCTGAGTCGTAAGGAAAGGGCTAAACCATCCCGAGTTAGAGCATTGGGAATCCAGATTCAAACTAACCTCCAATCGCAAATTTCTAAAGCTCAGCAGGAAGCATTGAAACCTGAGAATCTTAAGGGCGAAACCCTGCACAATCACGAAAAGGAATTTGAGCTTAAACCGGACGGAATCCATTACTTCAAGAATCGAGCATGGATTCCTAGAGCTGAAGACCTTCGCAAGCTCATTTTGGACGAGGGCCACCGATCCCGATATTCTATTCATCCGGGATCCGACAAGCTGTATAAGGACCTACGAGAATACTATTGGTGGCCGGGCATGAAGAAAGACATAGCCTTGTATGTGTCTAAGTGCCTTACTTGCTCGAAGGTCAAGGCTGAATATCAAAAACCATCTGGGCTATTGCAACAGCCGGAGATCCCCATGTGGAAGTGGGAGCAGATCTCCATGGACTTCATTACTAAATTGCCTCGTACGGCAAGGGGGAATGACACAATCTGGGTGATTGTGGATCGATTGACCAAATCCGCACACTTTCTGCCGGTAAGAGAGAACCATTCAATGGAGAAGTTTGCACAGATTTACATTAACGAGATTGTCTCTCGCCATGGAACACCTCTCTCCATTATCTCCGATAGAGATAGTCGATTCACGTCCCGGTTTTGGAACGCACTTCAGAAATCGCTCGGGACGCGGCTAGACCTCAGTACCGCTTACCACCCTCAGACCGATGGTCAGAGTGAAAGGACGATTCAGACACTTGAGGACATGCTGAGAGCATGTGTGGTTGACTTCGGAGGAAGTTGGGACGCCCACTTACCCTTAGTCGAGTTTTCCTATAACAACAGCTACCATGCCAGCATCAAGTGTGCTCCATTCGAGGCCTTATACGGACGCAAGTGCCGGTCGCCGCTTTGTTGGCTAGAAGCTGGCGATCGACAACTAACAAGGCTCGACATCGTCCAGGAAACCATCGACAAAATCACTACCATCCGAGAAAGATTGAAAACTTCTCGTACTCGGCAGAAGAGCTATGCCGATAACCGAAGGAAACCCCTCGAGTTCCAAGTGGGCGATAGAGTACTCCTGAAAATATCGCCATGGAAAGGGGTAGTCCGGTTCGGGAAACGCGGTAAGTTGAGCCCGAGGTACACAGGCCCCTTTGAGGTAATTGAGCGTATCGGCCCAGTGGCGTACCGACTTCAACTTCCACAAGCTCTATCCAACGTTCACAATGTCTTTCACGTCTCGCACTTGAAAAAGTGCTTATCGGACGAAACCATTGTCATTCCACTGGACGAGGTCCAGATCGACAACAAACTTAACTTCATCGAAGAACCGCTTGAGGTTGTAGACCGAGAGGTCAAACAACTCAAGCAAAGTCGCATTCCTATTGTCAAGGTTCGGTGGAATTCCCGACGAGGTCACGAATTCACATGGGAACGTGAAGACCAGATTCGTCAGAAGTACCCGCACCTGTTCAAAGATCTTTCCTCCGATGAGGCGAACTAAATTTCGGGACGAAATTCTTTTCAACCCGGGGAGAATGTGACAACCGTCTTATTTCAGGTGAAAATCCGCATTCTCTATCTTTGACTCAATTTTTAATTTCATCTCATTATCACTTGTTTCGTTAACTCGAGTGTGTAGAATCGAACTCGGAATCACATAATCGAATCCTAATACCAAGTAAACACTTAGTGAACTTGCCTAAGTTCCTATCAAAAATAACCGGAAACTTTCAACTAACGAAAGCGCTTAACAATGGAACAAACGAAAAACGAACAAGGCTGAAACAAGCCCGAATGCGCCGCCTGTTGTCCCAATGGCGCCGCATTCGGGGCCAGTTCAACAATGTTTGTGTTTTTATAAAAATCAACTAAACGGACCCAAAACATAAACCAACGTTTGGCCCAGGTTCTAAGTGCCCAAAAGCCCCTTTAGTGGTCCAGGAACATCCCACATAAACACCCAAACATAACACAATTCACACACACACATCTAAACACAAACACACACTCTCATTTGCTCACTCTCTCTCTACAACCATTTCTCAAGAACACACACACAACTCCCTCCTTAATTCCAGTGATTTCCACTTCAAAAATACAGAAATCTAGCCACATAAAACACTTAAAAATCGTTCATAAACAAG
>CAJVGC010000001.1:15377711-15433816 GCA_910822075.1 Senecio squalidus
CCGAAATCCGACAGTTCTTAGGATTGGCGGGCTATTACCGGAGATTCATCAAAAATTTCTCAAAAATCGCTAAGCCTCTGACCGAGCTCACTCAAAAGGATAAGGACTTCACCTGGGGAGAACAACAGGATGAATCCTTCCAGAAACTGAAATACGAACTGTGCCACGCACCGATTCTGTCCCTACCGGAGGGTACGGATAATTTTGTAGTATTTTGCGATGCGTCTCACCAAGGACTTGGGTGTGTCCTTATGCAGAAGGAAAAGGTCATCGCATACGCATCGAGACAGTTGAAGGTTCACGAACAGAATTATACAACACACGACTTAGAGCTGGGAGCTGTCGTGTTTGCACTAAAAATTGGCACTAATTGTACGGCACTAAGTGCACAGGTATTCACGGATCACAAAAGCATTCAACATATTCTCGAACAGAAAATGCTCAACATGAGACAACGGAGATGGATCGAACTTTTAAGCGACTACGATTGCGAGATCAAATACCACCCGGGTAAAGCAAACGTAGTAGCTGACGCCCTGAGTCGTAAGGAAAGGGCTAAACCATCCCGAGTTAGAGCATTGGGAATCCAGATTCAAACTAACCTCCAATCGCAAATTTCTAAAGCTCAGCAGGAAGCATTGAAACCTGAGAACCTTAAGGGCGAAACCCTGCACAATCACGAAAAGGAATTTGAGCTTAAACCGGACGGAATCCATTACTTCAAGAATCGAGCATGGATTCCTAGAGCTGAAGACCTTCGCAAGCTCATCTTGGACGAGGGCCACCGATCCCGATATTCTATTCATCCGGGATCCGACAAGCTGTATAAGGATCTACGAGAATACTATTGGTGGCCGGGCATGAAGAAGGACATAGCTTTGTATGTGGCTAAGTGCCTTACTTGCTCGAAGGTCAAGGCAGAATATCAGAAACCATCTGGGCTATTGCAACAGCCGGAGATCCCCATGTGGAAGTGGGAGCAGATCTCCATGGACTTCATTACTAAATTGCCTCGTACGGCAAGGGGGAATGACACAATCTGGGTGATTGTGGATCGATTGACCAAATCCGCACACTTTCTGCCGGTAAGAGAGAACCATTCAATGGAGAAGTTTGCACAGATTTACATTAACGAGATTGTCTCTCGCCATGGAACACCTCTCTCCATTATCTCCGATAGAGATAGTCGATTCACGTCCCGGTTTTGGAACGCACTTCAGAAATCGCTCGGGACGCGGCTAGACCTCAGTACCGCTTACCACCCTCAGACCGATGGTCAGAGTGAAAGGACGATTCAGACACTTGAGGACATGCTGAGAGCATGTGTGGTTGACTTCGGAGGAAGTTGGGACGCCCACTTACCCTTAGTCGAGTTTTCCTATAACAACAGCTACCATGCCAGCATCAAGTGTGCTCCATTCGAGGCCTTATACGGACGCAAGTGCCGGTCGCCGCTTTGTTGGCTAGAAGCTGGCGATCGACAACTAACAAGGCTCGACATCGTCCAGGAAACCATCGACAAAATCACTACCATCCGAGAAAGATTGAAAACTTCTCGTACTCGGCAGAAGAGCTATGCCGATAACCGAAGGAAACCCCTCGAGTTCCAAGTGGGCGATAGAGTACTCCTGAAAATATCGCCATGGAAAGGGGTAGTCCGGTTCGGGAAACGCGGTAAGTTGAGCCCGAGGTACACAGGCCCCTTTGAGGTAATTGAGCGTATCGGCCCAGTGGCGTACCGACTTCAACTTCCACAAGCTCTATCCAACGTTCACAATGTCTTTCACGTCTCGCACTTGAAAAAGTGCTTATCGGACGAAACCATTGTCATTCCACTGGACGAGGTCCAGATCGACAACAAACTTAACTTCATCGAAGAACCGCTTGAGGTTGTAGACCGAGAGGTCAAACAACTCAAGCAAAGTCGCATTCCTATTGTCAAGGTTCGGTGGAATTCCCGACGAGGTCACGAATTCACATGGGAACGTGAAGACCAGATTCGTCAGAAGTACCCGCACCTGTTCAAAGATCTTTCCTCCGATGAGGCGAACTAAATTTCGGGACGAAATTCTTTTCAACCCGGGGAGAATGTGACAACCGTCTTATTTCAGGTGAAAACCGCGTTCTCTATCTTTGACTCAATTTTAAATTCATCTTATTATCACTTGTCTCGTTAACTCGAGGGTGTAGAATCGAACTCGGAATCACATAATCGAATCCTAATACCAAGTAAACACTTAGTGAACTTGTCTAAGTTCCTATCAAAAATAACCGGAAACTTTCAACTAACGAAAGCGCTTAACAATGGAACAAACGAAAAACGAACAAGGCTGAAACAGCCCGAATGCGCCGCCTGTTGTCCCAATGGCGCCGCATTCGGGGCCAGTTCAGCAATGTTTTGTGTTTTATAAAATTTAACTAAACGGGTCTAAACCTTAACCCAACGTTTTGGCCCAGGTTCTAAGTGCCCAAAAGCCCCTTTAGTGGTCCAGGAACATCCCACATAAACACCCAAACATAACACAATTCACACACACACATCTAAACACAAACACACACTCTCATTTGCTCACTCTCTCTCTACAACCATTTCTCAAGAACACACACACAACTCCCTCCTTAATTCCAGTGATTTCCACTTCAAAAATACAGAAATCTAGCCACATAAAACACTTAAAAATCGTTCATAAACAAGAAGGAAGAAAGGAGCTTTCATCTACTTGGGTTAAAAATCGATTTCTAGCATTTTGGGTCAAAAATCACCAAGAGAACACTTCCATCTTCTTCAAATCATCATCCATTTGGTAAAACTCCTTTTAATCCTCTGTCTTTTTGATTCTTACTCATTGCATGTGCAATCCATCTACTAAAAATGGGTTTTTACAAAGATTGGTGACTATTTATGAACAAAAACGAATTTTTATACATTGCATGTTAAGATCCATGAGTTTGTGGCTAAAAACTGTAAAGAAACTTTAAGACATCATGTAAATATATGAATCTATGAATGCATGTCGAAATCTACCACCAAACTAGCAATTTCAAGCAACAAAACGGATTTCCCAGAAATCTGAGGTCCGAATGCGCCGCCAGTTGGACCACAGGCGGCGCATTCCAGACCCAGATTCTGGGAAATGGGTTGTTTTCGCCACTAAACGCAACCTTGAACTTATTTTACCAAACCGAGTACCATAACCTGTAAAGAACCAAACTTACATGTAAAGAGACTAATTGAACAAGTTTCCATCATTTAAATGTGGTAAAATGGTATGAATGTTTGGTGATAAAAATTGTTAAGCGGGAAAGTGTTTTGAATTGGACATAATGATTTTGGCGCGGAAGCGCTGCCCGATTTTCGGTAGACCAAAAACCAACACTTCTAATAAAAACATTTCGTTACCTAACAAGATTATAAACATGGATACTTATTAAATCTTGGTATTTCTTTAGGAGTGCCGTGATTCCTACCCGTTTCGACCCGTTCCGACCGCTTTCTCTTTTGTGCAATCCTTCGCAAATCGTGAGTTACATCCCCACTTATTTACTGTTT
The DNA here is from genome assembly GCA_910822075.1 of Senecio squalidus. Classification (NCBI taxonomy): domain Eukaryota; kingdom Viridiplantae; phylum Streptophyta; class Magnoliopsida; order Asterales; family Asteraceae; genus Senecio; species Senecio squalidus. Next base: position 15,381,262 of record CAJVGC010000001.1, read on the forward strand.
TCAATTATCTTTTGGGGGAAACAAGAGATCTAAATGTACTTTTATGAACTCTATTGAACATTTTTGACAAACTTATGCTTAATTAGTTTTATGGCCGTTTGGCCTTTGATAAACTAATGGTTCGCCACCTTTATTCGGCTCTTGATTTAAAACTATATTACACTCATTTAATGCCATGCTCGGCACTCATTTGTACTTTGATTGATAGTATAACTACCATGACTCTTGAGGAATATAACTACTCTAAGTGACTACTACTAGTTTAAAAATAACATCAGTGCCTAATTTTTCACCACACACTATTAGCTTTGTTAAGCCGTTTAGTAATTATGGGTCTCGATACTTAGGAAATGACCGTTCCTTACTTAAGTGGCAACTTAAGTACATATTACTCGATCAGAAATGACTCCTCGTAGTAGTCGGGGTAAGAGGCATCACGGTTGGTTAATCGGTTTAGTGTGAACACTTAAGTTATTATGCCAAGTAGTCGTTATACATGTAATCAATCATAGTTTACTTATCATGCGCGTATAGAGTTATACGACTTCCGCATCTATCTTTTAATCAACTGTTTTGGTTCGATCTATTCTCTAAGTTTTGTTCTACTTTTAGAAACTACTAAGTATAGATATACTTAGCTCAAAACCTTTTTAGTCGAGGACTAGAAAACTGTAACTCACTCACTACTTTATTGTAGTTGACACTTTATCTCTTGTTTCAGGAAATCAAGTGTAAGTCACGGAATGCAATACTTGGATGGGTCATGGAATGTCACGTGAAGTCATGAATTGGGAGAAGACCTATTTTAATAACATTTGGGAAATTTTGTTGAACAATTTACTTTGTATTTTTGTTATGTACTCGTAAAATGCTTGGTTGTTTTCAAACTGTATACTCATGCTTTTGATTGAAATGACTTGAAACCGTATGTTTTATTATAACTCGTGTAATGATATCTTTGCTCTTCACACTTCCGTGTTTCCGCTTTAGCGGGGTGTGACATGTGCAATTTCAGGAAATATAGTCATAAAACAAGAAGTTTATGGACGGTGTTTATTTGGTCATAAACCTGAAGTTTATGGACCGTGGTTATATATGATCTTAAACCTGAAGTTTATAGATCATGGTTATTTGGTCATAAACTAGAAGTTTATAGACCGTGATTCTTTGGTCATAAACCTGAAGTTTATGGATCATAGTTATTTAGTCATAAACTAGAAGTTTATAGACCTAGATTTGAGTTCGGTCTATGAAAAAAGGTCATTAAAGTTCACGGAAAAGAGAAGAGATGCCTTCGCAAAGTAAGGACCAAGGAGAAGGAATCTGCTTACAAAAGCATTGGTGTGATACGTTTGACTTTCATGAAGTTTACAAACTACATTACGTTTACGATAAGGTAAATATCATTGATCTAAATAGTATGATTGTATCAAAGTCTGATCATTTAATAGGGTATTATATTATATTGATTACATCAATAAAAAGTAAATATATATTTTATAATTTACATAGATCATCGAAAACAGTTACATGTGTTTTTGGTTATACGGATATCGCTAATATGTGTTCAACTATTGGATGGCCTTGGAGTCGTATTTTTTTTTAACCGATAGTAAGACCATTTTTTTTTATCAAAACATATTTTGTTAGATAAGTATTATATGGTGGGGGAAAATAATTATTTAAATTTGAAATATATTACAAAAGTGTTGGAAAGAGATTTAATAAATGTGATTAGATTTTCTTTTAGACCTATAAGCTTGTTTGATAAGTGTTACTCCAATTTGTTTCGGATTTTAAGTAACGGGAAGTAGAGATATTTTGATCAGTACATAATGATATATAGCATGCTCCCGGAGTAGCAATATTGAGAACATATTATTTAATTGAATTTGAAGCGGTTTTGCTTTCGTTTAAGAGATAAAGTGAGCTTCTACTCCATATCCTAAAGTGAATGTGACAACATATAAATTGTAAATATCCATGTAGAGGTTTATACATGGATGTGCTTTGGGTTAATTAACTTGGTATTATTGTCACATGGTGTTATTGTCATGAGAAGTGGAGAGACAACAATACATGATTAAGAAAGATAAATGTGTCATAGCAAATTTACCTACATTGTGCATATTATTTTGTTATGCATTATAATATATGTTTTGAGAATATGACAAATAGTGATTTGTAAATATCTTATGTTAAACATATGTGTTTAGAAATATGTTTTTCAATGTGAGTATTATAGGGACCAAAGTTTGTGTTCTATAAAGACAAGTGAATTTATGAACCGTAATTATTTGGTCATAACCTGAAGTTTATGGACCTTAATATTTTATGGATTGGCATGACCGGTTATACCATCCCGAGTCAATGATTATGCGAATATATAAAAGAACCAGAAGATTCTTAAAACGTATGATTTTACATGTGTTGGTTCTCTCAAAAGAAGTTAACTAATTGCCAACTAAAGTAGGGATTGAATCCCATAATTACGGAAAATATAAAAGGGGTATGAATAGGCTTATACACCCATATCATGGAGCATTTAGAGTTTTAAATCGATGCATCGTCTAAATGTTCATCAAGTCGCAACCTGAAGTTTGCGTGATTAGTGACTCAGCTAATGGGATAGCGAGCACATTATTAAAGATTATCATATTATTGGCAATAGTGGTGAATATACTTCACAATTTTTTTTTTTATAAATGATTATTGGAATAAGTGTTGACATTGGTATGTCTTACGCAAATTGCTTTTGTTGAAACGATTATCAAACGTCTTCAGTTGATTGCAAAGCCAATAATCATGAGAGTAAAACACAAAGATTTTGTTTGGGGCCATGTATTTACATGAAAGAACACAAATTCGAATCAAGCCAATATTTGTGATGATTACCCCCATTATGATTAATTTTTGGTCAGAAGTAATTCCCATAATATATTTTGATTATGCATATATGTTTAAGTTGCTCTACCAAAACGCATAAATATGGGACGTAAAAGAATGTTGGGATTATGTTTTTGGTATGAATCCACATAATTACAATTTAATATGCCATCAAGGGGAGATTGGTTTATGACATGATTAAATGATTGTAATCAATTAATTATCCCAACATTAGGGGGAGAGAATGTACAGCTAAAGCTAAGAAAGATTGCAATGAATTACCGATCCTCATATTAAACAATATGAACCAGAAGTTCATGGGATAATTCATTTGCTATAAATGTCAGATACATTTACTGACCAAAGAGAGTGACCATGTCACACATATATTAGCTGCTAATGCTCCGACTAAAATGTGTCTTTAAAGGACATCATGTGATAGGTAATAAATCTACGGCACGCCTGAAGCGTGGTAGAGTAATTGATTCCAAATAAACATCCTCGAAATAAATAAAGGAGCAATAAGTTAAGATGGTTAAATCGAGGTAATAAAGACCCCTAAAGATACTCCTGAAGAGTAACTAGACATGATGGTTCCAGAAGAACCCTAGGTACCAAAATATAAAGAGATCTCGATAGGTTATATCATGTTTAGGAAAATATGGAATTGAAAATAAAATGAAATCGACGTCGACAATGATTTTATATATAATATATAGTATAGCGCTTGATATTTTGAATATTAACGAGGATCGTGAAAGCATACCTGCCTAGAAGTGCAGAGATAGAGATGATTGGCCAAAAGAGAAAGACGCAAGTATTAAATACAGTAGAAATTTCTTGGAGTAAGAGATATATTGGGACCTGGAGTCCATACAATTGAATATGTATTATAAAGTGGTCTTTGATTTAATTGAGATTATCTGATATAAGGCACACTGTATGAATAATGATTTGTGCAAAGACTCGGGTTTTATTATTATTAAGTGGTGGATGCAACTATTTGTATCGATAAGTCTGGCAATATAAAAGATACTTGATTCGTGTCTAATTAATATTGTAAGAGCTCATTTGATATTGAGATTTCTTGAAGGATATAAAATGCGTGAAGCATGTCCCGCGATATAAATGCATGAAGCATATAAGAAAAGTTCTCGAGAATGCTATTTGATTAAATGAAAAAGTCCTTATATCGACTGAAGTAATGATGATATATGTGATACAGTCGCCATGATAATTTATATTGATATAGCTATGAAATGATTATGTTTGTGCACACAGTTAATAAAGAGATCCGGATCTATATATGTTATAATTATGATGTATGACTACATCTAGAATTCGTGATGAGATTCTAAAGGCGATTGAATAGTCATGTAAGTAATGTTAAAGTAAATACCTTTAAAAGATATAAGTTTTATCTTGAGTTATATATTTACCATGTGAGGGATGAAATCCTTACACACTAACAACAATTATGCATTAAGCACTTAAATGGTTAAGAGATAACTTTATACTAGTATGACCCCTTTTGACAACCAAAATGATTATGATATTAGTGGTCCTGAAGTACCATATTTGATTGATATTGAAGCATTGAGTTGATTATTTGAGATGTTATTACTTTCGAGATGTTATTTCCGAGATATGGTTGATATCTCATCATTATGGGGAAATTTAGTTGATCATCATATTAGTCGCTCACAAACCATATATGTATTGTAAAAAGATGACATTTGATTGTGTCAACTCAAGGAGCTTAAGTGATGTGATCATCAGGGGGAGAAATACGCGTTGCACTCTTTTTCCCTTGACCGTGGTTTTGTCCCATTGGGTTTTCCTGGCAAGGTTTTTAATTAGGCAACATTCTCAAGCGTATTGAACATTTATGTACTCTTTTTCCTCACTAGATTTTTGTCCCACTGGGTTTTATCTAGTAAGGTTTTAACGAGGCATAATCTTTTAAATGGACATCCAAGGGGGAGTGTTATGGATAATTATGGTATGGATGTCCATATCTCTAGAATATATTTGTTTATTTATTAGTAGATATCTTTCTTTGAGTTTATCCCATATTGTAACTATAAATATATACCTCTATATGAGATGAATAATACAATTCCGATTCTCTTTTCTCTATTATTATTGTTCTTTGTATTGTTTCACAACACAAATGTCAATTTATAAACTCTAATAAATAGTATTTATCTCACATAAACAATTTTTGTTAACAATTTTATTTTTCATCTTCAAGTTTATTTTTTCTATTTTTATTACAGCAAACTTAAAGAGAATTAAAGCAAATTTAAACATTAAATTCGCGTCCAGAAGCTTCTGCTTCATTCGAGATGGTTCCACGTGTGTGGATGCTAGTAACATTTCTTTCTTTACGTAAAGTTTGTAGATTCCTTCAACACCTATACATATAGATATACATATACATATAAGCATAATATACAAACCAATCATTCTTAAATCTTAACACACAATTTGTTCATCAAATTCATCTATCAAACAATTCTAAAACCTTCTTCTCGTTGTCATTCGTTGCCAAAAATTGTTAAGGTAAATTTTTTAAAATTATTTAATGATTCACGCTTTGTAAATTATTACTTGTTGATTGCTTTGATTTGATTTGGTTTTATTTGATTTCATATTATATTATTATTCATGATTATTTGAATTGCTTCTCTTACTATTCTGTTTTTATCATTTTGTTAAGGCGTGTTAGTTTCGGCGGACTTATGAGTTTATGTAATTTTTCATTAGCTAATAAGCGTATTTTTTCTGGTTTATGAGCTTATAACTTATGGTTTTAAATAAGTCATAAGTTAAACTTTATAAGCTTGTAAGCCGATAAAAATGGGCTTATGAGCTTATAAAAAGTTACATAAGCTCATAAATCCGTTACATAAGCCGAAACAAACAGCCCCTTAATCTTCTATTTTAACTTTTTAACTATTTGTGGTGTGTAAGTGTTTAGGTAAAACAATGCTTATTTTAAACTCATTTATTTAAAAACTGGCTTTCAATATACGAAAATGTTATAGTATGTTGTTATGTGAGTTAAGTCCAACAAAGGACAAAAGTATGAGTATGTAATGTAATATTTGTCTTTCGGGAATAGGAAAATGCCAAAGATAGTCCCCGAGTTATGTTTAAAGGCGTTTAAACAGTTAGAGTACAAGTATAAAGCATTGACTTCCGTCATTTGGTTGACTGTTTTTAGACGGTTACAATATAAGTTGATGCATTTAATTTGTATTTTATCCATAGTCCGAGACTATGGTTAACAAACTCCGATCCCTAACACATAGTTGTTTATAATTTTTATTAAATATATTTGGTTTTGTTGCTAATTAATTGTTATTACAGATGTCATACTCAAGGAGGTCAAGGTACTCACCTTCTCCTTCGCCACGACACAAGCGTTACGACAAGTCTGTCTTCAGGTCCAGGTCGAGTTCAAGGAGTCGGTAAGTATTCGTTCAAAACGTAAAACTCGTGTCATGTTGAATGCAATTCAAGTTTAGTTTATTAGATAGTTTATAGTTATTGAATTTAGTTTTACGTCCTATGTAGGAGTTATGATGATGCAAGTGAGATTGAAAACCCTGGAAACAATTTGTATGTCACGGGTTTATCACCGCGAATTACAAAAAGAGATCTTGACAAGCATTTCTCAGCTGAGGGAAAGGTATGTGTTTTAATCAATCATACATTTGCAAATGTCAGCGAAAAGTTTTAAGATTATGGTATCATGTGGTCATATCATTATGAATGTGTTTTGTTAGGTGGAAGATGTGCACCTTGTAATAGATCCTTGGACCCGTGAATCTCGCGGATTTGCTTTTGTATCCATGTCCAGTGTCAAGGAAGCGGATCGATGTATTAAGTACTTAGATGGCTCGGTTCTTGAAGGCCGTGTCATCACGGTGGAGAAGGTAAATTTTCCTTACATTTTGCTAGTTTCTAAGTTCATTTCTGATAAGTTGGGCATTTTCCGTCTGTTGTTTTGCTGTGTTTTGCAGTTCTTCGTCAAAGTTAGAAACTAACAAATCACATCACAAGCAAATATCAGACTATCAACCCACAGGGTTGTATATTCCCAATTTCTATCATTTGCCTTCTTTTGTGCTTAATTATATGTCATATTGTATATACGACCTTTGATAAATGTTTCTGCTTTTGCTATCAGTGTGGAATCCTGCTTGCACAAATGAATTATTATTGCTTCTTGAGCTCATGCTTTCTTTTCTAATTTACAGGCCAGAAGGCGGAGAGGCCGGACACCCACTCCAGGAAGATACCTTGGACTAAAGACTGTTCGTGGTATGTGTGAAAACTAACTTTTTTGTATATCCCATTTTCGTTTCTGTAAATCTGTGATTCCCTATTCAACTCGTTTTGGTTATTGTTCACAGGTCGTCGTCGATCCCGAACTTACTCTCATTCAAGGAGCCGTTCTCCTAGTTACTCATATGAAAGAGACCGGAGCAGGAGCAGGTCGTACTCTCCACGTTACAAGCGTAGGCGATCATACTCACCATACAGCACCCGTGGGAGGTCCTACTCGCGTTCCATTTCCCCTTACAGCAGATCACCAGTTGGTAGACGCACCCGAGATTATTTCTACAGGAGGAGCCGACGCCTTTCTAGATCTTACACCCCAGAAGATGGTTACTACAGGAGAAGGCGATACCATTCTAGGTCTTATAGCCCAGAAGACCGTTACTACAGAAGGAACCGATACTACTCGAGGGACTATACTCCGGAATACAGAACTTCATACCGGTGCTACAGAGATTATTCACCTGAGTACAGGGCAAGCAGGAGCAGAAGCAGACGTTACCGGTCTGTTTCTAGAAGCGTGTCTTCCTCCCCAAGGAGACATTACAGGAGCTACTCTTCTAGCGTCTCTCCAGTTGGGTCATGGAGAAGTGTCTCACCTCGGCCAAAAAGCTTGAGGAGGAGTCACTCACCAAGTGTCTCCCCAACTAGATCAACAGGTGCTGCTTATCGTGACCGTTCTGCTTCAAGGAGCTATTCAAGTAGTGACAGTGACGTGTGAGGAGTTCTAGGTCTAGGTTGAGGTCACAGACTCCTAGGTCTGCTTCTCCTAGTTAAGATAAAGTAAATGTAGGATGGTTTGGTATACTCTGTTATTAGACGAATGGATTTAGAGCATGCCCGTTGTCACATACTTTAAACCGGTTTGTGTTTTATTTATCTGCATGTGTTTCGGCTGTCCATCCGACGGTCTGGATTTGGTTTGTCAGAAGTTTGAATTATGAACACTTGTTTGAAAGATCTTTAACCTTTCCTCAATTACGATTTACGAGTGCATCTAAAATGTTTTTGTTTGTGCTATAAGCAGACTTTTGTTATCTGTTAACAGTAGGGATCAGGCGTTGTCCTGTAACTCGGCTACCCCTATTTTCCATCTGGTTTACATGGACAACAGTTGACAATAGAAAATGCTGTCCAAAACCCGACTTGATGGTCTCGGGTAAAAACTAAATTGGAAATCGAAACAATCTAAACGATATAGTGAAATAACCAAACCCGTCACAACTTCTTATTATGTAACCATCAAAAAACAAAAAATATATATGCGTGTATAATCATAGGAAACATTTATATCCAAAATACACACTTAAATAAATCCTCTACATACAAAACCTTTTTTTGTACAATTTCTATGCAGATTGAAATCTTTCTTTACTGCTGTCTTCAATCCCAAAGAACTCACGGCGATTTTTTCTGGCATCAATTGGAGGTACCTGTACAGAATGGTTTGCAGCCTCCATAACCTCGTTATGTTCATGGAAATCCTTTCTGATTCTCCACAAGATCTCCGCACATCGCTTCATTGAAGGTCTTGCTTGTCTTGTGGGCGCTACACATTGCCGGGCGAGTCTCAATACCTTTTCAACAACCATTAAGGATGCCGGATTCCTCCTTAGCTTTGGATCCATCACCATCACCACCTCCCCTCCTTTTAGTCTCTGCATTGCCTGCAAGATGACGGTTATCATGATGATTAGGCCGGTTTGTTTATCAATATCTTAGAGTAACGGGTTTTATGAGACAATGGTGACTACACAAGCCATCTAATGGATTGTAATCTACACTTCATTAACCCACTAGAAGATTACAAACCAATATATATGTAAACGGGTCAATTCGGCTTGTGTTTCATCGATAATGGTCCAAGTGAGTAAAATAGAAGAAAATAGCAAAACTGATTTTTCAAGAAATCAGTGTTAACAAACTAATCCCCCTCGAGCACATGAACAATCATCACATTTATTTTACAGGTGGAAATTGCAATCCATTTACTTACGAATGGGTTGATTTCGGTTACGTTTAATATGAAATGAGTAAACAAAGTTAGCTTAAAGGAAAATGAATGACAAGGTCAAACAGATTATAAGGCACCCAACATATATTTTTATGGTCTAAAGCTTCCAAAATCATTTATCAATTTTTTTGATTATTATAGCTTTGTCAATCGTATTTTACACACTAGGTATTTATAAAAATATTGTTTTTTTTTAACGGAAAGTGCTTCGGGTCAACCCGACCCGTTTCAAACCGTACAAAAGACTAGGTTTTGACCCGTTAACCAACCCACTCATTTTGCCACCCTAAATTGATTTGCAATGACAGAAAAAACTTACCCATTTTATTGTTAATCTCTCGCTAGGAGCTTTACCTAACTCAATCGGTAGCCTTCCTGTCAACACTTCGACAAGCAAGACCCCGAAGGAGTAAACATCACTCCTATCAGTAAGTTGGTACGTGTTGATATATTCGGGATCTAAGTAGCCTGCAGTTCCTTTGACTTGAGTAGAAATGTGAGTGGCTTGATCTTCAACAGTTATTCGTGCAAATCCAAAATCAGCCACTTTTGCACGCAGTTTATCAGTAATCAGAATATTAGATGATTTTATGTCTCGGTGGATTATTGGTTGATCTGAAAAATTTTATAAAAAAAGAGATTAATGTAGATTTCTTGATATTTCGTGAATCGTTCAAGAATTTTAAAGGCGTTTCGACCCATTTACTTATGCATGGGTCCAGGTAGGGCGTATTTTAACTCAAACATGTTGCATATTGTAGATTCAGCTAAAGGGGAAGTGGTCAAAAGGGTTAAAGTCGCTCGAAGTCTACGTTTAGTGCATACAACATTTTGATTTAATATTGTATATTGCTATTGAAATAGTATTGTTCTTGTCGTCACAGCTAATGCATTAACTATTTATAAATAATTAAATAAAGAGTTTATCACTAAAAAATAATAACTTACTTTTTCGTTTGTCATTAATAAGACGATTTACTATTTTTTGTCTCTACTAGGGCAATAAACATTAATTTCTTGTCCCTTTTGAGTAACTATACTTCAAGATACAGGACGAGCCGGTTGAAATTTTCTACAAGGTTATGACTTCGCATTATTTAGGTCACGGTATGTTGATTTCCCTTTTTTGGTTGTTAATTTCCCGTTTCAAGTATAAACATTTAACTAATATTTTCTAGTTTTTCAGGGTTTTGAAGATGTTAGTTAAACTTTTAATGACACATAAGCAACTTTATGGCACGCTATAACCATGTCCACAAGATTTTATCAACTAAGCTGGAATCCTGAATACATAATGCCTTATAAAGGACAAAATTTTGAAGAATATTGGCGAAGTGAAGAAAAAAAATAGTAAGTTGCCTCAATTGGGACAAAGTGACAAACGAAAAAGCAAGTCAACCGAATCTGTCTTGTGCTGTTAACGGCCCATTTCACCCGACATATTGTCCGTTACCCAACCCACCTCACTACTCTTGAAACCTAAGAATGTTAACAACAAGATACCTGTATACGTATGCAAATATGTAACTGCATGAGCTACATCGATTATAATATCTAGACGCTCCCCAATTTCAAGCCCGCTGCCACATTTACCTGAAACGAAAGACTCTATTACTACTAACTTTGAACCATCAAGTTTATCATCTACGCATATAAGCAACTATGTATCATGCTCAATGTAGAATGACGAAACCGCCCTTGTAAAGAAAGCAAATGCTTGTACACAAGGTACTATAGAGGTGATCACTTACCATCTAAATGTTCACGAAGGGTTCCGTTTGAAACATATTCTTCCAAGATGAGACGCTCGTCTCCATGCTCTATAAATCCATAGAATCTAACCAGATTTAGATGTTCGATTTTTGATAACGTCAGTATTTCGTTTTTGAACTCCACTGGTGACTCTCTTTCATAATTGTCCTGCCGTAAGAAACATATATAACAATAAAACAACTTTTAACATCCCTCCACGGCATCAAAATTTCAATGCTTTCACTTTGGAAAGTTTGAAGTAGCGTATTTTCCCATTTCTGAATGTATCTCATTTCTAGTTCGGAAACAGTAATAGTTTTACTGGAAAAGAAAACTAACCTTTTTTGCACGTTTTATAGCAAGGATGGATCCATTTTTCAGTTTTGCTTTGTAAACAGTACCAAATCCTCCATCCCCGATTATATTTGAAGCAGAGAAATTTCCAGTTGCCTTGTAAATAGCGTGAAAGGATAACTCATCCGTCCCCTGATGTCCACTGGAAACGACAGAAGGTGTAGAGGAACTAGAGTGGTTGAGTTTTTTGCTGCTATTCACCGAACTAGTCGTTGAATCTGCAGAAAAACAACACTTATTTAATACTTTCACAAAATCATTAATCCAAAGTGACACGGTCTGTACAAATATTATTCGCGTCCACTGGACATTGTTTCTATCAAATGTACAAGTTAAAATTATATTTCTGCCCATGATACAACTATCCAGTAATAGACTATTAGATGAAACATATGTACATATTTATACTTGCATATTGCTTCTCTTATTAACACAGTTTATACCGACAGAAAAACTCATCATTTCTAATGATTTCCAGAATTTTCTTTTAAGGAAAACTCAAAAAACCAAAAACGCGTTCAAATTGAGTTTTTTATAACAACTTTTCTTAACTCCACATTTAGAATGTTATACCGTAATACTTCATTCTTATCGTTAAACGTTTAACTCAACAATCATTTCTCAATCATCAACCAAAACAAAAACATCATCAACCTCTAACCATCACCAAACACCTCATTTGACTTTTAAAAGTCAAATAATTCAATCTACTCCCTTAAACATAATTCATTTTATATTTTCCTAAACTACAATTAACCGAACTCATTTCGCATAAAATTCTCCGAAACACGAATTAAAACTTACATAAGTTTGAAGCAGGTGGAGTATAAACATGATCTTGATCAACACCATCAATATTACTAGTACATGTCAAAGCTCTAGCAATTACACCAAATATTGACCTCTGTTTTTTGACCATAGCTTGTTGTTGATAATTATTACTTTTTGCGCCATATTTGGAACCAGAATTTGAATTTGAATATGAATTTGAAGTTGAACTCGAATTTTGATTCCAAATTTGACCCTGACCAGGTCGAATCACAGGTGAATTTGGGGTTTTTCTTGTTTGATTCATATGAAATAAAACAGTTTTTTTTTTGTATAATTTGTTAACAGAAAGAAATAAAATAGTTTATAAATTGGATGATGAATTTGGTGGTCGATATTTGAATGTTTAAGAATGATTCTTTTTGGATTAAAATATTTGAAGGAGACTAAATCAAAAATTAACTACCCACTTTTAAGGGCTAATTCATATTATCTATTACAGACTATAATTTGCTTAACTATAATAAAATAAAGAGGGTTCTAGGTTCACAGTCACACTCATATGTATTAAAAAATTATACTTAATTATATTTCGAGATTGATACCAAAAATAGATGAGACTTCTTGTTGATATTTTATTATTAAAACTCTGAAAAATATATATTATGATAAGAAAGAAATTTTTAAAACGAATCTACAACAACTCACTCATACCTTACACATAAGGTCATTTTTGAGGATGACCGATATGGACGATTATCAATTCTACACTTTTAGAGGTTTCAACATATTACTATCCACAAGTATCATTGAATAATGTATATATAAAAATATTATTAGAAGATAGTTATTTATCTTTGCGGTTTCATAAAAGACTTAACTCACGACCTCTGTATTAGTATTTTATTAGAAACCCTTTGGTCATATATGGGTCTATATAAGTCGGTTTGATTTGATTATTCCTAAAAGGATGAATATATCAAACTTTCGATATTGTTTATGGTTAAATTGCTTAAATCGGTTAGGATTCGAACCGCGGTCTCCTCGCAGGGGAGTCCGCGCGCTAACCATTCAGGCAGCAGCCTCTTTTGGTAATACAAATGAAATAAAATGCATTTAAATACAACTTTTCATTAAAATAATATAAATGGCACAAATAGCAAGACAAAGACAAGATTTAAATTAGAGTATAATAGTATTTCTTTTATTTTCTTTTTTCGATATGAAATTCAATAAAAATGTTTTATCATTAGATTTGATCATAATATAAATGGTTTATCGAAATATTTTATAAAGGCGAATTTAATACGGGGAGCACTATTAAAGATAGAAAAGCCAATCTAGAAGAGCGTCTTCTATATGAAATTTTTTTTGGCGACACATATGCATCGTCTACAAATCTAGAAGAGCGTCTTCTAATGTATTAAAGACTTTACAGTTGCTACATGACAATGCACACAAAACATGTGCGGCTTATTAGTGTGACACTAGGCATAAAAGCATGCTTTATGGCCCTATGCCCATAACGCCCCCATGCATATCCATCGCTATTCTGTCTTGAATAATCTCAAATGAACATTTAAGTGATTAGAATTACTAATAAGTTTCAGAATCACGTATTAGTAATTGAGTTATGGAATCAAACAATGAATCAAAGTAGAATTGAGAAAATGAAATATTTCATTCAAAGCCAAAATGGCGGGAGAAACAGTTACATCAAGGTTTTCACTCATCCAAGCACACCTTACATGATACACTTCTCTCGCTATTTATAGGCTATTACTAACACTAACTATTACATTAACCATCCCTTATATTCATTTAAGAATACTTCGGGTGTGCAAAATATATTAATTCTTAGTTTAACTTTAACTCTGGTGAACTTCAGTTAACTCTGGTGAAGTAACTTGTTCAACCGAGTTAAAGTCTTCACTAAGTGACTTTCTAAGTTTTAAGTCGGGTGATGAACTTTGTTCACTCGACCTATTTACTTAGACCAAAATACAACTTTGATGTAGTTTTGAAGCTTCAGTCATCACCAAAATCATGTTCCAACAATCTCCCCTTGGATGATGCTTCCAAAATCTACATCTTGCTAGGTTGAGCTCCATTCCCATCTTCATATGCGTCTGTCTTCATGCAGTTTTCATCTTCCTTGTCTGTATACCAACCGAATACTTTCCACTTCCCATGCAACAACTTCTAAGAACTGTTTGCCTCCTTGACCATAATTTTCATGATTTTCAAAAAGCAGTTTGTAAATAGTAAGCAAATCTTCATTGGCCAATTCTCTCAGTTCTGCATTCTCATAAAGCCTTTCATCTTCTCCATATTCCCTCACCAATACTATCTCATCATGAGCACAGTCCATCCACCATCTAATGCTTCTTTGTTTTTGATGAACTACTCTAATTCTCTTCATTGGTGCAGTTTCCATTGCCATTCTCTTCCTTTTTGCTTTAAACTTCTTGCCAAAGTTGATGAAATCTGTTTTTGAAAACTCCTGAATGAATTTCTCATAATCATATCCATGTGGATAACCACCATGATTCACCATCTTCAATTTGCTTAACTGCCTAGCATCTTCCACAGTGATCTTCATGAATTTATCAGTAGTGTCAAAATAAGAGACCGGAACACCTCCAGTTGTATCCTTTCTCTTGATAGAAATTTCTCCTCTGTAAGGATTAAACCTCCAAGCAACTAGTGGTGGTAGGATTCCTTTCTTTCTATTCATCAACTCCAGTCTTTCAGCTCTTGCTTGTTCTTGAGTCTGTTCTTTAAAGATTGTACCAGGATTTTCTTCATTTCTTAACTGTGTTGTGTCTTCTTCATCCACTTCAAATCCATACTTATCCAGATCATTTCCAGTCGCATCAGTATTGTCACCCAACATGACAACTCTTCAATGATCCTTTGAGCTACAAGATATGAAACATAATAGTCTTCAACCAATTTTATTTGTACTTCAGTTTGAGCTTTTTGAAACAGTGGCTCATCATCCATATACTCTGCAAAAGGATCGTCGTCTTCTAGCTTAACCTTCATCTTCAACTTAACCTCTTGACTCTGTTTTGAAACAAGAGACTTAAGGGTTACAGTTTGACTTGGATCAATAGTCTGAGCAGAAGATCCTTCTACATCTTTCTGAGAAACTACAAGATTCTCAATTGGTGTCTCTTTAACACTAAATTGACCTTCATCCTTCTTTTCAGTTTAATTTGATGCTCCTGCAACAACTTTTTCAATAACTTTATCTCCTTCTTTCATTTGACTCTCTTCCATCCTTCTTTTCAATTCAACCTCCATTCTTTTCTCCCTTTTCATTTTCATTTCCTCCAGCATTGACTTGGTTTGCACATCTAACCAATGTCTTTCTAATGTCTCAATCTTCTTTTGGCCCACTGATCTAGCATTA
The DNA here is from genome assembly GCA_910822075.1 of Senecio squalidus. Taxonomy (NCBI): domain Eukaryota; kingdom Viridiplantae; phylum Streptophyta; class Magnoliopsida; order Asterales; family Asteraceae; genus Senecio; species Senecio squalidus. Next base: position 15,396,804 of record CAJVGC010000001.1, read on the forward strand.
AATGCATTCGTCAACACCAAATAATTTTTGAGATGGGATTTGTAATTTCCTTCAGTCATGACTCTTTTGTAACCTATCAGCTTCTTCTTCAATTGAAACACTTTATTTGGTACCAAACTGGCAGTCTTCATTGCTTTAGACTTCAACCTCTTACCATTTAGTACCAACACTTGAAGCTTCTCCACCAGCACTTTCATTTATAGTCACACTATCATCCTTCACTTCTTTTTCTTCTAATTTCTCCTCAGTAGGTTGATCATTATGCTCATCATCATCTTCAATAGTAATAACTCTCTCATTACGACCTAGATCCTTATTCCATTCTTCATTTAAATCATACACATGTTTTGGATCTCTTTCTTTGATGTGAACAACCAACACTTCACTAGAATTTGCATCATACATTCCTTCAAAATGCTTTTCAAAAGTTTCCTTATCAACTGAAGTGCCAAACTGAGCTACTGCTCTAAAAACATCTTGATTCTCTTCACCTGACTTGTTCTGCAGTTCACCAGACTTGTTTCCAACTTCACCCGAATTAAACTTTCATCACCAGACTTAAAAGTCTCTTCACCAGACCTAATATTTTCATCACCAGACTTGTTTTGAGCATAATTTGAAGGATCAAATTCAGTCATAATCTCCTTTCCTTTGGCACTAACTTCTTTTTCTAAGTCTTTTCCAATCTTATCAACTATTGACAAGTCTATCTTCTCTTCCTCATTCACAGATTCACTACTTACATTCTCCCCCTTAGAAGCTTCATCATCATTCTCACCCATCTCTATAGTTTTTTCCATATTATCATCTTCCAACACAACAATTGTTTCATTCTCATCACCAATCTCCTTCTCATGCATTTCCTCATCTTCTTCATTTGAATTATCTCCACCTATTTTGGTAGCATCATCTAAGGGGAGAGTTTTCAGCTTAAGCTTTAATCTTAACTGATTTCTAACAACTTCATTTACTGCATTATCCCATCTCAATTGATTGATCAAAGAATTCTGCTTCTTTATCAATTCTTCCGACCCTTCATTCCTCTGTTTGAGCTCAAGAGCTTTTAACACACCAATGCCAGCTCCCCCTTTTGTCTTTGACTGATACACCTTCAATGGAGAACTTGAGGAAGTGGCTTGAACAACAAGAATGTTTAAAGTAGGGACAACAGGAGTGACAATAAAAGAATCTGCAAGATTAGGCAATTGTTGACTCTCTGCAGCAGTATAAAACCATTCTCCACTACTTTGATCTTGCTCTGTTTGATTTGGAGGTGTGAGTGGTAACTGATTTGTGTTTGAAACTGAATGAGTAGGAGATTGCATCACAGGTGATTGGGGTGGAGGTGAAGGTGCATTTTGTATTGTCGATTGAGGTGGAGGTGAAGGTATATTATGTTCCGGTGCAATTGGTTGATTTGATCAACCCCGTCTTCTACATTCTGCTCTTCATTTCCTCCTTCTACATTTGGAAGTACACCATCAGCTTGTTGCACCATGTGGGGAAAGAAAGGTGTAAATCTCCCTGAGAACACAAATTTGGCATTATCAAAGGATTTTTTCATGTTGGCCATGATTTTCCAGTTCATATTTCCATCTTTCAATTCTGGACCTTCGGGTACCAACCCTAGCACTTCTGAATTCAATATGATTTGTAGAAATCTTGGATATAACAAGAATTTATGTGAGTTCCCCTCTATCATCCTTTGCATATTATCAAATATGAATCCACAATAGTTGAATTGTCTTTGTGTAATAATGCAAACAAAAGTTGTGGCAAGTGATTGACTCATTTCATCATGCCCTCCTGATCTCCTAGAAATGTTGCACACCATTACTTGTACCAAATATCTCCAGTTATAAGAAAACCTTGTCTTTTTCACCATATTACAAGGAAAATCTCATTCATATCTAACTGTTTGACAAGCTTCCTTAATCTGCTCAATTGGCAACTATTCTATCCCACCAGCATCATTTAGTTGTAAAACTCTTCTTATAATATTTTCAGTAACAACCACATGAGACATTTGAACCTCAGAGGTGATTGTCCTAACTCCATCAATCACACTAAATGAAGCATTCTGCCAGAATTCTACCACCATATCTCTATATAAAATGGGCCTCTCAGAGATAGCAAAATGAATATTAGAATTGATTAGAAAACCTAATATCAACCCTCCATTAATCATCCACTGTATCATCATCAATATTGAGAAATGAAACAACATTATGCTTTGGTTTATAAGGAAAAGCAGCCATCTGTAGTCATTAATAGCATTATTAGTATTCAGACAACAGTTATTCATATCACATTTATACTAAAAACTATTAAAAACTAATAAAAACTTTATGAATAAGAAAAACAGGGGAAAACGAGCAGTCAAACAAACTAAGCACCGGAAAAATGAAGCTAACAGACCTAAAAATCTATGAAGAGCTTATCAGAAGGAAAACTAAAGTGATCAGAAATGGTTTGAAACTTTATTGAGATTAGGAATTTTGATTTGGATAAGAAAGCAATTTGCAGGTTTAAAAATGATTATTTGAATTTAAAAATAATAAATTATTTTCCGAATTAAATTAAAGCACAAACTTTCCCACCAACTGAAGATAAAATCCGAATTAAAATCAATGAACCCGACTTAAATTTTAGTCAACAAAGTCAGCACACATACCAGACATAAAACCAGTAAAATAACTAATACCCGACTTAAAACTTTTAACACCCGACTTAAATTAAAAATTTCAAAGTTAACCCATTTAAACCCTTTTGAATTAAACAATCCAATTCATCAGTTAACTTTAAAATTGTTTTCAAATGCAAAATTTCAATTTCAGATATTAAAAACTTCTATTCCAGGATTTTATAAATTAGTTCATATCAACAAATTTTCTATGGAAATGAAATGTTTTAGTAAAATGCAAAAACTTTTATTTTTATTAAGATAAATCTTGCGTCAAATTTTTATAAATTGCAGGTTTTAATAATTTAAAATTGACATGATAAAATGCCAAACTTTTTCAATTCTGTCAAGTAGAAATAAATAAAACAATATATATTTTACTTAACTATGGCATATATACCTTATTGTCATGAAAAACAACAATAGTTTAGTGTTATAAACAAATTAAAAAGAATAAAAGAATTTATAAGAACACATGTACATTCTTCAACCTTTATTGAGTATCCACAAACTATGATTCTGCAACCTTATAGACTGGTTCCACTCTCAAGATATTTTTGAATGTTTAAAACATGTTTAATGTTCCAAAATAATCATAGCACAGTTGTTCAACTTATTCCCCTGTCTCTTCCGTTTATCAAGTTAGCATCAAGGATCTCAAAGGACAACTGACTAGATATATACCAAGTTTACAGTCAAATTCATTGAATTGACCATAATGAACATTTAAAACTTTAAGTCATACTCAATAGTAATAACCTTTTTCGAACACTTTAAACTTTATGATTTTTTTATGATAAATAGATTTAAATGTCATAATATACTGAATATACACTTTTTCTTTGTTTTCTAGTTGACAAAACTGATCTCCTATTTGACATTATCCATTTTGAGTATTTGAAGCAATTTATAAACCACAGGTTACTAAAGATTTCAAATACAAGATTAAATGCATTTATGAAAACATTTGGTTTCAAGAAATTCTATAAATACTGAACTATGTTAAGTTATGCTGGAATTTATGTTTATGACTCATTTATTAGAAATTTTGATATTGTGAAACATTTTCAGTTTCGTACTGTTTTTGATTGCTTTTTCAATTTTTTTATTTGATTTTCTAAAACAACTGACACAAATAAAAGACTCAAAAAAACTTAAAAATAGAATAGAAATAAATCTTTTTGAGTTTTAACTGTACAAACTAAAACACACATATTTTTTGGATTTTATCTGTACAAAATTCAATATCATACTTAAAATTTCTTAATCCGACTTAAAAGAAAAAATAACATCAGACTTAAAATTTTTCTTAATCCGTCTTAAAAGAAAAAGAACATCAGACTTACAATATTTTTGGTTTTCCCATTTTTCTCCCCCTCTTTTTATAATATGTATTTAAAAATAAGAATAAAATGCAAAAAGATATGTACAAAATATTTTTGGAGAAACATTCAATCAAGATTCATCAGACCTATGACTTGAACAAGAAAGTTAAATCTTGTTGTGTCAAAAGCCTTTGTGAAAAGGTCAGCCAACTGATTATATGTGTGAATCTTGACTAAATGCATCATTTTCTTTTCAAAACAATCTCTTATAAAATGATACCTAATCTCAATATGTTTGGTTTTGGAATGTTGAACTGGATTCTTAGTGATGAACATTTCGGCAGAGTTATCTATGTGTATCGGAGTATTCATGAGGTTAAGGCCATAGTCTAACATCTGATTTTGAATCCATAAAATCTAGGAAGTGCAATGAGCAGCTGTAATATATTCAGCTTCAACAGATGATTGTGACACAGAAGTTTGCTTTTTGAACTGCCATGAGACTAGCCTATTTCCTAAGAAGTGACACCTCGCAGTTGTGGATTTCCTATTAAGGTTACAACCACCATAATCACTATATGTGTAGGCATGAAAGTCAAAGTTAGAGTTCTTAGGATACCAAAGTCCTAAAGCAGATTTTCCTTTCAGATACTTAAAGATTCTCTTAACAACAATGAGATGGCAAACCTTAGGATTAGCTTGAAACCTAGCACATAAGCATACTCCAAACATGATATCAGGTCTGCTTGCAGTAAGGTACATTAATGAACCTATCATAGACCTGTACATATGTTGGTAAACACTTTCTCCATCTAAGTCAGGGTGTAACTTGGCCCTAGTGTCAACAGGAGTTGGAGCAGTTTTGCAATTAGTGAACCCAAACTTAACCAACATGTCCTTGACATATTTAGATTGGTTAATGAAAATTCCGTTGTCCAATTGTTTAACCTGAAGTCCTAAAAAGAAAGACATCTCTCCCATAGAGCTCATTTGGAATTTAGAATGCATCACATATTCAAATTCTTTACACAATACATCATTAGTTGACCCAAATATGATGTCCTCTACATATATTTGCACAAAAATTGAGTCCTGGCCAACTGTCTTAATAAACAAAGTTTGATCTAAAGAGCCCCTAAGATACCCATGTGCAATCAAGTACTTAGAAAGAGTATCATACCATGCTCCAGGAGCTTGGTGTAAACCATATAAAGCTTTATCCAACTTAATCACATGATCAGGGTATTGAGGATCAATGCAACCTGGGGGTTGACTAACATACACTATCTCTTCTAGAACTCCATACAAAAAGGCTGATTTAACATCCATTTGAAACACCTTAAAGTTCTTAAAAGAAGCATATGCTAAAAACAGTCTTATTGCTTCTATCCTAGCAACTGGAGCAAAAACCTCATCATAGTCCATCCCTTCCTCCTGAGTATATCCTTGAACCACAAGTCTAGCTTTGTTCCTAACAATGACACCTCTATCATCTCTTTTGACCTTAAAGATCCATTTAACACCCAAAACATCCACTCCTACATGTCTCTCTACCAAAGTACCTACTTCCTGTTTCTTGAACTATAAGAGTTCTTCCTGCATGACCTCTATCCAACTATTTACAGTCAAAGCAATATCTACATCCTTGGGCTAAATTTGAGATAAGAAACATGAAAATAAACAAAAGCTAACGAAACCAGAACTGTTTCTTGTTTTGACCCCATCATTCAAATTTCCAATGATATTAGACAAAGGATGAGTATTATAAATTCTTAAGAGAGTATTTGCATCCTCCGTAATATTATCATAAAGATTTGAATGATTTAGATCAAAAGTTTCAAAAGATAAAGAGTTAAGAGTTGCTTCACTGGATTGATCATGGCTTGTAGAATCATTATTTTCATGCACATTGTCAGAAATGATTGGAAATGCTTTAGTCCGAACTTCATTTGAAAAATCTTGGTTGTGAACTTCTTCACCAAAATTAATTTGTTGTGCACCAGAGTTGAATTGTTCACCAGAATTAAGTTGATCTTCATACGAGTTGTCTTGACTTTCATTATCTGCTTCAGATTTAAATTGTGCTTCATTCAGATTCATGATTTTGAACTTCTACATCATTGATGTCTTGAATTTCAGAAGTCACTGGAATGTCTTCAACATCTTGAAGGTCTGCATCAGCTATTGCATCTGAATTTTCTGGACTATCAATTGTTGTTTCTACAGATGAATGTTCTTTGATCATTAACTTGATGTTGATTCAATGCACTTGATCACTTGAGTTCTTCCTTGTGCCAATCCCAAAATCATCAATGTCTTCAACATGTGTATCAGTTACTTGAGAATCCTGCACATCTTCTGAAACATGCTCTTGACAAAAACCATTAAAAGAATTCACAAAAGTGTCAAAATCAAATAACCAATCAGCACCTGAATTCTTAACATTTGGTGTATATTCATTGAAAATCACATTGGTGGATTCTTTTATGGATCTAGTTCTTATATTATAAATTCTATAGGCCTTTGACACACTAGAATATCCAAGAAAGTATCTTTCATCTACCTTAGAATCAAACTTTCCTAAATGATCTTTGGTATTCAAAATAGAACATTGACACCCAAATGCTTTGAAGAAACCTATAAAAGGTTTTCTCCCTAAGAACAATTCATATGATGTCTTTCCTAAGCTCTTAACAACATGAATTTTGTTATTGACCTAACACATAGTGTTCACAGCCTCTGCCTAAAAATTAACTGGTAAGAATGATGCACTTAACATGGCTCTAGCTCCTTCAATTAATGTCCTAATTTTCCTTTCAGCTACCCATTATGTTGGGGTGTTCTGGGAGAGCTAAATTGTCTAGTGATTCCCTTAAGTGCATAAAACTCATTCAAAGTGGAATTTTTAAATTTTGTACCATTATCACATCTGATTATATTAACCTGTTTACTACATAAATTTTCAGTTTTCACAACAAAATCTTTGATAATCTCAGGTCTCTCATGTTTATGAGCAATGAAAAATACCCAATAAAATCTTGAATAGTCATCTGTGATGACTAGACAATATGATTTGATTCCAAGAATCTTCACACTAATAGGACCAAACAAATCCATGTGTAAAAGATAAAGGACAGTATCTACTGAATTGTGAGTCTTGAGTTTAAAACTTGATTTATGATGTTTACCTTTTAAACAAGAAATACAATGGTCAAGTAATTGAAACTTCCATTTGGGTAATCCAGTAACTAGATTATCTTTGTCCAATTTATTCATGTTTTTAATATTTACATGACAAAGCCTTCTATGACATAAATCAGACTCCTTTTCAGTAGTTTTGGATATGCAATAGTTAAAATAATCATTTGTTTTAACTTTGTTCATATCCAAAATATACATGTCCTCATATCTTGGAGTTTGCAAAATTATCATGTCCTTTGGAATAAAAAAATTCAGGTTTCAAGATGTAAAAATATTCAGAAGTGAAAGCAGATGTGTACTTTTTATCACATACATGTGACACAGAAAGAAGATTGTAATTCAACTCTTTCACAAAATTCACGTGGTCTAATGTTAATCCACTATTTGATACCTGTCCTTGACCAGTTATTGTGTCACCCATGTATCCTCCAAAAGATACATATCCTCCAATGAAAGCAATAAAATCTTGAAGTAACTTGAAGTTCCAGTCATATGTCTAGAGCATCCACTATCCACAACCCATATGTTATCTTCAGGATCAGTATATTTCTCCTGCACAACCACATATCTTAATGAGATTTGGGTACCCAAGTTCTTGTAAACTTGGAATTGAATCTTTTAAACTTGTTGAATTTAAAATGATCATGTAATTTCCTTTCAGATATAAAAGATTGATAACCCGAATTAAAACTTTTATCATCAGAGTTAAAACTTTCTACATCTTGAATTTAAAATTTTATCAAGATTTGAAAATTTGTTCATCAGACTTAAATTTTTTTTATCATCAGAGTTAAATTGAAAATTTTCATCATCAGATTTAATTCTCCCTTCCTCCGATTTAAAATTTTATCTTTCAATTTGTAAAGATTTTAACTCAGAAGTAGAATATCTTAACTTTTGCCTCATATTCAACTAACAAATCAGGCTTTATTCTACCAAATCTAGTCACATTCACATTTTTAGATTTTCATGTTTAAGCATGCATTCTTGAAAATTTACTCTACCAAACTGCAGTTTAACAGGCATTTTCACACATTCAGACACAATTTTAGATTTGGATTTCAACCAACATTCAACTAATTTATGTCTCTTTTTGCACAGACTGCACTTTGGTTTTCTTTTTGATTTTCCAGGTTTGACTTTCTTTGAGTCAATTTTCTTAGACTCTCTAAGTGCAATTTCATTTAGAATCAATTCACTTCTAGTAAGCATAGAAACATTCAAATTATGAAAATTATAACATTTTTCATGCATTCAATCATGAATACACTCAACGGGTTCTTCCTCAGTCTCTAACAAATTCAAATTATTACACAAATTGATATTATTCAAATTCAAATTATAGACACCATCAGACTTAATCTACTTAGCAATCCTAACAGCATTCTTCTTTTCATTTAACTCTTCAGCAAACACACAAACACTTGACTCTTCTACATTATGACCTGCTACAACATTAAAATTAACATTAAGACTATCGGTAGCACTCAAATCATTCACATTATGCACAGAAGAGCAAGTTTCATCAATTTGTTTCTTTTCAAATCAACATTAGACTGTAACACATAAACATCATCAAACTTAATTAAATCAGGTAAACTACTTTCAAAGCTTGTAGATTCAGGTTTGACAAAATAATTATCATTAAAAGGTGGTGGTACTGCATTGAAACCAATACTAGCCGTTGCTATATGCACAATTTGATTTTCAAAGATTCCATTTTAATGTTTTAGATGAAAAATTGAACTTATCAGCCCGAATCTTTGCATTTTCAAACTCATGTGTTCTTCTTGAATTTGTCAAAAAAGTTTTCATGTTGAGTTTCCAATCTTCGCAATTTACCCTTGTAAACACCAACATACTTCAAAAGTGAATCAATTTTCTCTTTATAAACCTTTTCAGTTTTCAAAAATTATATTTGATGAAATTTAACGAAATCAATTTCTTTGATTAATTTTGATTTATGTTTCCTAGTATATTTAAGAGTGTTTAAACATTCAATAGAGCAGGATTTTGAAAGTACCTCATCAGCTGTAACTTAATCAACCTTACTCATGAGAGCTTGAACGTTTTTCTTTTTGAAATCTTCCTCCTGAAATCCATCTTATTCACCAAATGTGATGAAATCCTGCTTCTGTCCACTTGAGCTTGAATCTTCATTTACCACTTTAACCTCAGCTGTAGTAAACTTCTTTGCATCATCTTTTACTTGATAACTATTCCTTTGATAGTTATTGTTCGTCCTTCTTGGTGCTCTTCACTCTCTAGCAAAATGACCAAGCTTATCACGGTTGAAGCACTTCACCTTGGTCTTGTCAAATCCAACTCTATCTCCATTACCCCGCCTGAAGTTGTTCCTTCCGGTTTTCTTGAAGAATCTGTTTGCTCTCACACTCACCATTACCATTTGCCATTTCAAATCAATTTCTTCCAAGTCATCAGGATGAATTTGTTCAAGGTCTTCTCTAGCTAATTCAGCTTGAGTCAAACTACCAGCAACAAATGTTTCATAACTAGCCACACCAGCTCTGTATAGCATGTCTTTGTCTCCTAACCCATTCATATTCAATCCACCCATACTTGAATTCAAATTTGATGACTGATATGGACTGAATTCTCCAATTTGACCAGAATACCCCCCCATAGCTAGTAGCATTGGATCCAACTGGTGTTTATTTTGTTGAATAGCAACTTCTAGAATGACAACTTTTGTGAGGTTGAGGTTGAGCTTGATTAGGATAATGAGCTGAGTTCACTGGAATTTGAGCTTTCAGAGCACATCCATAAGTATATCTTGCTTGCTTCTTATCATTAATCTTCATGTCTACTTCATAGGACTGTAGAATCTCAATCAGCTCCACCAAGGTCATGGCATTTAGATTTGTAGATCTTTTGATGATCATAACTTGAGCATACCATTTGGTAGGAAGAGATCCTAACAACTTCTTACAAATATCACTATCTTTCATTACTACTCCAGCACTTTTCAGATCACTCACCAATAAGGTATACCTGCTAATTTGTTCAGCTAAACTCTTACCTCTCACATATTCAAACGACTCATACAATTTATTCCATATTATTTCTTACTTTCCTTTAACTCCAGACTACCTTCATAGCGCAAATCCATGACATCCATTAACTCTTTAGCTGTAGAACAGTCTTTGAAATTGTTATAAATCTCAGTAGGTAATGCCAAAATCACAGCTCCTAGTGCTCGAAAATCTCTGTCAATTAGTTTGTTGTCTGCTTCGGTGTACCTTTCAGGTTCAACATCTACCATTCTAGTACCACCAGTCTCCTGCACCCTAGGACGATGAGGTCCATTCACAATTGAATTCCAAAGCTGCACCTCACTGTAGTAGATAAACGCCTTGAAACGAAGCTTCCACATCATAAAATCGGAGCCAGGAAGTAATTTGGGAGGTCTTCCACTCGAACCGGTTTCGTTATCATAATTCACAACTGGAGCAACCATTGCAGTAACAAAAATTTGAATTGATGAACTGAATTTTAAGTCTGTTGAACAAAATTTAACTCGGATGAACAGAATTATATCAGAATGATCCAAACTCTTTCAAACTTGCAAAAATTATCAAACAAATCCTATAGTAACACTCTATTGATAAAAAAAACACACTAGAACAATCAATTAACACTGAAATTCCTTAGTAACGTCTTTCACCGCCAAATTTCAAACTACAATTTCTCAAATTGTTGATCTAATTGTCTAATCCTTTAAACCTCTTCTAAACACCTCATAAATAGCTCATTATCACTCGAAAACTGAGCTGAATCAAACTGAATGTGATTTACCAGCTCTGATACTAATTTGCAGGTCTTGAATAATCTCAAACGAACATTTAGGTGATTAGAATCACTAATAGGTTCCAGAATCACGTATTAGTAATTAAGTTATGGAATCAAACAATGAATCAAAGTAGAATTGAGAAAATGAGATATTTCATTCAAAGCCAAACTGGCGGAGAAACGGTTACATCAAGGTTTTCACTCATCCAAGCACACCTTACATGACACACTTCTCTCGCTATTTATAGGCTATTACCAACACTAACTATTACATTAACCATCCCTTATATTCATTTTAGAATACTTCGGGTATACAATATATATTAATTCTTAGTTTAACGTTAACTCTGGTGAACTTCAATTAACTCTGGTGAAGTAACTTGTTCACCCGAGTTAAAGTCTTCACTAAGTGACTTTCTAAGTTTTAAGTCAGATGATGAACTTTGTTCACCCGACCTATTTACTTAGACCAAAATACAACTCATATGTAGTTTTGAAGTTTCAACTATCACCAAAATCATGCTCCAAACACACTTCAATCATATTTCTTTCTTATATTTTCTTTATCTTTATATACAAATGAGAGTTTTAGGGTAGATCAAAATTGATGATTAGTGATATGGAGTGATGTTTGAGCAGATGATTTTACAAAAAAGTAAGTGGTTTGAATGGAGGGGGTGGCTTTCTATTTAAATGATGCTCTGAGAGTATAGGAAGTATGCTTCGTTATGGGTTCTATCACCCTCATAACGGTTGTGTTGTGGTTTGCGTTCCATACATAACGTGTGTTAAAGGTTTAAATGATTTTCTTTCCTTTTACTTCACAAACTAAAGAAATTGTAGAACCCATCTTCTAAGTTATTTGAGTTATCCTACGGAATGTTGAGGTATCTTTGTGTTATGATAATAAAAAGTTGATGCCGCTTGGATACTCAATTATGTTATCATTTCTTATGTCTAGAAGGATAATTGCAATTTGATGGAAATTGCATAGTGTGTTCGTTAAAATAGATGGCATGTCATCTTGTCTTTGGTTGTTCAAGCTTTGCTTGAGGTTAATGTGATACTTCAGCCACATTTCATTGTACTTATTGGTTTTTTTGGAATTAATATATTTTACTGGGGTAATCATTCCCCTTTACCCAAAAAAAAGTTGCGTTTGTAGTTAAACACTTCGAGTCATAGACAAAACACAAGGGGTAGAAAGGGTCATTCTAATTTGATTGCGATTCTCTTTAAAATATTTTAACAAAAGTTAAAACATATAATACAGTTGGAAACGCAAATCACTTGTTTATTTATGTTATTTAAATCCTCATCAAGGATACTTAGCTATAATTTTTAGTATTAATATTAGTTTAGTATGATTATTAGTTGCCACAACCCACTAAGCATAAGTTTGAATCAAATTCGAAAGGGAAACATCAACCAACTATTTTTATATTAATGGATATACCTTTTATCATATGGTTGGTTATATCACAACGTGTCTCTTTGTAATTTCCAAACAAATGTTTTGTGTTTTATTATATGTTTTATTTTTATTATAAATCATGACGTCGATCTTGTTATTCAACAAATCGTTGAACCATCAACCTCAATAAAAAGAGGCACACACCACCGAAGGCCATTCGGTCCTTCAATCATGTTTATACGGTTTTTAAGTTTGCCGAGGTTTTATCCCCTGTACCGACAAAAGAAATACAGTATTTCCATCTGTTCATTGAAGGCATTTTATAATATTTCGTTAACTGTTAAACAAAATACCAATGATATAATTCTCGAAAATAAAGTCTTAACACTTATACAAATACAATCACACTCTTGCCCGGAAAGTAGAGACCAAGTTGCATTAAAATTAACTATATGAGCACAACTTTTTTATGTTATAAACAAAAACGAAAAATCCTATTTCGGCTATTTTATTAGTTCAATACCTATATTGACGCAAAATAAAAAGACACAACGTCATATCACAACATAATTATGACATATCCTTTTCATTATAAATGTAAATGATTTTCGCTAATTTGCCATAACAACTACATACGCAAAGATCATATATACAAAGAAGAAAAAAAAAAAAAAAAAAGAGAGCTATTTAACTACCTTCATCGAAATTCACCCTTTCACCAGTGGAGAAGATGTTCCAAAACAGAGCAGCTGCGAAATACATAACTGCTGTAAGCAACAGAAATCCTTGAAAAGAACCCACCAATTCGACAAAGAAACCAGCTCCAACAGTTCCTAATATGGCAGCAAATGTTCCTGCAGTATTCGACATGCCTACGCAGCAAGAATGTATTTGGATCAATAATGGGTGGACCAGGGTACACCAGCTACATCATCTTACAACATATTTATATATAGTCGGTGGCCATTTCTACCCATTTCGGTATAAACGGGTCGATATGGGTTAATTTTTATCTCATGATACTGGTGAAAATGAAACAGATAAAGGGATACATGTCAAATCGGTAGAACGTGTTGAAAGTCTATTGTTAATTTATATTTACATACAACCTCCTAACATGGTTTCATTCAAAGATTCAGATTATTATCGAATTTGTTTTCATTTTTAAGCATACTTAACACATTCAACATCTGTCAAAGTTTTTTCCCTGGCATGATTAACTTTAACATGCAGTTTGATAAGTATCCTTGGCGTGCATTTCGGGAAGAGATGACAATCTCCAAACTCATGAATATAACTTTTTATAAACTAAAGACGTCGTCAATACACATTTACTCTTCTAACGATTTCGCTCTTAAAAATAGGTATGACAGATTTAACCATATAAAACCTCCATTTCTCAAGTGCATATTGGAATTACCCTTCCCCACCCCGTTAACGTATTAAAAGAGAAATAAGATACTGTAAACCATTTATGTACTCTGTATATTTAAAGATACGCAAATCATAAGATTAGATCTCTTACCATGTAGAACACCAGAATACTGTGGAGCAATCTCCTGCTCAAAGAAAAGGAGATATGTAAGCAAAGTATGATGACATATAAAGCCTTCGGTCATCATCAGAGGTCAACCCATTTATTAGAAAACGGGTCAATTCAATTTTGTGTTTTATTGATGGTTCAACAGGTAAAATAGAGCAGCTAAAAAAATTGTCTAATAGGTTGAACGGGTAAAACCAGTCGAAATCACGTGTATTCAAATGCTGTAAACGTCATATTTTGTTTTATTTCAATATAGATCAAAATTTTAGCACCCACGTCGTTATTTACAAACAAAATCAAACAACAAAAAGATCTGACCAACAATTGTTGGCAGGAGAACCACACTCATTCTGATCCGAACCCAATTTGATCTATTACCCGATCCGCCCGTCATGATGAAGGAAAAAATATATTGTACCTGAAGGTTTACTAGAAAGCCACAGTGACTAAAAGCTTTTAGCCCCACAGCTAAAGTAAGCCAAGCAGAAGCTGCTACTGGGCTTTTTGCCATAATCAAACCAATAAGAGCAATACCGGGTCCGACAAAACCAATTGACTGAAAGAGGAATTCAAGCAAAAAGGAATAAGGAATCTAAACAAGATCAAGCATTACTTAATTATTGGTGTGGATATTTTTTACAACGCAATATATATTACACACCTGCATAATTTTTCGAGTCAAAGTGACAGTCATGCCCCTTTGAATCATTTTGTCAGAAAAAACACCAGCAAAATAGCCTACTAATGCCATCATACACCACGGAACAGCACTAAACCACGCTGCTTGTCGGAGGTCGACATGATATATCTGAAATAAAAAAGAAAACACGCACATTTTTCAAAATGTTTATTTAGATATATGGAGAGAAATAGAGTGTGTGATTAAGACTTACTGTTTTAAAGTAAATGGGCATCCATGAAAGAATAACGAAGAATCCCTGTGGTAAGAGACTACAAATTTAGGTAAAAGAATATAGTCGCGCACAATCAAAAAATCGGTTATGCATCGCACACCCAAACATGCCACATTTATTTCCAAATATAAGTAAATTAAATGCATATAATAAATAAAAGGAAGAAAAATGACGTACCCAGCTATGCATGGAATTAGCAACAATCAGGGACCAAGTTGGTAGTTTAGAAAGCAAACGCTTGAAGGGTGGTATTATTTTGGCTGTCTTCATTTGACTATCAGCCGTGACAGATTTCTTCCGCTTGCTTTGTATATATTCTAACTCATATTTAGTAATCTGAGCGCTTCGTTCTGGAGTGCTAGATGTTGCAGATACCCATACCAAAACCCAAAGAAATCCAGATAATCCAAATATTATAAAGGGTCCACCTACACCACCTTGTGACATGAGGATAGGAGAAAGTGTGAGTCCGATTGCACTTCCAAGCTGAAATCCAGCCATTGCAAGTCCAACAGCCGTAGATCGTTCTGTTTGTGGAAACCATCTAAAAGGACAAAAAAATAAACACACAGATTTTAGGCCTTTTTAGTTTCACCCGGTCAGAATTATTTGAAGTAATGTTATGAACGTGCAACTTGAAATGGATACTCAAGATAGTTACAGACGGTAGAATGGGTGGTTCACACGGGTTGGGTAGCGGGTCAAAAAGATAATTTAGGTACGGGTCAAAAAATGTTGGATAACCCAAAACAATTTTTGTCCAAAAGTTTCAAATATTTGTTATAAAAAATTAGTGTGTATGACTCTTATGCAAGAAAAGTACACTTTGGGCAACTTCCAATCCGTTTCCTTTTTAGCTACGTTGATTTACCCATCAGAGATAAACATTATCCGGATTGACCCATTCTTAAGTAACGGGTCGAGATTGGATCCTCTGACGATAATACATATATGTTAAGGACAATTTATTACCTGGCTATCATGTTGTTCATGCACGGAAGTGCAACGCCTTCTGCAACTCCAAGCAAAGCACGCATACCAAGCAATGCCCACAGAGAATTTTCTGCAGCCCAAGGTGTAAGAAATGTGGCCATTGACCATAGAGCTACACCACACGCCATAACTACTTTACCACCATAATAATCCACTAGAGTCCCACCAGCAATCGGTGATATCAGATATCCCCAAAGGAAAGACGACTGTCATCAGTTCCACTAATCAGCACTAAAACAAAACAAGTAGAACCACTTCCCACGTAAAGAAGTTTCCATTGACCATAAAGCTACACCACACGCCATAACTACGGGGGGTTTGTATTAGCTTATTTACTGGGCTTATGAGCTTATGTAAATTTTGAAAAATTCGTAAGCCCATTATTTTCGGCTTCTGAGCTTATTAAGTTGATCTTATTACCTTAAATATGTCATAGCTCAACTTCACAAACTTGTAAGCCAAAAAATCGCGAGTTTGAGAGTTTCTCATAATTTACATTAGCTCATAAGCCTACTAAATAAGCTACTTCAAACACCGATGTCAGTGGTGTTTGTTTTAGCTTATTTTCGGGCTTATGAGCTAGTTGGTTCGACTTAGTTTCATAAGCCAATTTTTTCTGGCTTATTTTCCGGTTTTAATTCATAATAAGCTCATAAACCATAAAATAAGCCAAACAAATAAGCTCATAAGCCTATGTGAATGTTGAAAAAAAGCTCATAAATTCACCTTTTTGGGCTTATGAGCTTAAAAAGTTGAGCTTACGACTTTAAATAAGCCATAAGCTTAATTTCAAAAGCTTATAAGCCCAAAAAGGTGAGGTTATGAGCTTTTTCTCAAACATTCACATAAGCTCATAAGCCCGGTAACAAACACCTGCTTAAATAACAAATTACACAAAACAGAAACAAAAAACAGGTACCTGAACAACACCAGCAAACGACTGACTCCAACCACGCGCTTGCGACAACGGAACAACCGCAACCGACATAACAACACGGTCGGCATTACAAAGCGCCAAAGCTAAACCAACCATTGCCACAACTTTAACTCGTTCAGAAGTAATAAACTCCAGAAAACTCGGTTCCGAAGCTTCGAATGAAACGGCATCGTTTGATGAAACCCTAACTGGTTTAATCAATCGAGATGAAGTATGAAATTTATACGATTGGTTTTGAAATTGAATTCTTTTTGAAGTGGTGAGAGTGGAATTTGTGGAATAAGTTGATGAGTTGTTGAAATGGTGAGATGAATTGCTGATTTGGGTTTGTTTAGGGTTTTGGAATTTCAGTGCCGGAGATAAATGGAGTGGTCGACTCGGAGAATACATTTCCGACGGAGTTATAGTCAGCTCGGTGAAGTGTTGTTTTCTTTTGTTACTTGTTCATTTTTATTTATTTTTTCCACTTTTTTATATGCATGTATAAATAAACTATTTATGGGAGTTTTGGGCTGTTTGTTGGGGTTTATATAAGCGGCTTATGGCTTATTGATGTTACGGTTTATATAACTGTTTATGGGCTTATTACTGTGTATTATGACATAATAAACGGTAATAAGCCCATAAATGGTTACATAAGCCGAAAAATCCGTTCTTATAAAACATAAGCGGAAATGTTAATAAGCATAAGCTCTTTTATTAGAGTTTCTAAACTCTTGATACGGGTTGGAGTTTGAGTTTTATTTTGCGAGAACTAAGTTTTTATTTTAGAAAAAATTCAAGTTTTATTTTGAAGAAACTTATTTTCTAAAACAAAAAAGTTAGATTTTTAAATTTTTTTTTACTAAATATATCTAAAGAGAGTTGGCAACGCGTGGATTGACTTTATTCTCGTAAATAATTTTGATTGTTTTCTCGTCATCTTAAAATGTTTATTTAAGTATATCAACCTTTTGAAAGTTTTAAATCTCATTTTTAAGTAGTTTTACTAGCTTGTAATTTCGGCTTATGACTTACTTTATAGTGGAGGTTATTGAAATTTTTTTGTTTTGAATTAATTATATTATGACGCTTTATTTTAAGAAATACACATTCCATATTGTATTTTTCAAATAAGCTAGTCTTGTATACAATCATCAGGATGGGTTTGCAATTGCATAATTTAACACACCACATTTTTTTAAGTCAAATTAGTGTGACTAACAATTATTCCATGAATTTTCTACCAAAATAGTTACAAGGAATAAAAAAATATTTATCGCAAATAAACCAATAAATGTAATTAAAATTCATTTAATGAACATAAATATTATTATATTTATAAGAAATAATAACTCATTTTTTATTTTTCATTTATAATCAATAGATTTGTAACTGATATGAAAAGTGAATTATGATTAAATATAAATATAATAATATTTATATTCATTATTTGCATTTGTTTGTTTTATTTGTCTTCTTAGAAACGGTAAATAGCAAAACCCACAAAGAAAATATATTTTAACCTCAATTTGATAAATCCAAAACTGGTAATAAGTAGTGGACAGATAATACTGAACTCATTTTTAAAAGGAAAAAGAAATTATATATAAAAAAAAGTTATAAGAACTATAAATCATTATAACATAAGTTAATCTTATAATAAGGATTTTAGTAATATACCTCAATCATTCACCAAACTAGGAAATATACTAACAAATGCTATTTTTTTTATAATTTTACTAAACTAAATTATATATATCATTTCTAAAATTTACTTCAAATTAATAATTTCGTTCCTAAATTCTTAGAAAATATTATCATTGGTCCATTTAGAAAAATTAATTAGGTTTTTCGTCAATAAATTTTAATGGACATTCATCTATTAACGAAATTTGCAGTCAGTTAACGACGATTTTAGCGACAACTTTAACGGTATTCATTTTAAAGACAAAAAACTTAATTAGTGTATCTAAGTTAATAAATTATATAATTTTTAAGCTTAAGAACAAAAGCTGTATTATAAGATAAAAACTTTATTATGAAATTATTGATATTTTAAAGTAAAAAGAGGCTAGCATCTAACACTATAAAATAATTTAATAGTAGTCAAACTAATTTGACTATAAAAAGAAATATGTTTATATATACTAAAATTATTATTTGAATTCTCTAATCCATCCTTATCATTTTATTTAAAAAAATTTAAATAAAAGTATCTTTTTAATTCTTAGTACATTTTTTTTTCAATAATCCAATCAACGAGACAAACTTTTTATTGTTAGATAAAAAAAAGTGACCTACGTATTCTCCCCACTACTGAATGAGGTAGCTTTATTCTATACAGAAAAACTAACACAAAAAACAGGTTCTATGAACCAAAATGGTAATCAAGTTTCAAATTTTGCTTCTTGTTATACAAAACAACGAATGTCGTCCTTCAGCAATGATCTCTCCTGTTGCTTTGTTCTTTAAAACAACAACAGTACCTTTAAACGACCCTTTTTCGCCAAGAAGCTTTGCACTAATCTCCAACTCATCCTGGCAACAAAGGTACATTCTCGATTATAAGAATATAAACAAGTAACCAATCACAAAAGTGACTTCTAAAGTAGCAGACTAGCCATATAATTTTTGGATCAATTTCAAATCATCGTGAGAAAGTTATTAGTTACGACTTGAAACATCTAAGAATATTGAAATAATCATATCAGTTTCATCAATTCCTTAACGGGACTGTCCATTTAGTTACAGTTACAAGCTCGAGAACATACAAATTAGCAAAATGGCTTGCACAATCAATGAGTGATATCCTTCGTTTATTTAAGGTTACGAGTAGGCGTAAACCGAAAGTCAACAAACTTGTGGAAATCTTCAGAAGTTTGGCGTGTGACTAAGTGCTTGGAAAGCCAGATTCATTAGCAATACATACCATACCACGTCAGTAATGAGCAACTTACGGATTCATTATTTGTCGATGTTTAACATGCAAGTAGCAAGCAGGGGTAGCAAATTTGAGTTAGTTCCTTAAGATTAGCTTCTATTGGAATGGTTTAATCCTAATTTACGAGTAAAGTCCTTATTCATGATAAAATAAAAAAGGAGAGTCTAATATGGCGACTGGTGTGTAGAGAATAATGGAGGTGAGCTTACAATGCGAAAATCTTTTCTAAATTCGCTTGGAGTAGCAAAGAGAGGCCTAACGTATGGAATTTCTGAAACTTTCCAAAGTGTTATTATGTGTATGGCAGATGCTTAAGGGAATTGCTTCTCAATAAAGGAAAACAACCGGAAATGGAAAATCTGGTAAAAGGTGACAATGAAGTCTTATCTGGACCTCTCGTAGAGACAGACAAAATGGTTTTGAGAATGCCAAGAGCAACCTAGAGTTCATAACAAGGTATATCCAAGTCTCGTTAGGCAAGCAGTTTTAAGATCATAATTAGTCCACATGATTTATAATCAAATGACGTATATCCAAGAGGAGTACCTTATTCATAACAATTACAAGATATTTATCGTCATCTAAAAGCCGGTCATTTCATAAAAATTTACGTGGCGTTTAGTTGGCGGAAAACTTTCAATTTTTCCATCTCTATTTTTCTTGAAAAAGAAAGGCATTTTTATTTTCTTGAAAACAAATGAAAATTATGAAAACGAGTTTAGTTGGAAAAAAGTGTTTTCATTTTTTCTAAGGGAAATTTTGGAAACAATAAAAAGGAGTTTCCAAGATTCTAGTATTAAAAGTGAAAAGTCGAGTTTTGTTTTTACTGAAAAGTTTTTAGCAAAACTCAGTTCGAACGCGTTTTCTGTTTTTTTGTTTCAATTGAAATTTTTCCAGATAAGTTAACACTTGTAAGAAAACAATCTTTTACATTTCTTTGGTAATTACAACAACAACGATACACAATCCTATCACGGCGATAGTATGAGATAGGTAAGATGTAGACAGTCATACCTCTACCTCTATATGGTTCTAGAAAGACCTCCGACAAGAGTGTGCACGTATGTGTGTTATTTTTTGATAAAATTTGAACTTACATAGAGGTTGGCTGTGGAAAGGTACGAAATCGACATATCGACAGAAACATTCATAGTTGTTTCCTTCTGATACACGATAATCGAACCAACTTCATCTACTAAATTGGCAATAGCACCCACTGCCAGATTTCCATTCCGATCCTGATTTCGAAGAATTTAAAAATATATCAAAACTAAAACTAATCACAAGTTTAAAATGTGCTAATAACAATGTGTGGAATAAATTACAGTAAAGCGAGGGGGAACTGTGAAAGAGCAAGTAATGAAACCGGGTTCGAATCGGTCTAGTCGGAGTAGGGCTGTCAATGGGGCGGGTCGGGCGGGTCTTTTGTTGATCCAAACCTGACCCAAGATCCAATTATATGGGTTTGGGCCTGACCCATTAGCTATTGGATCTTGATCCAACCCAAATCCAACTAATTTAATGGGCCGGATCTTGACCCGGGTCGACCCAAATAATAATAATTTTTTAATATCATATTTATTATTTTTCATGTCTTATTCGCTTACCCTCTTAACCACCAACAAAACTCTAAAATAGAAAAGCTTTTTTTTTCTTAAGAAACACTCGATAGTTATTGATATATATATAACCTCTCTTTTGCTATATCTAATTATATGTAATTAACTATATACATGCATGCTTATAAAACACTGCATTAAGAAGCTGTACAGTACAAGATGTCAATGCATACTCTTTTGCTGGGTTGTACTACACTTTTTGAGAATACTCTAAAATTTTGGAACTTGATGGATCATTGAGTTGTAATGTACAACTCAAGTATGCATGAATTTTATGAACATTTATAAGGTTTATGTTCTCGATACATGTTTGGTCAATCTAAAATTAGAAACTGTGTTTTAATGATTTGTATCTTATGTAGTAAAGCTTGTACCTTTAATATGGATTTTAATTAATAGATTTGTTTTTTTTTAATTGGGGCGACCCGGGCGGGTCATGGATCGATCCATGTAAAGATCCACTAAAATGGGTCGACCTATTGGATCATTTTTTAGGTCGTTGGGTCCTATTTTTGAACCCATTGGGTCATGTTATTGGGTCGGGTCTGGGCGGGTCTAAATCAAGACCCGCCCCATTGACAGCCCTAAGTCGGAGGCCTTTAAGGGTGAAACTTTCGTAAAACTTATAGACGGATTCAGGTGGGTGAGGAAGGATGCTGAGTCCGTTGACTCGGTCGGAATCTTGCTGAGTTACTTGGAGGTATTCACTTGGCCTGTTTTCCATCAGTGACTCGTTATCACTTTCTCCCGGCATGAGTCAAAATATGGATCATAAGTAGTTATGACTCAAAGAGATTTAATCAATACTAATTTTCCTAGTATCTTTCCACATTTTTATATCTCACAGGCTACAAATCGTTATAAAGGGGGTGTTTGTTTAAGCTTATTGTATGAGGTTAAGCTTATATTTTAAAAGTAGCTTATGGGTTATCATTTAAGCTTATTAAATTTTATTAGGTGTTTGACTTAGGTTATTAGTTTATGATAAAACCCAAGAAAGAAAATCTTATATAAGCCCATAAGTCATAACATTTGAGCTTATTAAATCCCCCTTTAATAAGCCCATAAGCCCAAGCTTATAAGTTTAACCAAACACTTAAAAGGAGCTTATTAAAGTTATATAAGCTAATAAGCTAATAAGCCCACTTAATAAGCTTAAACAAACACCCCTATACAACTTAAGTCATATTTTCAAATATTATATGGCAGCGGAAAATAGGATCACATAAGAATAATTAAATCGGATTAAAGTTATATATTTATGTCTTGAATTAATAGCAAATAAGCGATAGATCTAAGTGTAAGATTTATTTCACGGTTACGTACGCGACACATTCTTTTAGCAACCGACTTGTATGCTAGTACACGTTTCCACAACCTTTGTCTAGATTGCTTGTTTACAATGTATACTCAAACTACACTTCAGCTAGGTGTTCGAACAAGTCTGATCGAAACTCATTTACGGCGTAAAGGATTAAGTCTTTACGATGTAAATTAAGCTAACCGTCTTTACGGCGTAAAGACGAGATTTTTTTCGTTTCCTTCTTTTCTCGAAAACCGAAAGTCAAATACCCCTATGAAGGGTTTCGGTTGACTAGAATAGCTGGAAATCGATTAGGGATTAATCCTTAGTTGATTATTGTGTATTGTGAATGAGGTTATTGTTTAATATATACAGGTAAACAATTAATTGGTATACAAGTTGAATTATAATTGGAAAACATCCATAATTACATAATACATCCTCATATTTACTAATTATTACAATTAACTCATTTAATTAATAATTAGCAATAAACGTATAGTCGTGTTTAAATGTCGATGTGTGCGTTCCCGTAGGCTCACATATTTGCTAAAACTATTCAAATACCAACAGCTCCCACTTTTGAATAATTTTCAAACAAATATGATAACATTGATTAATGTCTAGCAACATATCAATGCTCCCATAAATGGACGAGTGAAGTTTCACCAAAGTCATTGTGAGTCTATGTACGTTTATATCCTTTTGTTACAGATACTCTAGTTAAACTTTGGAGATGGATCAAAGTTATTCCATTTTAACTTTTGTTTCTCATTTTGCGAATCACTTAAGATTACCGAATTCAGTCGAGACATTTCTGGACTTCTTTGGGTCCGGCCAGACAAACATCTTAAGTATTCATGAGTGGCCTAGTAAGTATCTAACCTCAGTTTTCACTCAAGGAACAAATCCTTTATTGAATACAATTGATAAAAATAGCCTTTTACCACCCTTATCCAGGAGTAGTATTTACTATGATGAAATAATGCGCTATGTACATGAGTAGCAACTTGCATCTCAAGTCTAAGGATAACATACCTTATGAATTATACTTAATGACAAAGATCCATAAGTAATAATTCATGTGGGATAATCCAATATGCATCAGAATGGATACCATGTGAGTTAGTGAGCTAAGCTGACTAAACACTCAGATATTGTCTTAATTCAATCATATTCCCATATGATCAACCGACAACGGATATTTAAAATAATATTACGCAACATTATTCAAGGATAAAACATGAAAAATAGGATAACAATTATTATAATAAATGAAAGCAGAATATCACAAATATTATTTCATTCATAAATGTTCGAGCAGTGGTTGTCGAACACAAGGAATACAGTTGATGTGAAGTCAACCTTGGATCTCCTGTGATGATCACAGCGCAAACCCAGCAAGTTCTTGACGAACCTAGGGTGATCAAGGTTGAGGGTGGAAGCAAGAGTATATGAACTCTGTTTAAGCTTTTGTGTGTGTTGAAGTGAGATAAGATTATGTCGACAATGGTGTGGACTATGTATTTATACGACCAGTTTAAGTATAGGGAACGTCCATCAATTAATGACGATCATGAATACTTAAACTGCCTAAATAATCAATCAGTGGTATATGAATCGTCTTCTATCTTTATTATTGTTAAGATGCGATGTCTCACCATTTCGACAGTAGTAAAGTGGTTGTCAAGCGTCATTATGTCTGTGGTCCAAGACAAGGGCAAGCACCTTCAAATATGGTACAACAAGCGTTGACAACCTAAGACAACCTGACAGGCGGTACTTGGCAAGTGATGACATATGTCGACCACCTGACAGGCGATGACAGCCTGACAGGCGATGACAGACAACCTAAGACAACCTGACAGGCGGTACTTGGCAAGTGATGACATATGTCGACCACCTGACAGGCGATGACAGCCTGTCAGGCGACTGACAGGTGATGACAGCCTGTCAGGCGATTGACAGGTGATGACAGCCTGTCGGGCGATTGACAGGTGATGACAGCCTGTCAGGCGATGGCATACAGGCGGTACAATCTTGACAGGCGATGTAATCCTTACTAACCTCATCATGCCCCCGAGTTAGGATTTGCCAATACAACGGTTTGCAAGTCGTAATTATCAATACTCGTAAAGACTTAGTCACGTAAAAACAATTATTATCATAGTCAAGTATAGGATTAGTGATTAACCGAAATAACTAAGTCACCACCGGTCACCACACAGGCGGTACCATACCACACCGGCGGTACCATAATACATGCATGCATTCAAAGGTATTGTAGATAACCAAGAATTTGCTATTAACTTAATAAAATATTGATATGGACAGGCGGTACCACAATACATGCATGCATTCAAAGGTATTGTAGATAACAAAGAATTTGCTATTAACTTAATAAAATATTGATATGGACAGACTTCTTTGGCATGGGCATCAAGTCATGTATAAAGATATTGAGTTTTTTAATGGTTTGAATACTTTATACACATAGGTGACCACTGTCAAATAAAGATATTGAGTTTTTTGAATGGTTTTAATGGTCACCACACAGGCGGTACCACACCACACCGGCGGTCCCATACCCATACCGGCGGTGCTGCCATCCTTTGGCCGGCGGTGCTGCCATCCTTTGGTCGGCGATGTCAATTGTTCATCGGTTAGAGATCAATGGTTTTAGACAAAGTAGCCTCATGTAGTCACGTAAAAAGCCTTGTATCTCCCCATTTGCAAGAGACTAGAGAGAAAGATCAACATTTACAGCAATAGCAAAGGAATGATAAGGTTGATTTTGATTAAATATGATGCAATCTCATGCTCCCCTGTTTTATCCGTATTTATGATATTTGCTTTATATCCTTAGAAAACTTTTCTTGACATTAGTCTAGATGTGCCTCCTTATTAGGTATGTATATAGCCTTTGCTCTATGTGTGAAATTAATAGATGTCTTCCGGATCCATGATCGAGTATAAAAGCTTGATGTTCTTGAAGGAGTGAAGATGAGAGTTCATCGTTTTTTGAGCTTGCTTGTTGTTCGCTACCGGCGTTTTTTTTTTCTTTTTTTTTTGAGGCCGACAGTAAGCTCCTAGCCGACAGAACCGGCGGTGATTGGTAAGCCAGTGAAGACATGGCGCCAGCCTGTACCGGCGGTAGTTGGGAGGCCATGGCGGTAAGCCTTGGTACCGGCTGTAAAAAATGTTTCTTTCATTATTGAAACAAAGTTTTAATTATTAAAATGATTATTTATTTATTTTTTTGATTAACGTGGCGTGACTCTAGTGGATATCCATAATATTAACAATATTAGAATCCAAAAGCTGTGCAACTTTATGCCATTGCTTTGATTTGTTTTCGCCATGTAGGTAGTAATAGCTTATATAGCTTGTTATTTATATTGTAGTTGCCGTTGTTGTGATTTGGCATGGCGTTGTCTAGGCTTAGCCTTGCTTTGTGTGACATTGTCTAGCTTTTAAAAATAATGTTTTATTGGATGATCAAGCCAATAACACATTTTTGTTTTTTATCTTTTTATTATGGATGTTGTCCATGACACCGTCTTGGGTGTGCATGACAGAGTGTAAATTTGGTTGTGCCTATGAAACTTTCTTGAGGACCCATGGTTCCTTTGCATGCCAATGACATAGGTAGATTCTGATGTATGCTTCATACTGTGCCTGTGACACTGTGCCAATGGCACTTTTGTTGGTTAACCGTTACTTTGTTTACTCGCGAGGATTGTCGCTTCCCAATGAGAAGTGCTTATCTTTTATCAAGTAGATTAAAAGACGAATATGATTGTATGTTATTTGGCCAGACACGGTTGCCTTTCTTGGCTTCATACATGTTGTATTGAACTATGTTCTTAGTTGTAACATTGTACGTAATGAAAGTGCATGGTTGGCTTTAGACTGAGATGTCTATTGTGGCCTTATGCTTTTTGTATTGAATCCTTACTTCAATATTTATTTGTTTATGCAAATGCCATAGAAAAATGATATTGTGCAATAATATTGGGATACAAGATCAGACCAAATGCTATTATTGCCAATTTCATACATGACCATGACATTCCATGTGCTTGGAAACATTTATTGAAAACATAATGGAAAAAATGACAGTAAAGACTATTGCACCTTGATAGGTCAGTTCATATTGGCTCCCTCATGTATCATGAAGACATGGCCATCAGGTGGTCCGGGGTGTTCTGTGTCTTCCCCCTTCTTTTGCCAGGCATAACTCTTCTTAGGTGGAGTTTTATTTGCTTGCAGCTTAGCGCCAGGGACAAGGTGTTCTAGCTTGCCTTCTTCCAAAGCCCGCATGATTTCCCTTTTGAGCTCTCTACAAACATTTGTGTCGTGTCCATGGTCTTCATGGAAATCACAGTATTTATTCATGTTTTTCGTACCTGACCTATGCTCCATCTGGGGTGGAGGTGTGAAGGTAGCGCACACCTGCTCTGTTATCAAGATTTCTTTTGGTGTTTTGCTAAGAGCAGGCTCAGACGCATGTTTATCGTATGGGCCAAACCTCATGTTGCTCCTTTCATCTCGTCGAGTGTCGGTCCATGACTTGCCCCCTACCTCTCTTGTCAGGGAGACAGTTTCCTTTGACCTTAGATAGTCATATGCCCTGTCCGTGGCTTCTTTGAAAGTAATTGGAGTTCTCTTGATTAACTTTTCTTGCAGTTGTCCTGGTAGTAGGGAAAGAGTAAAGCCAGAAATTTGTTGACTCTCTGGTAACATAGCGATCTTCTGGCATTCTTGTGTGTATCGCTGGATAAAGTCACGCAACCCCTCTCCTTCTTTTTGTCGTATCAAATGAGCCTCTATATGAGTTCTATGTTGCTTCTTTTGTTGTACAAATTGAGTCACAAACTTGGCTTTTAGATCTGCGAAATCTTGAATACTCCTCTCAGGCAAGTCAGCAAACCAATCACGAGCGAAACCTTGTAATGTTCTAGGGAACATGTGGCAAGCGACTGGGTCTAACCATTTCTCCGTCATAATAGCCTGTTCAAACAGAGCAAGGTGGTCGTCTGGATCTCGAGTACCGTCGTAAGTACCAACAACGGACGGGACTTTTTGCTTATCTGGGAGTGGGAATCTGGCAACCCAGTCACAGAACTTTGAAGTAACCACTGACAAAGGCATAGTGGCTGCACGGGGTGGAACTGCTGTTGTCACTAAGGTTTGCAATACTCTGAGCATGTCGTTAGATGTGTCATGTGGTAGGGGTGTTGGCGGGGTGTGTGTGCTTGGTTGCCTTAGTTGCTGCAATAACTGCGACAATGGGTCTACTGGTTGAGCAGGCGTCGGCTGTGGGGCTGGGCGCAACGCTGCCACCAGCTGAGACAACAAATCTGAGGAAGTAGGTGGTGGTGAAGGCGGTGGTGGCTGAGTGCTTTGAGCCAATCTTCTAAGCAACTCAGCAAGTGGATCCTCCCGAACCCCTTGAGTAGCAGTCGGAGGAGCATTCGACACATGTTGTCTTACCTGATCCGTGCCATCTTCCTGAGAGCTTGTCCCATGGGAAAAAAGAGCCTGAGGGATAGATGTCACTGGCGGTGGTGGAGTAAACGTACTTGTTCCCGCCAACCTTGTGGAAAAAAGGGGACTGGTTAAAGAGGGGTACCCACGCGTTGACCGTAGATCCGACACCGTCCACTCAGAGTCAACGTATGGCTCTGACATTGGGAGGCGACTAGGGGATGGAGGAAAAGCAGGGGGTGAAGTCGTCACTGTTTCCGGTGCGGTGGTAATCACGGTGGTTATTTCTGGTACTGAAGAAATGACTTGGGATGCATTTGTTGCCTCCATGGAAACGGCAGATTACGGAGTATGGGAAAAAGAAAAAATTTGGAAAAAATGAAACGCCGTTAAAAACGTGTCCCACGGATGGCGCCAATGTTCGAGCAGTGGTTGTCAAACACAAGGAATACAGTTGATGTGAAGTCAACCTTGGATCTCCTGTGATGATCACAGCGCAAACCCAGCAAGTTCTTGACGAACCTAGGGTGATCAAGGTTGAGGGTGGAAGCAAGAGTATATGAACTCTGTTTAAGCTTTTGTGTGTGTTGAAGTGAGATAAGATTATGTAGACAATGGTGTGGACTATGTATTTATAAGACCAGTTTAAGTATAGGGAACGTCCATCAATTAATGACGATCATGAATACTTAAACTGCCTTAATAATCAATCAGTGGTATATGAATCGTC
This sequence comes from Senecio squalidus, assembly GCA_910822075.1. Taxonomy (NCBI): domain Eukaryota; kingdom Viridiplantae; phylum Streptophyta; class Magnoliopsida; order Asterales; family Asteraceae; genus Senecio; species Senecio squalidus. The sequence continues at coordinate 15,425,689 of CAJVGC010000001.1, forward strand.
TTCTATCTTTATTATTGTTAAGATGCGACGTCTCACCATTACGACAGTAGTAAAGTGGTTGTCAAGCGTCATTATGACTGTGGTCCAAGACAAGGGCAAGCACCTTCAAATATGGTACAACAAGCGTTGACAACCTAAGACAACCTGACAGGCGGTACTTGGCAAGTGATGACATATGTCGACCACCTGACAGGCGATGACAGCCTGACAGGCGATGACAGACAACCTAAGATAACCTGACAGGCGGTACTTGGCAAGTGATGACATATGTCGACCACCTGACAGGCGATGACAGCCTGTCAGACGACTGACAGGTGATGACAGCCTGTCAGGCGATTGACAGGTGATGACAGCCTGTCGGGTGATTGACAGGTGATGACAGCCTGTCAGGCGATGGCATACAGGCGGTACAATCTTGACAGGCGATGTAATCCTTACTAACCTCATCAATAAATAAAATTGTTTATTACATCCATATATCCAATTACTAATTTCACGGATTTATATGTGATTACTAGATAAACGAAGTCCTATGCCCTCAGCTAAGTGAGTTAGCTTCGTCTTTGACAGAGCCTTCGTAAAGGGGTCTGCTAAGTTATCATCCGTGTGAACTTTGAGTACTCGAATTTCACCTTGATTGACTTGCTCACGAACATAGTGAAATTTCCTTTGAAAGTGTCTAGCTCCTTTCTGAACACTGGGTTCATTAGCCATGATAATTGCACCAGTGTTGTTACAATTCATATCCATAGGATACTTGGATATGGGAACAACACCAAGTCCAGAAATAAATTTCCGGATCCAAACAACTTCCATTGCAGGTTCAGTAGCTGCTATGTACTCTGATTATATTGTAGACATGGATGTAGTGGATTGCTTTTTTCTTTTCCAAACTACAACTCCTCCATTCATGGTGGGCACATATCCAGTTTGAGATTTGGTGTCATCAAGGTCATTTTGAAATCCGACGTCACAATAACCAGTAACTTTTAGATCAGCCTCAGGATTTCCACCATACACCAGAACCATATTTTTAGTAGCCCTAAGGTACTTCAATATGTTCTTCACAACAATCCAATGTCTTTCACCTGGATTCTGTTGAAACATGCTAACAACGTTTTGAGCAAAATCAATATCAGGTCTTGTGCATCTTACCGCATACATAATAGACCCTATTGTCGAAGCATAAGGTATCCTTTGCATGCGCTCCACCTCTTGAGGTGTAGAGGCACAATCCTTGATACTAAGTTTAAGTCCCTCTTGCATTGGTAAATATCCATGCTTGAAATTTTCCATACTACATCGCTTTAGTATTTTATCAATATAAGCATTCTAACTTAATTCTATCAACCCTCTTAGATCTATCTCTCGAGATCTTGATTCCAAGATAAATGTTGCTTCTCATAAGTCTTTCATGGAAAAACACTTTCCAATATGAGATTTAACATCTTCAAGCATTGGAATATTGTTTCCCATTAGCAATATGTCATCTACATATGAGACTAGAAAAGTAACGTTACTCCTACTGACTTTTTGATACACACATGGCTCATCGAAATTCTGAATGAAACCAAACTTTTTGATTTCTTCATCAAATCTTTTATTCCAACTCCGTTATGCTTGCTTAAGTCCATAAATGGATTTTTTAAGCTTGCACACCTTGTTGGGATGTAACGGATCAATAAAACCTTATGGTTGATTCATATAGACGTCTTTATCTAGATAACCATTCATAAAGGCTTTCTTGACATCCATTTGCCATATTTCATAGTCATAGAACGCCGCTATGGCTAAGAGAATTCTAATAGCCCTAATGTGCCACTGGGGAGAAAGTTTCCTCATAGTCTATACCATAAACTTGAGTAAATCCTTTTGCCACGAGACGAGCTTTATAGATGTGTATATTTCCATCCATGTCGGTCTTTATCTTAAAGATCTATATACAATCCACCGTTTTGGTATTTGGTGGAAGATCAACCAAATTCCAAACGTTGTTGTCTTTCTTGGACTGCATCTCCACATTTGCAGTCTTAAGCCATTTGTCAGTGTCAGGCCCTGATAATGCAGCTTTGAAGGTCCGAGGTTCATTAAGATCTCGTGATATGCCATCCTCCTCTAGGTTAACGTTTAAGTTTAATCTATTAGGTGCACGTATCATCCTTTCAGACCTACGAATTGGAGCATCGATAATTTGAGTTTGAGACCAAGACAGCTCAATCGCAACTTGAGGATCAGATTGAGGCATGAATTGAGGCTCAATTATCCCCCCCCCCCCCCCCCCCCCACCAAAAAAAAAAATTGTTGATCACGAGTGTGAGTAGAAGGTGATGTATCTTCCTCTTAAACCTCGTCAATTTCTACAACCCTCCCACTGTTTCCTTGAGCGAGAAGCGTTGTTTCAAAAAAGTCAGCATACCGAGCAACTTTCACAGTATTCTCGGAAGGACTATAGAAGTAGTAACCCATCGTTTCCTTTGGGTATCCTACGAAGATACACTTAACAGATCTTTGCTCGAGTTTTTCAGGCGTATCGAGCTTAACGAGTGCCTCACATCCCCAGACCTTTAAGTAAGAAAGATTAGGGCTGTCCCATACCATATTTGATATGGTGTCTTATCAACCTTCTTAGTTGGAACCATGTTGAGAATGCGTACAGCAGACTCTAAGGCATAATCCCCAAAAGATAATGGAAAAGTTGTAAGGTTCATCATAGATCGTACCATGTCAAGAAAGGTTCGATTTCTCCTTTCCGATACACCATTATGTTGTGGTGTATAGGGAGGAGTAAGTTGTTGGAAAATTCCACGCGCTTGTAGATGATCCTTAAACTCTAGGCTTAAGTATTCACCACCTCGATCCGATCGGAGAATTTTGATGGTTTTTCCGAGTTGGTTTTCTACCTCATTTTTAAATACTTTGAATGTTTCAAATACCTCGTGTTTATGCTTAAGTAAATAAACATAACCATAACGGCTGAAATCCTCCGTAAATGTTACGAAGTAGTAAGCTCCTTTCCTAGAATATGCCTAAAGGGACCACATACATCACTACGTATGATTCCTAGTAGGTCGGTTGCCCTTTGATTCTCATGCGAGAAGGGTTTCCTTGCCATTTTGCCCGATACACAAGACTCACACCTATCAAATGAATCATCACTTGATTTCAAAAGCCCTTCACGTTGAAGCCTTTCGATACGGTGTTTTCCTATGTGTGCAAGACGACAATGCCATAGGTATGATGAGTCCAAGTTAGACTTGACTCGTTTAGTGCTTATATTAAATATTGAATTATTAGTATATGAAATACGGTCATGCAAATCAATTTCAAATATTCCATTAATAGAAATACAATTAAAATAATGGACATTATTCTTTGAAACTGAAATACCAAAATCTGTAAATGCATTATTAAAACCATAATCTTTCAATACTGAAACTGAAACATTTCCCCTAACAACAGATGGAACATAATGACAATTGTCTAATACAATAATCATGCCCGTAGGTAATTGTAATCCATGGCTTCCACTGCTACACGTATGCAGTTGCCGACGTACACATACAAGGATCCATTCTTCAGCTTCTTCTTTGCTCTAAATCTCTACAAGGAGTTACAAATATGAGTACCGCATCAAGTGTCATATACCAAAGTATTTGATTTAGATAAATAAAATAATTCGATAGTCAAGATACCCGAAGATCCGGCATTGCCGACTCTCTTCTTATCTTGCACCTCAGATAAATACTTAGGACAATTCCTCTTCCAGTGTCCTATCTGACCAAAATGGTGACACCCATCATCTTTAGCGACCTGTTCCTTTTTAGCCGAAGGGGTTTGCTTAGGCTTGGAAGAATAAACAACAACTTGCTTATTTTCACCAGTCTTTGCAATTTTTCCCTTAGCTTGTAGCGGTTGCTTTTTCTTCCTTTTTTGGGCCTGACCACCACCAATCGCAAGGATTTGGTTGCCATTCACCTTATTCTTGGAAATGATCTTTTCGAATGTGACAACCGTCAAATTTCAGGTGCATTTTATACTCCATGTCTCTTTTGGTCTATCTAGTCTTTAACTGTTCATTAATCGGAACCGCGACAGTGTCGGAATCACAACCGGAATCAATTTATATAAGTTCTAATACCAAGAAAACTCCTAATGAACTTTCCTAAGTTGATAATGTAACATACTTTAAAACTTTAGTTAACGAAAAGGTCCAACGAAACAATTATACAAAAACTGCCAAAATACAAAAATTGTTACAAAAATGGTCCTGGACGGCGCACACATGCCTTGTGCGCCGTCCTGCAGGACGAAATTTGTAATTTATTTGAATTATTTGCATGTCTCGATTTCTCAACTCCACCCACCAATCAATCTCGTTTTAGGCACTCATTTACTGCCAAGATGACAGTCCCAACCCACCCTATTATCATTTTCTTTACTTCCTTTTTCATTTTACCATTTTTCCTAAACAAAAACACACACATAAACATTTTCTCTCAAAATTTCTCTCAAAAACCCCAAGTTCCAGTGACTTACAGCCACTAAAACACCATTATTAACCATACAAGTCGTTTAAAAACACCAAAGGAAGCAAGAGGAGTCGAGTATTTCGGTAAAGGACCATTCTTGTAAAAGTTTTTGAAGCTAAATCCGGCCAAATCATCATCCAAGCTAATCTCTTCGGTAGAAATCATTCCCTTTTCATTTTATACTGATTTTATTACTTGCATGTATGATCTAAAGGCTAAAAACAAGATTTTATAAAGATCTATGACTTTCTATGGTCAAAAACGTTTTTAATCGAAATAACCTTTGGATCCACGAATTTGTGACTTAAAATACTATAGAAACTGTTAAAATGACGTTTTGATAAGTTTAAACCTATTGCATGTCGGAATCTAAGGATAAATAAGCGTTTTACAAAGAAAACTCGAAAACTTACGTTCTGTGCGTCGTCCTAGAGACCAGAACGACGCAGCGGGACACAAAAATGTGTCATGTGCGCCGTTCCAGTGCTCACAGCGGCGCACAGAGCTGCAACTTTTCCGAAACTTTGTCGATTTGTCGTTTTTGGCACGTTTTGACTATATTTGACCCGCTGACTTTATGACATATGACCTTTGGGGACTGCATAAGTAACAATAATAACATTTGAGACATGTATGGACTAAATCGGACTAAAATTGACTAGATTAAATATGTTATCGTGTTTTAGGTGATTTGTGAGCGGAAGTGGATTGTACATTTTTGGATATGAAATTTGGGCGCGGAAGCGCTGCCCAAATTTCCTTAGAAAAATGTAAACCACTTCAGCGAGCAAAAGCACTCGTAACATAATAATAATAAACGTTAAATCGGACTTTTGGACAAAAACGTGATAATTACCATTTCGGACTAATTTAACAATACTTAACCTTGACACTTAAAGTTAAAAAAGTTTTATCTATTATATTATATAAATAACATAATAAGATAATAACTAATTAAACTATCTTGGTAATAATAGGCGATCCGTGATTCCCGGCTCCCATTTCCGACCAACTTTCGCGTTCCTACTCTTCGCAATCTGTGAGTTACAACCCCTTTATTTAAATATGTATTTTGCATGATTTTGGGGGAAACATAAGACTAATTGCATTTTGAAAACATTTATGAACAATTGCTACTTTGTGAACTTTTGAACTTATTACGAACTTATGAAACTATTGTGAACTTTGGAAACTTTTATGAACTTTTATGAACTTTGGAACTATTGAACTCTTTTGGACAAACTCTTCGAAACTCTTATGCGTAAACACTTTTGCTCTACTGGCTTACTTGAACTTACCGGCTTGCCCCCTTTTCGGCTAAACTAATTATTGATGCTTGTATGCGAGACCGACCCTTGATGGAACTATAACATGACTCTTAAGTGACGGACAACTATCTCTTTTTGAAACAAAACTACTTGGTGCCCAGCTGCTTTTTAGACTTTACACACTATTAACTTCAGAGCCGTTTAGTAATAATGGGTATCGATACTTAGGAAAGAACCGTTCCTTGCTTAGATGGCAGTCTAAGTACATATTAGTAAGAACTTGACGACTCCCCGTAGGATAGGCGGGGTAAGGGGCCTCACGGTTGGACAATCGGTTTAGTGTGAACACTTAAGTTATATATGCCAAGAGGTTGATACAAGAATCTAATTAGTTACTTATACGCATAAATTTATGAACTTTTAGCGATTTACTCCGCAATACTTTTAGCGATTGTTTCCGCAACTATGATTTTACTAAATCTGACTCTACTTGGTCTATACGAACTTTAGGGCACTGACACGCCCATTACTTAGAACTTTAAAAGTATATAAATTCTTTAGCGTCTTTCCTCCGCTAACCTCCTTTTTGGAAACTTTTACTTTTATATACTTAACCAACTTTTTGCCGAGCAACTTAAATTGTAACTCACTCACTACTTTCGTAGTTGACACTTTATCTTATGTTTCAGGAAATTAGTGTAAGTATGAGGTGCATGGCATGGACGGGTCAAGGCGGTCGCGTGAGAACCATATTGGGAAAAGACTTGTTCACTTATTTTGGGAATTTTTAATGGAACCTTGTTTATGTACTTGTACTAAATTACTATGGCTTGGTTATCACATTTGAACTTGTAAACACTTTATTTTTAATCTATGACTTGAATGCCGTTATGTTTCTTATAACCCGTGTAAAGATCTTCCAGCTCTTCACATCTCGTGTTTCCGGTTTAGCGGGGTGTGACAGACTTGGTATCAGAGCACAGGTTATAGTGAAAAGCGGTTTTAAAAATTTTCAAAAATTTTCGAAACCAAACTATAACCAAGGCTTTTTCGGAAAATCATTTATGAGTTCAAAATTTAGAGAATTAATTTCGCGATTGCATGTTTATTTTTAACTACGCATTGCCTGATCACCCATGCCTAGTTCAAATGAATTATGCAAGGACGGAACGTAATTACTATTGTCAACGGTTTTGAGTCGAAAAATTCCCGGTTCTGTCTTTTCCCGATTCTCACGTGACTGACCCGTACATGCATTTCATTACACATTTCCTTTATTATTCTTTTGTGTCTTCACGTACTTACGAAACTCATTGTTCACAGATCCGTCATGTCTCACTCCTCTCGTTCGCGTTCACCGTCACGATCCCAGTCTCGCTCGCTACCGAGAGCTGTTTCGCCTTCTGAGGCTTCCGAGGGCCGCACCGCCTCGGAAAGCCAACGTCGGCAGACCACCGATCCCACGGAGGGCACCTCCTTGGCCATCTTCAACAGCATCGGGTCCATCCCGAGGGCTGTGCTACCCCCTCCACCGGTACCCGTTGCCGCAACACTCCACTACCGGGGCCCACGCATTAGGCATACCGCGCGAAAGTAGGTAATCCTCTCGGGCCGCCTACCGGACAGGATGGCCGTCCACCAGGCTGGACCATCCCAACGTACCCCATCTCACCTACCTTTCGGTCACCCTCCATAGGTTCCACATAACCCTCTCATGGACCACTACTCATGAGAGAGACAGATGGAGCGCGAGGAGATGCAGCGCGCTCGAGACGCCGAGGCCGCTAGGCAGAGGATGCCTCCTACCCTCCAGCCTCCCCCACCGGCCGCGTTCCTTCACCTCCACCGAGAGGTACGGGGACTGGCACAGGAGACCCAGCACCAGGGACACCTTATCATTGAGGTCACTGACTCTGCACAGCAGTTCTCGGAGCAGGCGTTGCGAGTCATCGCATCGACCCGAGCTACGGCACGGACCGTGCAACACCTCATTGGTGTGTGAATGGTGATGGGCACGTTGATTGCGGTTATGGCAGCCAAGATGTTCCTAGAGAGGCGCTACTAGTTATTTCCCTGTATTGTACTGTACTTAGCATAGTCGTAATTTTCTCATTGTACACGACTCAGACTTTTTATTTCCTTTCCTTTCCATGTATTGTAACCGTATTTCTCATTCATTACTTGTATTAAACTGTATTATCATTAATGGAACTTCTATCTTTATTATGGTACTTATCTTATCGTGTGAATCTTTTACTCTTGACAATCATTAAAATTCTATCTCTTGAATCATTGTCATGCATGTGCTATTTGTTCATTCATATTAATCTA
>CAJVGC010000001.1:15433916-15479906 GCA_910822075.1 Senecio squalidus
GCGAATGAAAAATGGGTATATATATGTTTCAGATCCGTTCAGTTCATTCACAAATACTCATCCGTGTTGATTCAAATTTCACAAAATTCTCAAAGTGTAAGAAAGAGTTTTTGAATCCGATTTTATTGTGCAACTTTGAATTACGAATCCAACCATATAAACCACTTAAGGTACAGTGACCGTTTTAGGGTTAATCTTTGAATTCTAAGTCCGAAATTAACTTCAATCAATCGGTCATCTATCTATGTGTGTAATGGTAAATTGGGTTAGGGGATTAGTTAATCGGTAGATAAGGAACGTGTTGGTGTAATTTTTGTGACGAAAAACAGGTTTTTATGAAAATCTAGGTTTTGGAAAACCAACAGTTCCGATGAACTCCATCCGCACGAATGTGATTTCATCCGTGCGGATAGGATCTTCATTCGTACGAATGGTTAAGTCATACGTACGGATGTACAGTATGTAATCTGTTTGGTTTGATTTGTTCATACGTACGGATATATACTGATCCGTGCGGATGAAAATGTTCATTCGTACGGATGGCCATTACAGAAACTTTAAAAACGTTTGAATTCTATTCTAACTGTTTTGCGTTCAATGTCTACATTTCTGTTTGCAGAAAATGGCTGAAATCCCCGTTTCTAACGTTGATGCAACTGTGGCACAATCCTCTCAATTTCAAAGTGCTAGCTGGGGCATCGGACCGAAAAACAACATGTGCGCGTATCTCGACGAAGAGACCCGTAATGCCAAACATTTTGCTGGAATCATCAAATTCTTGAAGCGGTCAAGAATTTTCAAGGCTATCTCTACTGAGCGCGTGCCTTATTTGACTCATATATCAGCTTTCTGGGAAAATGCTACAGTTGTACGTGAAGATGGAAAGGTTCAAATCCACAGTTCAGTTCTCGGGACTGATGTCGTGATTGATGAACACGTTATCCGAGAAGTTATTGGCTTTGAGGATTCAGTGGAAATGCCTACGATGCTGAACAAGTATCTAGTCAGAGGGTTGCTTCTGAGGGTGAAGTACGTTGGTGATATTGAAAAGGGAGTGATTACGAAGTCGGGATTTAGCATTCAATACAAGTATTTGTGCCATGTGTTGCAGCACTGTTTGAGTCCTCGAAAGGCTGGGCATGATGAAATGAGAGAGACTATTCAGAGTGCATTTGCAGCATTAGTATTTTAATTTTTCGGGAATGATTTTGCAACACATGACAGAGAATCTGGAGATGAAGAAGCAGAAATATTTGATGTATGCTCGTTTCGTCCAAATGATTCTGGACGTGAAGATTCCGACGTTGCCCAAAGTTGATAATGATATGATCAAGCTAGATGTGATGAATGATACAACAATGGTACGTTTGCTTTCATACAAAGGCAAGGAGGTGAAGCCTGCGGAAAAACGCCTGATTGGTCATCTTGCTAATCCAGCTTATATCTGTCCTGGTGGTAAGAAATGGCGACATGATGACAGTGAATCAGATAAGGAGGATATTGTTGTACCTCAAGAATCTGACTCCGATGATGAGGTTATTCCGGTTAAATCTCCAGTTGGTGGTACATCATCATCTCAAGCAGGTTTGAGAGATGAAGATGATGTTGTTATGAGTACTGAAGAGATTCCTTCAGTACGGAAAAGAAAACAACCTTCTGCAGGTAGATCGTTAGGAGATATTATCAAGTGAAAAGTTCTGACATTACTCCAAAGACGATCGCCAGTTCTGCAACTCCAGTTCCTCCTCTTACGGCTTCTCAATCACAGCAAGGTCCCCAACAAAGTGAACCAATCATGACGACTGCTACCATAACAACAACAAATGCTGGTGGATCATCGTCGTCAATGCAGATTCCTGATTCTGCTCAGCTCTCTATTTTGAATTCTATGTTATTGAGTGTTTTAGCAAAACAGCAGCAACAAGATGAAGAAATTAAGAGGCTTAATGCTGACCGCGCTGAAATGTCTGAGAGGATACAAAATCAGAGTCTGTTGCTTGATTCACAGAGGTTGCTGCTTGAGGGCTACTCAAATAGAAACAAGGAATTGGAAATCATCACCTCTGAGCAATCAGAGAAAATCAAGAAGTTGGAGGAAGCTACCTATCTGATAAAAGACAGTATGACTGTGGGTGATGATGGGGTATTCAGACTCAAAGGACCAGTCGATGCATCTGCTGACCCGTCTGGTGAAGAAAGTGAAAGCACGGAGTCTGATAGAGCTGGTAAAGAACATACAAGTGAATCGCAGCATGATATTACTCCTATATCTCACATAAAGTTCAATTTAACTCACATTTTGGATATGCAGGGGGTAATTCAGTTTAGCGTTGAGCATGACAAAGAAGAAGGAGAGATAATACATTGTTTGTCCAAAGAATAGATTGCAGAATTATTTGAAATGAATCCCGATGAAGTTATTTCTGACGAATCTGCATCTGCTTCTGACGTAAATCCTCCCGATTCTGATGATGATGATGAGATAGTGTTTGAGCCAAATGTTGATTCAACAGAGCCTATCTATCAATAGAACAATTTCCAGGATCTTCCTGATGACGATGCAATTTTTGACGTCAATGATGAAGATCTTAATCGGAAGTTAGAGAAACATCTTGCGGCCAGCCAAGCTACACCAAATCTAGAAGAATTGAATGTTAAGAAAGCTGAATGGCGTCAGGCAGTGCAAGGATGTTTTCGCCCGTCTCAACAAGCTGTTCAACCTGATTATACGAAGTTTTACTCTTTGAAGGGTGCGAAGACTGAAGGTCAGATAATCAGTTGGGCATACTTGGATGATTTGAATGTTTATGCAATCAAGCGAGAACGCGGCATAGATTACTTTAAACTCGCTCTCGATTTGAAGACGTTGCCTTATTTTGATATGATGCAGTTGGCTCGTCTTAAGTTGCTGTACAGTGAGTCAGATGATAAAGCAACTTGGTTGGAGAAGCAGCTTCATTATGAGTTCAAATCATCGTGGAAATACCTGAGGCCGCAGTATCCAAAGATTACCTATTCCAAAGATCGGAAGAATCCGAGAACAGGTAAAGCTTTGAAGCATGTCACGTATAAAGCGCCAAGGGTAATGGAGAAGATTCCACTACGCAAAATGAAAGCCAATTTTCATCGGAGATTTAAATGGTGGTATTATGATGATCGAACCACAGAAGCTGTGATTGTGCTGGAGAGGAAAGGTGTTTGGGAAACACTGTGAATTTTTGATCCGATGTGGATTAGAAATTTGACAGATGATGATATTTATGCTTTGTATCTGTGTCCTATATTCTGTGAAGTCAAAGATATGGATCAGGCGTCGCGTTTCAACAAGGTTGTTCGTGTATGCTTTATTTACAAGATCCACGCTTAAGAGGACAGATCGAAGACATGTTTTGGGCAGCAGTAAAGATTTTTTGAAGACTGAAGACATAGAATCTAGTTCCTAGGGGGAGTTTGTAGGTGCATTTTGTTAGTTACTAGATTCATATGTAATTAACGTTTATTCTAATATCAGTCTTTGTATTGTTTGGATATTAATATTGATTGTTTGATTAATTATATGCTTGAACGTTTATGTTATTCTGAATTAATCAAATATACGTTTTGTGATGTTTATATAATATCCAGTTTACATTCGCACGGATGAGGATGCATCCGTGCGCATGAGAGTTCCATTCGCACGGTTAAGTTAAGTAAACAAAGTGTTTATTTAAAATGTTACATACGTACGGACGAGATTATGTCCGCACGGATAGTAAGTAATGGCTTGTTCATTCGTACGGATGAGATCACATCCGTACGGATGAATATCTGGGCCTATATATACCCAACGTGTTTCTGCATTGCGGGTAAGTTTTGCTAGGGTTTTCTTGTGCGTTGAACTACTGCTGCCGGATTTCTCATTGTTCCAAATCGTTAATCAAGTATAATCAATCATCCGAATAGTCTTCCTTAGGTCCGATCTTATCAATTATCATTGGTTTGATTCCGTTTCCGAAGGTTAAATATTCGCTAGATAATCGATAGCTTATTTCCGCTAGGTTATTGATATAAGGTTGAGTTCTTTAGATCACACACCCCCAACACCAGCACCACCTACCGGATCCAGGTCCTACTCCGGACCGCACCCGAAGTGCAACAAGTGCAACTTCCACCATCTCGGGAACTGCCCGTTATGTTTGAGGTGCCAAAAGGTGGGCCACTTCGCCAAATACTGCCCGGACAAGACAACCGCCCCAACGCAGAAACTGACGTGCTATGAATGCGGGAGCGACCAACACCTCCGGAACACCTGCCCTAAGTTGAATCGAACTCCGCAGAACCAGGGAGGGCAAGGGAGGGGCCACGCCTTCGCATTAACAGCTGAGGAAGCACGTCAGGACCCCAACGCAGTTACTGGTACGTTTTCCCTCAATGACCATTTTGCTTCCGTGCTATTTGACTCAGGAGCTGAGAGAAGCTTCATTTCCTTAGAATTTAGACCCCTCATTAATCTAGGATCTAAAGTTCTTAAGGATAGTTTTACCGTTGAATATGCTAACGGCCAAGAGTTTGAGGCTAAGGATATAATCTTAGGATGTTCACTATGCTTATCTGACAAAATCTTCCCCATTGATCTAATTCCTATCGAGCTTTCAAGTTTCGACGTTATCGCTGGAATGGACCGGCTATCTCGCTTTCGAGCAGAGATCGTCTGTTTCGACAAACTCATCCGTATTCCTCTTTCGGAAAAAGAGACTCTCGTTGTTCAGGGAGACAAGCCTGGACGACAACTTCGCATCGTGTCTTCCATCAAAATGCGCAAGTACCTTCAGAAGGACTATGACGCATTCCTTGCCCATGTCGTCGAGCGTAAACCTGCAGAGAGCCAAATCCAAGATATCCCAGTAGTCAAGGATCATCCTGAAGTCTTTTCCGAGGATTTGCCAGGGCTGCCACCTCAACGACAAGTGGAATTCCGAATAGACCTCGTTCCTTGCGCGTCACCGGTTTCCAAGACACCGTACCGTCTGGCGCCACCTGAAATGCTAGAACTGTCAAAACAGTTACAGGAACTCTTAGACCATGGTCTTATTCGCCCGAGTTCGTCCCCCTGGGGAGCCCCAATCCTCTTTGTCAAGAAGAAAGACGGATCCTTCCGCATGTGCATTGACTATCGAGAGCTGAACAAGCTGACCGTCAAGAACCGATACCCACTCTCGAGAATCGATGATCTCTTCGACTAGTTGCAGGGTGCAACTTACTTCTCCAAAATCGACCTCCGTTCGGGTTATCACCCAGTTCGTGTCAGCGAGACCGACATTCCGAAAACCGCATTCCGAACTCGTTACGGTCATTACGAATTTCTTGTCATGCCTTTTGGTCTGACCAACACACCAGCAGTGTTCATGGACCTAATGAACAGAGTGTGTAGACCATACCTAGACAAATTCGTAATCGAATTCATAGACGCCATTCTCATCTACTCAAGGAACAAGGAAGATCATGCGAAACACCTTAAGCTCATTTTAGAACTCCTCCGAGATCAGAAATTGTACGCCAAATTCTCGAAGTGTGAATTCTGGCTCCGAGAGGTACACTTCCTTGGTCATGTGGTTAACCAAGAAGGGATTCATGTAGATCCAGCTAAAATCGAAGCGATTGAGAAATGGCAAGCTTCGACGACCCCGACGGAAATCCGTCAGTTCCTAGGATTGGCTGGTTATTATCGTAGATTCATCGAGAATTTCTCGAAGATCGCAAAACCCCTCACCGAGCTCACTCAGAAAGACAAGGACTTCATTTGGGGAAAAGATCAGGAGGATTCTTTCCAGAAACTCAAACATCAACTGTGTCACGCACCAATTCTGTCCCTGCCAGAGGGCACGGATAACTTCGTAGTGTTTTGCGATGCCTCCCACCAAGGACTTGGGTGTGTTCTAATGTAGAAGGACAAGGTCATCGCTTACGCTTCTAGGCAGCTTAAAGTACACGAGCAGAACTATACAACACACGAGTTAGAGTTGGGAGCCGTCGTGTTCGCTTTAAAGATCTGGAGGCACTACTTGTATGGTACTAAGTGTACGGTCTACACTGATCACAAGAGCCTTCAGCACATTTAGACCAGAAAATCCTCAACATGAGGCAACGTAGATGGATAGAACTGCTGAGTGACTACGATTGCGAGATCAAATACCACCCGGGTAAAGCAAACGTAGTGGCAGATGCCCTGAGTCGGAAGGAAAGGGTAAAGCCATCTCGAGTTCGAGCATTAGGTATTCAAATTCAGACGAGTCTTCGAACGCAGATCGCAAACGCGCAGCAAGAGGCATTGAAACCCGAGAACATTAAGGTCGAAACGCTGCATAATCATGAAAAGGAATTCGAACGCAAGTCCGACGGAATCTACTACTTCAAGGGTCGAGCATGGATTCCAAAATCTGAGGATCTTCGCAAACTCATTTTGGACGAGGGCCACCGATCTAGATACTCCATCCATTCGGGATCCGACAAGTTGTATAAGGACCTCCGAGAGTATTACTGGTGGCCGGGCATGAAGAAGGATATCTCCTTGTATGTAGCTAAGTGCCTTACTTGCTCAAAGGTCAAGGCGGAATATCAAAAGCCCTCAGGACTACTTCAACAACCGGAAATTCCCATGTGGAAGTGGGAACAAATTTCCATGAACTTCGTCACTAAGTTGCCCCGTACGGCTAAGGGTAACGACACGATTTGGGTAATCGTTGACCGTTTGACAAAATCCGCTCATTTCCTGCCGGTTCGAGAAAATCACTCGATGGAAAAATTCGCTCAAGTCTACATCAACGAGATCGTCTCTCGTCATGGAACACCTCTCTCCATCATATCCGATAGGGATAGTCGATTCACGTCCCGCTTTTGGAATGTCCTTCAGAAGTCGTTAGGTACGCGACTAGACCTCAGCACCACATACCACCCTCAGACCGATGGTCAAAGCGAAAGGACGATCCAAACACTTGAAGATATGCTGAGAGCATGTGTAGTCGACTTCGGAGGAAGTTGGGACGCTCACCTTCCCTTGGTCTAGTTCTCCTACAACAACAGCTACCATCCCAGCATCAAGTGCGCACCATTCGAGGCTCTTTATGGACGCAAGTGTCGGTCACCGCTTTGTTGGCTAGAAGTTGGCGATCGACAACTTACGAGACTCGATATCGTCCAGGAGACCATTGAAAAGATCACCACTATCCGTGAAAGACTGAAGACATCCCGTACCCGACAGAAGATCTACGCAGACAACCGAAGGAAGCCCCTCGAGTTCCAAGTTGGCAATAGAGTGCTCCTCAAGATATCGCCATGGAAAGGGGTAGTCCGCTTCGGAAAGCGCGGAAAACTAAGTCCAAGGTTCACCGGTCCATTTGAAGTCATTGAGCGTATCGGTCCCGTTGCTTATCGTCTCCAACTCCCCCGGACTCTCTCGAACGTTCATAATGTATTCCATGTCTCACACTTGAAAAAGTGTCCGTCTGATGAGACCATCGTCATCCCTCTTGACGAGGTCAAAATCGACAACAAACTAAACTTCATCGAAGAACCGCTCGAAGTTGTTGACCGTGAGGTCAAACAACTAAGGCAGAGTCGTATTCCGATTATCAAGGTTCGGTGGAATTCCCGACGTGGTCACGAATTCACATGGGAACGTGAAGACCAATTCCGTCAGAAATATCCACATCTATTCGAGAGCACTTCTTCATGATGGGACGAACTAAATTTCGGGACGAACTAAATTTCGGGACGAAATTTCTTTCAACCTGGGGAGAATGTGACAACCGTCAAATTTCAGGTGCATTTTATACTCCATGTCTCTTTTGGTCTATCTAGTCTTTAACTGTTCATTAATCGGAACCGCGACAGTGTCGGAATCACAACCGGAATCAATTTATATAAGTCCTAATACCAATAAAAATCCTAATGAACTTTCCTAAGTTCATAATGTAACATACTTTAAAACTTTAGTTAACGAAAAGGTCCAACGAAACAATTATACAAAAACACCCAGAATACAAAAATTGTTACAAAAATGGGCCTGGACGGCGCACACATGCCTTGTGCGCCGTCCTGCAGGACGAAATTTGTAATTTATTTGAATTATTTGCATGTCTCGATTTCTCAACTCCACCCACCAATCAATCTCGTTTTAGGCACTCATTTACTGCCAAGATGACAGTCCCAACCCACCCTATTATCATTTTCTTTACTTCCTTTTTCATTTTACCATTTTTCCTAAACAAAAACACACACATAAACATTTTCTCTCAAACTTTCTCTCAAAAACCCCAAGTTCCAGTGACTTACAGCCACTAAAACACCATTATTAACCATACAAGTCGTTTAAAAACACCAAAGGAAGCAAGAGGAGTCGAGTATTTCGGTAAAGGACCATTCTTGTAAAAGTTTTTGAAGCTAAATCCGGCCAAATCATCATCCAAGCTAATCTCTTCGGTATAAATCATTCCCTTTTCATTTTATACTGATTTTATTACTTGCATGTATGATCTAAAGGCTAAAAACAAGATTTTATAAAGATCTATGACTTTCTATGGTCAAAAACGTTTTTAATCGAAATAACCTTTGGATCCACGAATTTGTGACTTAAAATACTATAGAAACTGTTAAAATGACGTTTTGATAAGTTTAAACCTATTGCATGTCGGAATCTAAGGATAAATAAGCGTTTTACAAAGAAAACTCGAAAACTTACGTTCTGTGCGTCGTCCTAGAGACCAGAACGACGCAGCGGGACACAAAAATGTGTCATGTGCGCCGTTCCAGTGCTCACAGCGGCGCACAGAGCTGCAACTTTTCCGAAACTTTGTCGTTTTGTCGTTTTTGGCACGTTTTGACTATATTTGACCCGCTGACTTTTTGACATAAATAAGTAACAATAATAACATTTGAGACGTGTATGGACTAAATCGGACTACAAATGGACTAGATTAAATATGTTATCGTGTTTTAGGTGATTTGTGAACGGAAGTGGATTGTACATTTTTGGATATGAAATTTGGTTACGGAAGCGCTGCCCAAATTTCCTTAGAAAAATGTAAACCACTTCAGCGAGCAAAAGCACTCGTAACATAATAATAATAAACGTTAAATCGGACTTTTGGACAAAAACGTGATAATTACCATTTCGGACTAATTTAACAATACTTAACCTTGACACTTAAAGTTTAATAAAGTTTTATCTATTATATTATATAAATAACATAATAAGATAATAACTAATTAAACTATCTTGGTAATAATAGGCGATCCGTGATTCCCGGCTCCCATTTCCGACCAACTTTCGCTTTCCTACTCTTCGCAATCTGTGAGTTACAACCCCTTTATTTAAATATGTATTTTGCATGATTTTGGGGGAAACATAAGACTAATTGCATTTTGAAAACATTTATGAACAATTGCTACTTTGTGAACTTTTGAACTTATTACGAACTTATGAAACTATTTTGAACTTTGGAAACTTTTATGAACTTTTATGAACTTTTATGAACTTTGGAACTATTGAACTCTTTTGGACAAACTCTTCGAAACTCTTATGCGTAAACACTTATGCTTTACTGGCTTACTTGAACTTACCGGCTTGCCCCCTTTTCGGCTAAACTAATTATTGATGCTTGTATGCGAGACCGACCATTGATGGAACTATAACATGACTCTTAAGTGACGGACGACTATCTCTTTTTGAAACAAAACTACTTAGTGCCCAGCTGCTTTTTAGACTTTACACACTATTAACTTCAGAGCCGTTTAGTAATAATGGGTATCGATACTTAGGAAAGAACCGTTCCTTGCTTAAATGGCAGTCTAAGTACATATTACTAAGAACTTGACGACTCCCTGTAGGATAGGCGGGGTAAGGGGCCTCACGGTTGAACAATCGGTTTAGTGTGAACACTTAAGTTATAGATGCCAAGAGGTTGATACAAGAATCTAATTAGTTACTTATACGCATAAATTTATGAACTTTTAGCGATTTACTCCGCAATACTTTTAGCGATTGTTTCCGCAACTACGATTTTACTAAATCTGACTCTACTTGGTCTATACGAACTTTAGGGCACTGACACGCCCATTACTTAGAACTTTAAAAGTATATAAATTCTTTAGCGACTTTCCTCCGCTAACCTCCTTTTTGGAAACTTTTACTTTTATATACTTAACCAAATTTTTGCCGAGCAACTTAAACTGTAACTCACTCACTACTTTCGTAGTTGACACTTTATCTTATGTTTCAGGAAATTAGTGTAAGTATGAGGTGCATGGCATGGACGGGTCAAGGCGGTCGCGTGAGAACCATATTGGGAAAAGACTTGTTCCCTTATTTTGGAAATTTTTAATGGAACCTTGTTTATGTACTTGTACTAAATTACTATGGCTTGGTTATCACATTTGAACTTGTAAACACTTTATTTTTAATCTATGACTTGAATGCCGGTATGTTTCTTATAACCCGTGTAATGATCTTCCAGCTCTTCACATCTCGTGTTTCCGCTTTAGCGGGGTGTGACATCGAATTCCACCAGTATAACATGGAGTTCGTTAATGTTCTTTTTCATACTCTACATGTTATAGCTACGCGTAAACTCCTCAAACTCCGTTGAAAGAGAACTGGGGACAATACTTACAGCCACAGGTTCATGATATGAGTATTGCATTCTATCCAGGCGATCAAAAAAGCTTTTCATAACTAGAGAATGAGTCCCCACTTGTGTTCTAGAAACATGTTTACATGCATGTACATCTCGAATCAAGTCATTTAGCTCAAGGCCAACTTGTTTCTCATACAATGCACGCATCTCATTGATCATCTAACCGAGCCATTTGCTCCCGAATTGCTTACATAACTCATGAGTCATATTGTTGAGCATGAGACAAGCAACTTCATTGTGAATCTTAAAAGTTGCCGTATAATGACCCTTTTTGCTTGAGGAGCAGTGACATTTGGCTTAGCGATCATAGGTGTAGTAACTGATTTCAAGTCTTTCCATCACTCTTTTGACAATCCTTAGTGATCGATACCAATCGTTAAAGTTTGGTCCAGAAAGCTTATTGTTTCTTAACGCTGTTTTGATGTGAAAAATCTAGTTTTCCGAAAATTAACTTTTACTAGATTGCTACACGGGCAGTGTACCCTTGTCGGTTGCAAAATAGTATCGGTAAATATCGGGTTCGAACACAGGGACTATTTATAGTTGAAAGTTTTAGTTTTATAATAACACGTAACAAGTAACAAGTGGGTTTGGTCTTAAGAAGACTTGCTTATAATAACGGTAAAAATATTCTAGAATTTAAATATGGATAAAAAGACGCTTGCTTGGACCGTTTACGAATATGTGTTATTTCTTAGGTGTGAAAATGTCGATAAACTTCTAATGTAAAATCCTAAGTTCCTTTCGAATACCGGATTTCTCCAATTACCTAACCATGCAACGATTCCTTTCGAATACCGTTAACACCTCAAGTAATTGTGCATAAAGTTCCAAACCGATGTGTGAGAATTAACCTATAAGCTTCCTCTCGAATAGCTTACTAACTAATAAACCGATCTCTCTTAATCTATTAATTAGCGTTTGTGTTATTACTTACTTGTTTAGATTGTTGTTAACGATTCCTCTCGAATACCGCTAACTCTTAATCAACTAAAGACCGGCCGATTAATTCGTTCTTATTCTAGTAAAAATTACGGATTCCTCTCGAATACCCGTTTTTAGTTTACCAAATAAAAGTATAAACAATCTTAACAATATAATTAAAATAACAACCCAAACGGATCCCCGATTAACCTCTACACATCAATCGACTTTCACACCCAAAATCTAACACATAAACGATCACAAATCCAACAAACGTTTAAAGAAATTAGCTACTCATAATTGTAACGAAACTAATCAAATAAATAAAAGACATGATTCAATTGTAATATGAAATGGATAAAAGTTAAATACCAAACTATAGAAAATAGGTTCCAAGTATCTCCAAAATGACAAAGTAGAAATGAAAGTAACGATTGTTCAACAAACTTGAAATGATTATGAAAATTGCCTTAATCCTCCTTGCAAATTGATGATTAAAAACTGAGAATGTGATGATGATGATCTTTTTGTCCAGAAAATCGTCTCTATGTAATAGCCCCACTAACTCTTGGGTTCCCACATAATTAGCATTAAAGAAACAGAATTATAACTGCCAGCACCTCTCTTGGGCCGCAGCTCCCTTTCTTGCGCCGCAACTCAAGTAATTGTCTTGAGCCAGCACGTTGTTCACTTGCGCCGCAACTCATGTCTGTTGCGCCGCAAGTCATATTCAGTGGCCACCATAAACTCCTTGTCAACCAGTTGCGGAGCAATTAGTGGAAGTGACCAAGGCAACTAGACGTTTTGCTTCCCGACTTGTTTTCCTTAGCCTCTTTTGGTCCCAAATCACCTCCTTTGACTCTAAACATAACTAAAAACCTATAAAACAAACTTTACACAAAAATAAGTAATACGAGGCTATCCATTACGTTTTGACACAAAAACATAACAAATATCGCGAAAGAATACGCGTAGAATCGAGCGATATCAAACCTCCCCATACTTAAGCATTTGCTTGTCCCCAAGCAAATCCGACTCGAATAACTCTAAAACTACAACTTAAGAAAAATTAAGGAATCACGCATATCTTTATTTTACACACCGGAATGTAGTTAAATGTTAAAGCCCAGAATGTAGTTACTTCCACTAATTGCTCCGCACTGGTTGACAAGGAGTTTATGGTGGCCACTGAATATGACTTGCGGCGCAACAGACATGAGTTGCGGCGCAAGTGAACAACGTGCTGGCTCAAGACAATTACTTGAGTTGCGGCGCAAGAGAGGGAGCTGCGGCGCAAGAGAGGTGCTGGCAGTTATAATTCTGTTTCTTTAATGCTAATTATGTGGGAACCCAAGATTTAGTGGGGCTATTACATAGAGACGATTTTCTGGACAAAAAGATCATCATCATCACATTCTCAGTTTTTAATCATCAATTTGCAAGGAGGATTAAGGCAATTTTCATAATCATTTCAAGTTTGTTGAACAATCGTTACTGTCATTTCTACTTTGTCATTTTGGAGATACTTGGAACCTATTTTCTATAGTTTGGTATTGAACTTTTATCCATTTCATATTACAATTGAATCATGTCTTTTATTTATTTGATTAGTTTCGTTACAATTATGAGTAGCTAATTTCTTTAAACGTTTGCTTGGATTTGTGATCGTTTATGTGTTAGATTTTGGGTGTGAAAGTCAATTGATGTGTAGAGGTTAATCGGGGATCCGTTTGGGTTGTTATTTTAATTATATTGTTAAGATTGTTTATACTTTTATTTGGTAAACTAAAAACGGGTATTCGAGAGGAATCCGTAATTTTTACTAGAATAAGAACGAATTAATCGGCCGGTCTTTAGTTGATTAAGAGTTAGCGGTATTCGAGAGGAATCGTTAACAACAATCTAAACAAGTAAGTAATAACACAAACGCTAATTAATAGATTAAGAGAGATCGGTTTATTAGTTAGTAAGCTATTCGAGAGGAAGCTTATAGGTTAATTCTCACACATCGGCTTGGAACTTTATGCACAATTACTTGAGGTGTTAACTATATTCGAGAGGAATAGTTTCATGGTTAGGTAATTGGAGAAATCCGGTATTCGAGAGGAACTTAGGATTTTATATTAGAAGTTTTTCGACATTTTCACACCTAAGAGATAACATATATTCGTAAACGGTCCAAGCAAGCGTCTTTTTATCCATATTTGAAATCAAGAGTACTTTTACCGTTATTATAATTAAGTCTTCTTAAGACTAAAAACCAATTTGTTACGTGTTACTTGTTACTTAAAACTAAAACTCTCAATTATAAATAGTCCCTGTGTTCGAACCCGATATTTACCGATACTATTTTGCAACCGACAAGGGTACACTGCCCGTGTAGCAATCTAGTAAAAGTTAATTTTCGGAAAACTAGATTTTTCACATCAAGTTTTTGGCGCCGCTGCCGGGGACTTGATTTAGTTGAAGTTTTTAGTTTCTTGTTTGATTACTTGTTTGAATATTTTTCACGGGTATTTGTTTGTTTTGTTGTGATTTTCAGGATTATTGGTTGTGGATGTTCACGAGGTCCCAAGGGAAGCAAGTGAATAGCCCTCTTTCTGATCCGGAAAAACTTTTGAGGAAACGAGGTTTAGCAGCAGCAACATCAGTGGTTTATAGTGAAAACGATTCTTCCGAGGAGGAAGTAGAAGTTGTTTTTGAAGAAGAAATGGAAGACGGAGAAAATGGTGGAGGAATTATTGACCCACCCAATCCTTTTGACATACCGATGATCAATAGGAACCGGATAGTACCACAAACGAATGGGTCGGCCATTGTAGCACCAGATTTGGGGGCTGACTTTTCCGTTAAAAGGTCACCACCTCAAAATGATTCAAGATAGCACTTTTGACGGGCATTTTAAGTCCGACCCGCACAAGCATGTGGCGAGTTTCATGGAGACATGCAAAATGTTCCGATATGGAGCGGGTCATGAGGAAAGTGTGATGCTGAGTTTATTCCCATCGTCTCTCACGGGAGAGGCGAAGACATGGTTTAATGAATTGGAACCGGGTACAATCGAAAGTTGGGAGGCAATGAGAGAGATTTTTGTGACGAGATTCTTTCCACCCATTTTGCGTAGGAAGCTTTTGAACCAAATCCGATCTTTTCAACAATGGGATAACGAGACAATAACGGATGCATGGATTAGACTTAAGGAGTTGTTGAGGAATTGCCATGGACACGATTTGGATCGGGATGAAGTGATTGACATATTTTACTATAGTTTGGATAGTCGCTCTCAACACGATTTGGATTTAGCGGGTGGTGGTAGTTTCTTATACAAGTCACCAAATGAGGCGCACCGGATGATGGAAGATCAAGTCCAGGCTCGAATTGCTAGGGACCGGGTTACTAGGAATAGAAGAGTAAGGGGAACGGTAAACCAAGTCGAAGAAGGAGGTAGTAGTAGTAGCAACAAGGAAGTTGTTAATGAGATTAAATCCTTGGGTGACGAAATGAAAAATAGGATGGGTCGTTTGGAGAAAGATGTCCACTTAGTGAAGAATGGTTGCGGGAAATGTGGAGGACCTCACTACACGGATGATTGTGAGCCGAAAACCGAAGAAGCAAACTATGCCAACTACGGGTATCAAAACCGATGAAATAGTGGGTATGGAAATCAAAATCGGGGTAATAGAAATGAGGCACGTTTCCAACCCAATCAATCTAAACCAAGAGAGGGAACCGAGGAACCAAGCTTCACGGAAATGATGAAAGATTTTGTGCCCTCCCAAAAAGCAACAAACGATTTGTTAGCTAACTCAATGAGGGGATTTACCGATAAATGGGAGCAAAATCAAAGGAACACTCAAGCCAATATGCAAGACTTAGAACGGAAATTCGAAAGGCTAAGTGAGAAGTTTTCAAACCGACCAACGGGTCAAATGCCTAGCTCAACCCAACCAAACCCGAGACAAAACCAAAACAATAATGGCGGATCATCAAGTCAAGGGTCGAAATACGTACACCCTAACAATCGGGATGAGCATGTAAATGTTGTTGAGACTAGGTCGGGACCTAAGTATGGGGGGAATCGAGAAACAGTGCTGAACAAGGAGAAAACGGAAAAATCAGCTGAAAACGGTTTGTTGCGCCGCAACAAGGACCACCTGCGCCGCAACACGTCTTCAGTAGCTGACCCAATTGTTGACGACCATCCAGTTGCGCCGCAGCAGACTCTATTTGCGCCGCAACAAGGGCAGATGCAGAACAATGAACCCATAGACAGTGATTTCGAAGACGAAGAAGAAATAGAGATGGAGTCGAGGCCCGGGAAGGAACCAATGGTTCCTAACAAAGAAAAGGAGCTGGAAATTGAAGTGAAGGTACCATATAAGCCACATATCCCATATCCGCATCAGCTTCGAAAGGAAAAGAAAAAAGAGCAATACGGGAAGTTCATTGAATTAATGAAAACCGTTAAGATTAATGTTCCTTTAGTTGATCTTATTGCAGGTATGCCTAATTATGCCAAATTCATGAAGGAGCTAGTGAGCGGGAAAGGTGACTACATGGAGAAAATTACCGCATTCCTAAATGTCGAATGCTCGGCTATTGTGAAGAGGTCTATTCCACCAAAGCTTGAAGACCCAGGAAGTTTTTTGTTAACTTGCACATTTAATGATGATTTTACTTTTAGTGCATTAGCAGATTTAGGGGCGAGCATTAATTTAATGCCCAACTCTATTTATACTAAACTTTCTTCGGGTTCTTTAACACCAACACGAATGAGCATAAGATTGGCCGATCGATCTTATCAATATCCATTGGGTATTGCCGAAAATATGCTCATACGGGTTGGAGAATTTTTATATCCCGTAGACTTTGTGATTCTCGAGATGGAAGAGGATGAAAAAGTTCCTCTCATCTTGGGAAGACCATTTCTAAATACCGCGGATGCTATCATCCGGGTTAGGGATATGGAAATTTCTTTGGGTTTGGGTGATGAAAGGGCAACATTTTCTCTAAATCAAGCTATGAAACATTCTTATTCTACTGACGAGTCTTGTTTTAGAATTGATGTGATAGATGAAGCGGACTATGATCTAGATTGGGAAGGCATTTTGGAAGAGGAAGCGGAGATGGAAATGTTGAATGCTATTGGGAAAGAAGAGGAGGATGAAGAGCAAAGCTCAAGTGAAGTGAAGGAGCTAGTAATTAACGAAGGGGCGAGGATCAAAACTTCCATTGAAGATCCCCCGAAGGATTTGGAACTTAAACAATTACCTGAACATCTCGAGTATGCATTTTTAGATGGTAATTCTAGTCTCCCAATTATCATCTCGTCTTCACTTTTGGAAGACGAGAAAGTTAAATTACTAACGGTCCTTAAAAGCCATAAAAAGGCTTTCGCTTGGCGCATTTCGGATATTCCGGGTATAAGTTCAGATTTTTGTAAACATAAAATCAACTTTTTGGATGATGTAAAACCCGTTGTCCAACGACAACGGAGACTTAACCCGAATATGCAAGATGTGGTCAAGAAGGAAATTGTTAAGCTTTTGGATGCAGGTATTATCTACCCGATAGCGGATAGCCCGTGGGTTAGTCCGGTCCATTGTGTGCCCAAGAAAGGGGGGATGACCGTTGTGCTTAATGAGAAGAATGAATTGGTTCCAACTAGAACAGTGACGGGATGGAGGGTTTGCATCGATTATAGGAAGTTAAATGAGGCGACACGAAAGGATCATTTTCCATTGCCATTTATGGACCAAATGATAGAGAGGTTGGCGGAAAATGAGTTTTACTGTTTTCTAGACGGTTTTTCGGGTTATTTTCAAATCCCAATAGACCCCGAAGACCAAGAAAAGACGACCTTCACTTGTCCGTTCGGTACTTTTGCATATAGGAGGATGCCATTCGGATTGTGTAATGCACCGGGTACGTTTCAAAGGTGCATGATGGCAATTTTTCAAAATATGGTCGAGAATTCCATGGAGGTTTTTATGGACGATTTTTCGGTTTATGGGAGTTCTTTTGACGGATGTTTAGAGAGTTTGGATAGGATGTTGGCACGTTGTGAGGAAACTAATTTGGTGTTAAATTGGGAAAAATGCCATTTCATGGTAAAGGAAGGGATCGTGTTGGGGCACAAGATTTATAAAGCGGGAATTGAGGTGGATAGAGCAAAAATAGAAGTAATAGCAAAGTTACCACCACCAACGAATGAAAAAGCGGTTCGAAGTTTTCTAGGACATGCGGGGTTTTATAGGCGATTCATTAAGGATTTTTCGAAGATCACTAGGCCTATGACTCGATTGTTAGAGAAAGACACAAAGTTTGAATTTTCGGAGGATTGCATAAAGGCATTTGAGTTGTTGAAGGAACGGTTGACAAACACACCAATTTTAGTGTCACCGAATTGGGATTTGCCATTTGAGCTTATGTGTGACGCGAGTAACTTTGCGGTAGGGGCTGTTTTGGGACAAAGAATTGACAAGCATTTTCGGCCCATTTATTTTGCAAGCAAAACTCTTAATGAAGCTCAACAGAATTACACGACCACCGAGAAGGAGTTATTAGCGGTGGTGTTTGCCTTTGATAAGTTTCGGTCGTATTTGGTGCTTAGTAAAACGGTGGTATTCACGGATCATTCGGCACTGAAGTTTTTGTTCTCAAAGTTGGATGCGAAACCGAGATTGATTAGGTGGATATTACTATTGCAAGAATTTGATGTGGAAATCCAAGATAAGAGGGGTCGAGAGAATGTGGCGGCGGATCACTTGAGCCGTTTGGAAAATCCTAGTCTTGGGGCGTTAAATGAAGAAGATATTCGAGACACTTTTCCGGATGAACGGTTGGCATTTGTTGGAAGGGTATTTGGTGAACGGAGTCCTTGGTATGCCGACATAGCTAACTACTTAGCGGGTGGAGTCGTTAGTAGAGAGCTTACTTATCAACAAAGGAAGAAGCTATTCTCGGACGCAAAATATTATTTTTGGGAGGAACCGTTCTTGTTTAGGATGTGTGCCGATGGTATGGTACGGAGGTGTGTTTATGGAGCCGACACTAGGAGAATTCTTGATGAATGTCACCATGGCCCAACGGGGGGGCATTATGGTCCATCAGTGACGGGGAAGAAGGTTTATGACGCGGGTTTCTATTGGCCTACCATTTTCAAGGAGGCACATACCTTGGTGAGGACGTGTGACTCGTGCCAAAGGCAAGGTACAGTTACAAGACGAGACGAGATGCCACAGCAAAGCATACAAGTATGCGAGGTTTTCGACATTTGGGGTATCGATTTCATGGGGCCGTTTAAACCATCGAATAGGAATGTCTACATATTGGTGGCGGTGGATTACGTGTCTAAATGGGCCGAGGCAAAGGCTCTACCTACTAATAATGCTAACGTGGTTATTGACTTTTTGTGAAATTTTTTTTGTAGGTTTGGCATGCCAAAAGCTTTGATTAGTGATCGGGGAACCCATTTTGCCAATTCCCAAATGGAGAAAGTGTTGAAGAGATACGGGGTTCAACATAGGTTTTCGACTTCCTACCACCCCCAAACAAGTGGGCAAGTCGAAAACACTAATCGGGCGATTAAGCGTATTTTGGAGAAGACGGTTCACAACAACCCATCATTGTGGTCAAAGAAATTAGACGAAGCATTGTGGGCATTTAGGACCGCTTACAAGACACCAATTGGCACCACTCCGTTCAAGTTGCTATATGGGAAAACATGTCACTTGCCCATGGAGATAGAACACAAGCCGTATTGGGCGCTTAGGGAATGTAGCACTGATTTAATAGCAAGTGGTGAGACCCGGTTTTTGCAACTCCATGAGTTAGACGAGTTGAGATGGAATGCTTATGAGAACTCCGCTCTTTACAAGGCGAGAACCAAAATGGTTCATGATTTGAAAATCCGGCGCAAAGAGTTTAAGGAGGGGGACAAAGTGATTTTGTTCCAATCAAAGTACAAGTTCAAAGCACCGAAGTTGAAATCAAAGTGGACGGGTCCTTATTTGGTGAAACGGGTCTTTTCGGGTGGTTATTTAGAATTAGAAACGGAGGATGGCGGGTCATTTATCGTTAATGGTCAAAGAGTCAAAATCTATTGTGAGGAGGACGAGGAAAACGGGATGACGTTGGAGGATGGGTTTTACCCATTCTAAGGAAAAGGAATACCGAGGAGTCAAGCTAATGACTCGAGGAAAAAACGAGCACTTTCGGATTAAATCCCGGTTTGTTGTATCAATTTTATTTTCTTTTCTTTTATTTTAATTTATCTTGTTGTTTTAGTTGTCTAACGTAAATAAGGAGTAAGCGAGTTTAAGTGTTTAAGTAATTTAGGAGTCAAAACGAAAAAAATCTGTTGTATCACTCTTCTTGCGGCGCAACAGGGGTGTCTTGCGCCGCAAGACTACTTCAGTAGCGGCGAGCAATTTTTGTGTCAACCATTTGCGCCGCAGGTAAGCTATCCCCATTCCTTTTCTCACACTACCCAGAGCCTCAAACACACACATACACTAGCAAGGAAATTCGATTCTACTCTAATCTTTTACCAATTCAAATCAATTAACGACATGGGAAGATCGGTATGTGATTGTTTTACTCTTAATTTCTTAATCTTGATTGAATTAGGGTTTATACATTGCAATTGATTTTGGGAAAATGTGGGGTTAGGTTTATTTAGTCTTAAATTAGTCAATTAGGTTAAGTAACATTGTGATTTCGTTTAGCTTTGGTGATTATAGTATCTAGAGTATTTAGTTTCGGGTTACACTTATCGCTGCAGAAAACCAGACGAAAAGCTCTTCTTGCGCCGCAAGAAGAACCATTTGCGGCGCAAGAAGGGCAACAGACCTGACATTTAAAAAAAAAGAAAAAAAAAAAAAAAAAAATTCTTTTGTTTTGTTTCTTTTAGTCTAACAGTTGTGGTTTGTTTTGTTTGTGTTGTTGTATTCTTTTGTAGGGTAAACGCCAAGCAGTGGAGGAGCCGGAGGTGGAAGAAACATCCACGGTTCACCGAGTAGCAAGACCACATGTTCCATCCGCTGCATCCATGGTGATGCGACCTGAGACACATCCTTGGCTCAAGTGGCCAGGATGCAATGCTAATCAAAAAGTCTGGTTAAACAACAACTTGGCAGTACTTCAAGACAAAGCGGTTCAACCCGCGAAGTTTTTGGATTGGGCTATGATCGAGACTTTGGGGATCACTGAGGAATTGAATTCTTACCTTATGACACGGTTCGTAAGAGATTCTGGAGGCCCACCTTTTGAGGTTGAAGTGTGGAAGAAGGGGTTCAGTGTACGGGAGAACAGTTACAGAGAAATGTGTCTAGAATTCTACTCCAGTTTGACAGTTGACCCGGTACCCTCAAATAGTGAAGATGTTTACGATGCGGAAATAATTAAGTTCAGGTTGGGGGGAAAAGCTCATGCAGTAACCATACCACATTTTGGGTTTTTGGCTGGTCTATTTACCGAAGAGGAGTATTTGGACAAACCTAACATGGCTGATTATATAGTGAATGGAAGTTGGAACTGGAATGTCATCAGGAATAGGAAAAACGATGTGTGGTTTGAATTATCCGGACTAAGGCCTCACGCAACCACAAATAAGGCGAACAGTATCACGAACCCGATGTTGAGAGTGATTCAAAAGGCAATCTCAAACTCATTTTTGCAACGATATCAACATCAGGACAAGGTCTATATCGATGACCTTTGGCTTTTGCATGTCTTTGCTAAGAGGGACCCTGAACAATATGTGAATGCCCCGTGGGCATTAGCGGAGTATATGAATGAGAAGGGGTCAGGAAGACAAGCAGTGGGGCCAATGGTTTGTGGGCATTTCATTACGAGGATAGCGAAAAATCTGGGGGTGATGACGCAGGCGGGGATTAAACAGTGTAGTCCACCTGTGGGTCGGAAAGCGATCACGATGAATGATTTGTTTAGGGCTAAGATTGTAACAGCAAACAGAGTTTATGTTGGTCATGTGCAGGTCGAGGAGAATGTAGAAGAGGAGGAAGAGAATGAGGAGGATGTGGGGAACGAGAACAATGAGGGAGCACCACCACCACCACTTGGCCCATTCGACTTTAACCCGATGATGCACGAGATGTATCGCATTGGGCGACAGGTGGATGCGACACAGGTTGATGTGTCGCATATTAGGCGGGAGGTCGATAGAACTCGCCGAGAGGTGAACCGGGTCGGGGAATACGCTCACTATCACATGGAACGCTACCAGCCCACGTGGGAGTACCTGACTACGACCCAATACCACGAGCACAATCCTGGGTCATCTAGTGGGTGGACCGAGTACAACCCGCCACCGTTGTTCAACCCGTTACCTCCCGATGAAGAAGAGAGAAGAGATGAAGCCGCTTGAGGGGCTTATTTGTTGTTATGTGACTTTGTTTGTTGAACTATTTACTTTCCGTTTGTGTTGGTCATGTTTGGAACTATTTTTATTTTTCGTTGTTTAGGATGCTTTATTTATGCTAATTAACTTGTGTGTTTTTTTTGTGTTTTGTACTTTAACAAGTCTCGCATTAAGTTCAACACGTGCGGAGTAGATTCGGAAATTATGCCACATCAAAAGGAACTCGCACGGTTTTGTTTTTCTTTCTTTATTTTCTTTTTTGTATTTTTAGCTTTATTTTAATTTCCCTTAAGTTATTTAGTTTTTCTTTTGATGAAACACATTAAGGACAATGTGTTGTTCAAGTATGGGGGGTTAGTCGGGAAATTAGTTAGTTTTGTCCCCTATATCCATTACGTTTATTTTAGTCCCATTTGAGTCATTTAGAGTCATAAAAAAAAAACAAAAAAAAATAAAAAAAAAAAACGCTTAAATGTAGTTAGGGAAAATGATAGGGGCTTGTATATTTAACTTTATTCCGGTACTTTAACGTGAAATTGTTTAGGAACATCTTTGGTTGATAAAATACTTGTAAATAAGAATTTAGGTTTTCTAATTTTAGTTCCTTAAGTTTCCCCGAAAAATCAAAAAGATAGATAATCACTAGATATCCTTAGTACCGAGCCCTTGTAGTCCTTGCACCCTTTCGGGGGTAGTTGGGGAATCCTAGTGTCACTTAAGCCCTTGGAGAATTAGAGGCGAAGAAAAAGGCCAGAGGTCTTTCCCGTCAACAAAATAGAAATTGATCCTCACTATAACGAAGACTCAAATCCCGTTATACCCGTTCACTTCAAAGAAAATTTAAATATATATCTATAATATTTGAAGTGAACAAAAGTGAGAGGAAAAGAAAATGATGAAGACTAACTAATTGATTCTCAAGAAAGAAGTACTCAATCGAAAAAAATGTTTAGTGATATTTTAAGGGTTCCCCCGAAAGCAAGGCGGTATAGGGGTCGGCTGTAATGGTTGATCGCTCTAACTTCAGTTAGAGAGTGAGGGAAAAGGGGTGATTATTTTGACATATCTAAACTAGGGGAAGAATTAGGAGTTAACATTAGAAAATTGCGGTTTTTGTTTACTTAAGTAATTTAGTAGCTTTAGATGTTTGTAGTCGGTTTTACGATCTAGCCATTTCACGCATATCTTTAATTTCTAACACCGGAATTTAGTTAAATGTTTGAGCCCGTGATTCCTTATATTTTCTTAAGTTGTATGTTTTGTACTAGTCTCGAGTCGGATTTGCTTAGGGACAAGCAAATGTTTAAGTATGGGGGGTTTGATATCGCTCATTTATACGAGTATTTCATAGCGATATTTGTTATGTTTAGAGTCCAAAACGTAATGGATAGGCCCCGTATTGCTTATATTTTGTGTAAAGTTTGTTTTATAGGTTTTTAGTTATGTTTGGAGTCAAAGGAGGTGATTTGGGACCAAAAGAGGCTAAGGAAAACAAGTCGGGAAGCAAAACGTCTAGTTGCCTTGGTCACTTCCACTAATTGCTCCGCAACTGGTTGACAAGGAGTTTATGGTGGCCACTGAATATGACTTGCGGCGCAACAGACATGAGTTGCGGCGCAAGTGAACAACGTGTTGGCTCAAGACAATTACTTGAGTTGCGGCGCAAGAAAGGGAGCTGCGGCGCAAGAGAGGTGCTGGCAGTTATAATTCTGTTTCTTTAATGCTAATTATGTGGGAACCCAAGAGTTAGTGGGGCTATTACATAGAGACGATTTTCTGGACAAAAAGATCATCATCATCACATTCTCAGTTTTTAATCATCAATTTGCAAGGAGGATTAAGGCAATTTTCATAATCATTTCAAGTTTGTTGAACAATCGTTACTTTCATTTCTGCTTTGTCATTTTGGAGATACTTGGAACCTATTTTCTATAGTTTGGTATTGAACTTTTATCCATTTCATATTACAATTGAATCATGTCTTTTATTTATTTGATTAGTTTCGTTACAATTATGAGTAGCTAATTTCTTTAAACGTTTGCTTGGATTTGTGATCGTTTATGTGTTAGATTTTGGGTGTGAAAGTCGATTGATGTGTAGAGGTTAATCGGGGATCCGTTTGGGTTGTTATTTTAATTATATTGTTAAGATTGTTTATACTTTTATTTGGTAAACTAAAAACGGGTATTCGAGAGGAATCCGTAATTTTTACTAGAATAAGAACGAATTAATCGGCCGGTCTTTAGTTGATTAAGAGTTAGCGGTATTCGAGAGGAATCGTTAACAACAATCTAAACAAGTAAGTAATAACACAAACGCTAATTAATAGATTAAGAGAGATCGGTTTATTAGTTAGTAAGCTATTCGAGAGGAAGCTTATAGGTTAATTCTCACACATCGGCTTGGAACTTTATGCACAATTACTTGAGGTGTTAACTATATTCGAGAGGAATAGTTGCATGGTTAGGTAATTGGAGAAATCCGGTATTCGAGAGGAACTTAGGATTTTATATTAGAAGTTTTTTCGACATTTTCACACCTAAGAGATAACATATATTCGTAAACGGTCCAAGCAAGCGTCTTTTTATCCATATTTGAAATCAAGAGTACTTTTACCGTTATTATAATCAAGTCTTCTTAAGACTAAAAACCAATTTGTTACGTGTTACTTGTTACTTAAAACTAAAACTCTCAATTATAAATAGTCCCTGTGTTCGAACCCGATATTTACCGATACTATTTTGCAACCGACAAGGGTACACTGCCCGTGTAGCAATCTAGTAAAAGTTAATTTTCGAAAAACTAGATTTTTCACATCAGTTTCACTAAAAATCTCTTCAGTAGCGGATTTTTGTGTCATTTCTACAAAACAGAAAGAAAGTTCTCATTAGTACTTTCGATATAAAATTTCTTAACAAAAATGTAAAACCCATGGTTTACTTTCCGTTAAGTGTAGGACCCAAGAGATATATCACCGTTCCATCAGTTGATCTGCTAGGAACTAAATGATACTCAAAAGGTAAGTGACGTTTAGTAATTGCATTTACCGATGCAATTCCTAGATTATGGGACTTAATGTCATGGCTCGATCAAGCATTAAAATGGTGATCGTGACATTAATCATGTTTCGTCGCATCTTATTGCCATCGGCGTTTACAGTCTCACCGCATAACCCGATTTAAGTCGTCCAACTGAAAACTGCAGATAGTCCACCACCGTCTCACGATGAGTGGTAATCCACCTTGGATACCCTTCACCTACGTCTCACGTAGAGTGACGAGCAAGTTCAAGTTATCTAAGTAATATGGATAGCAATATGACTTAATTCCATGGGTGACAAAAAATCTATATACGAAGAGGCATGCACACAACTTTGTCTCATAATTTGGGTGTTTAAAAACAAACCGTTTTTATTACTAGTTTTAAACGTGTTTCTTTGATTACCTAATTCCTATACACCAAGTGTATATAATAATTAAACGTACCATCGTCATCATAAAACCCTTTCGGTAGCTCTACACAAGGTACGCCCAGGAAAGCAAGTGAGGATAGAGGATGACAAAGCAACTCTTAAAATCTGACCTCATTAGGAGTAGAATACATCCGCAAACTTTCCTAGAAATCGTCCTTTATGTAGATGGGCCTAGTTGGAAATACACTGAGGATGTGCATTTAATTATAAATTACCAATCACATGTTTTTTAAAGTTTCGATTTTTAAAGTATTTTGCAATTTAATATGCTCCAACACGGGAACAAATTACGGTATAACCCAACCCATGTATAAAGAACGTATAAAAAAGTCAAAATAAATTAAAAAATTCACTACATAATTCTTTAGTTGCATTAAAATTTATTTCTTTCAAAAACCATTTGACAAAAATAATAACATGAAAAGAATTAATCTACGCAATAAATTGGGTGAGCTCTAAAATAAAAGTCTTTATGGTCATTGTTTACAATTTGATTCACTCCCGTTTCAAAGGAAAGAGACCACATACATCCGTTCAATTAAACAAGTTTGGATTGCGTAAGCTATCAATTTATGAACAATTCATATATCAAATAAATCACACACAACTTTTATAATCCAATATCTTTTTGGTGTCGCACATATACAATTAACAGTTAATAATATGTTAATAATTCATTTTACTTTTTAACAATATCAATATATCTAATTATGTCCATAAAGTTATGCATGTAACTTTATAAACATAATTTGCATAAAAGGTAAACATGACAAAAAGGTATTTAAACATCAAATATTGCAAAGTAGATTTATTTCAAATTAACTTTTTAATTTTGTAAAAAAAAATTTTAACAAACAACAAAACAAAATTTAACCAACCCTTGATCCCCCCACAACTTTTGATGTTTTTGAATCCAAATTAAAATTAACCTATGTTTTGGCTGATACCACTATAGGTATACAACTTGAGTCATATTGTCAAACAATACATGACAGCGGAAAATAGGATCACATAGGAATAATTAAATTGGATTAAAGGCATATCTTTATGTCTTGAATAAATAGCAAATAAGCGATAGATCTAAGTGTAAGATCTATTTCACGGTTACGTATGCGACATCTTCTTTTAGCAACCGACTTTTATGCTAGTACACGTTTATAATGTTACAACCTTATCCAGCTCATCCACAACCTTTGTCTAGTCTGCTTGTTTACACCGTATGCTCAAACTACACCTCAACTAGGTGTTCGAAAAGTCTGATTGAAACTCCTTTACGGCGTAAAGACGGGATTTTTTTTCCCTTTCCTTCTTTTATCGAAAACGGAAAGTCAAATACCCCTATGAAGGGTTTCGGTCGACTAGAAAAACTGGAAATCGATTAGGGATTAATCCTTAGTCGATTATTGTGTATTGTGAATGAGGTTATTGTTTAATATATATAGGTAAACAATTACTTAGTATACAAGTTATATTATAATTAGGAAACCTCCATAATTACATAATACATCATCATATTTCTTAATTTTTACAATTAACTCAATTAATTAATAATTAGGAAATAATAAACGTATAGTCGTGTCTAAATGTCGATGCGTGCGTTCCCGTAGGCTCACACATTTACGGACACATATTGGCTAAAATTATTCAAATACCAACACGTTACACGTAACACAATATACTTTTGACTAGAAATGAATAAGACATTCTAAAACCATTCTAGGACCAGTCTGAGACCGATCATAATAAAAACTCGACTGAGTAGGATTGGCCATGGTTTTGGACCGGTCTGTCAGTCCCGAATCATCTGTCAGTTTGATTCAGTTATACTTTTAGTTGAAGGACCCGTTAAAAAACTTGACTGAAATCGACCGAAACAAATTCTAGTTTACAATAGGTTAAAAACTGAAACTTGTCCTAAACCGGACCGGTCTGAAGTTGGACATGATTATATGTTTAGTCCTTGATTCGATCCCAACTATTACTTATCGATATTAAGTGTCCAAAAATATAGGTTTAAGATCTTTTAAATTGTGTTAGTTTGTCATAACAACTCAGCATATGTAAAAACGCATTTATTAAATTACAAATAATACACTCAATTTTTATTTCTATGAAAAAGAGGTTTAGAAACGGTCATTCAAATATTATGGTTAAATTGTGTTCATTTCAATAAAAGAAAATTATTAGCCGTTAACCATTGCCGGACAACCTGAAGATGAAACCTCACTCTACTTAACCACCACCACAATTTCCCACCTCAGCAAATATCACGATTAAACACAAAAAATGACCTACTATTCATTACATGAGGTTGCAAATATCACGATTAAACATCCGCCAACCATTACAGATTTTTTGTAGATGATTAGACCCGCACATAGGGGTGTTGATCGGGTTTTGTTACCGGATTTCGGGTTATACGGGTTGGGTTATCGGGTTTTTATGATAGAAAATATACCCGTACCGGCCCGCATAAATACTCGGGTTACGCGGGGGTGGGTTAAATGGGTCGGGTGCTACGCGGGTTGGGTCACCAAACCCGAATAACCCGTAATCGATCTAATATAAACACCAACTTAATAAGTATTCAAACTTCAAAACTCTAGAAAAATTCTCAAATAAGCATACAAACTAGTCAAAATTTAGGAATCAATAATGACTTACTAAATAAATAAAAAACAAGACAACCAACCAACTATAGGTTACTAAAAAAAATTTAATTTTTTTTTTGCCAAGAGTATGTAACCAAACAAAAGCAATAATAGAACTGACAAAGTAACAAAACAAGTTATAGCAGCCAAATATAGCAAAACAGCAAGTTTAAAATGAATGTCAAACGACAAAACCTCACATTTTCATTCTTCATTCTTTCGGTCTCTACTCTCCATTTGAAGTGCCAACTTCGGCCCATTCTACATAAAAGTAGCCATGAAAGACAACAAAGTTAATGCGTATTATAAGAAATGTAACGTTAATATTTCAATAAAACTAATATTAAACAAATGTACCTTTAATAAGTTTTTGTAAATTATCCATGTCTTCCTCAACTCCCGGATTTGCGCATGTACGAAGCCAATCTTGAGTACAAATTAGTGCTTCTATAATCTTAGGAGTCAATGAACTCCTAAACAGGTTTAAAATTCTACCACAGGTGCTAAACACCGCCTCAGGTGCAACAGTAGTGACGGGAATGGCTAACAAATCTCTTGCCATAAAGGATAAAATTGGAAACCTCGGGCTGTTAACTTTCCACCATGCCAATATATCAAATGTTGTAGATTCGGGCTCAACACTTTTATCCAAATACTTGGTCAACTCATTGGTAGTTTCTACTATATGTGTTTTCATCTTTTCTCTTAACGGATTTCTTGTTGGGGGTGTGGGCATCGACTCATCAAAATTTGAACGTTCACCCAGTATTGATGAAGAGGAACAAGATGGGGTAGAGATACTTGGAGAATGAATTCTCATATACTCGTCATATAATAACCCATTTGATCGATTACATATTGGGTTTTCTTTTAAATGTCTTTCTTTGTCAATTTTTTTTCCTCATAATGATCTTCAAGAATAAAATGCAAATATTTTATCTTGTTTCTAGGATCAAGCACAAAAGAATAATAAAATAACAAGTTCATTTTTTCGATCTCCCCAAAGTATTTGTCAAACTTTATTTTCATGAAACTTGCTATCTGAAAAAGGCCACTATACAAAGGATCATTCATTGTATCAATCAAGAGCCCACGAATAGTAGAAACATCATCCATTACCGTGCTTGAAGTCACATAAAGTGTACCCGAAAGTTTTAAAGTAACAACATAGAAATGCTTAAGAAAGACACATAACTTTTTACATATTTCCCAAACACCCCATGTAGGCACCTCAAGATCTGCCTTTCGAATTTCTTTCCCAAATTCCGCATCTTCTAAATCATATCGATCAAAAACATTTTCATAAAGAATAGCAATTTGTAGCATATCATAAGTAGAATTCCACCTAGTTGGGCAATCTAAAACCAAATGTTTTTTGCTCTCACATTTAACATATTCAGCATACTTATTAAAATCGGCTATTCTTAACGGAGAATTCCGAATCCATTTAACCACAAATCTAATATTGTCAACCGCTTTACACCCCTTTTTAATACCATCTTGCACGACTAAGTTCAAAATATGTGCAACACATCGAACGTGAATCCATTCACCTTTCAAAAGACTATTATTCGAACTTTCAAAAAAAAAATCAAAAAATCAATGGCTTTATCATTTGAAGTAGCATTATCAACGGACTAAGTCATAACATTCTCAATTTCCCAATCTCTTAAACAATTTTCAATTTCTTTCCCAATCTCAACCCCCTTATGACTTCCTAGAACACAAAAACTCAACACTTTTTTTTTTCAACTTCCAATCATTATCTATATAATGACCGGTAAGAGTCATGTAATTGATTTGTTGTGTACAAGTCCAAGAATCGGTAGTCAAACATATCCTACCTATGTTTCTTTTAAGAGATTCCTTATGTTTTTGCTTTTCATCTACAAACACTTGATAACAATCCTTAGTGATGGTACTTCTACAAGGAACTTTAAAACCGGGGAAAGTAACACTCAAGAAAAACCTAAAACCTTTATTTTCAACAAAACTAAATGGAAGTTCATCTACTATAATCATATAAGCGCAAGCATTCCTAGAATATTTTTGATCAAACTTCCAAGCTATCATCTTGTTTTCTTCACCATGTTGAAAAGCAATTTTTGTTTGGCCTCCATTTATTTGTTGCAAATAATTGTTACACTTAGTTAAATGTGTATTTAGATTCTTAGTACCATAACCATTTTAGCCACATAAATACTTGACTCCACAATAGTTACATTTTGCTCTTAATTTGTTATCTACTTTATCAGTATACCTAGTAAAGTGGTCCCAAACCTTGGATCTTAATTGTGTTGCCCTACGTTTCACGTTTGGTACATCGCCTTCTTGATTGTTGTTGTTGATTTCAGTTTCATCCATCTTATTGTCGATGTAATCATTTATATGTGCCATCTAGTAATAAAATACGAAATAAACAATCAAACTTTGCAACATACAAACAAATAACAGTACATTTTAAAATTATAAACAACTATCATGCATTACCTTTACCGTCTTGTTTTTCAACGGTTGTGGAATTTAATAGATTGGTTATTGTGGGGTGAACTAGGTATAAAATCATATATTACCTTTAGAGTTTTGCTTGACAGTCACTTAGATGAATCCAATTTGTGGGTAGACTCCTAAAAAAGAAATTGTTCGTATGCATGGATTCACGGCTACATTAGGTTGAATTATTATTAAAGATATTGAATTGGGCTTAATAACACAGCTACAT
Source organism: Senecio squalidus (assembly GCA_910822075.1). Taxonomy (NCBI): domain Eukaryota; kingdom Viridiplantae; phylum Streptophyta; class Magnoliopsida; order Asterales; family Asteraceae; genus Senecio; species Senecio squalidus. The sequence goes on from CAJVGC010000001.1 coordinate 15,464,740, forward strand.
TAGGTTGAATTATTTTCTATGGATTGATGGATTCAATTTGGGCTTAATGTATTAGGTTGTAGCATTATTAAAAATAGATAAAATATTAGGTTTATAAAAACATGGGTTATTTGGGTTATTCGGGTTAACTCTAATAGTTTTTTTTTAACCTATACCCACACCCGTATAAGGTTCGGGTTATTCGGGTTTGGCCCATTTAACCCATTTAATCCGTTTAACCCAACCTAATTAACCCAAACCCGATTAGGACCGGGTAGGTTATTCGGGTTCGGGTAAAAATGACACCCCTACCCGCACATGTTAGCAATCTGACTTAAAATCGACTTGTTCAATCTTTAAGCTTTACCAACATCAAAATTATCTAAAAGAATATGCTCTTAATTAAGTCTTCCATCGGGACCAAGAAAAGACGTATCACAACTACACAAACTCTTCTTTTGGAGATAGTGTATAAATGGGCGACGTAAGTATTCAAAAGGTTACACTAACGTCACCCAACACTCCCACCAAAAGTGAGATGTACCAATGTCGAATCATGTTAGAGATATTTACCGACTCAAAAAAGTCACTATTCAATCAAAAACAAAAAGATTACATACCACCAAAATATCAATTTGGTTTCGTTTATTCCAATTCCAGCCAAAAACTTGTGAGATGCCTAAAATTCTTTCAACAATTCAAAAAGATTTAAATAACTTTACTTGACAGAACAACATAATATAATAGCCTTCTCCATCTTAAATGTTCTAAAGAGCCTATCATTATACAATTTTTTGGGTAACGACTCTTTGAGCTAGTATACATAGTACAAACTTTTATGTATCTTTTGTTAGAATAATGTATTGTCAATTTCGGCCAAAATACATTAATTTCATATTCTATACAGATAGGCTGTATGAAGCAAAATGTTACAGGCTTTTATAACCAGAAGAGAAATCGATTTTCAGATTTTGCTTCTTGTTTTACAAAACAACGAATGCCGTCCTTCAGCAATGATCTCTCCTGTTGCTTTGTTCTTTAAAACAACAACAGTACCTTTAAACGACCCTTTTCCGCCAAGAAGCTTTGCACTAATCTCCAACTCATCCTGCGAAAAAGGTACATTCTCGGAAATAAGTATATAAATAGGTAACCATCACAAAAGTGACATCTATAAGACCTTAAGCCCAAAGTAGCAGACTAACCGAATAAATTTTGGATCAATTTCAAATCATAGTGAGGAAGTTATAAGTAGCGACTTAAAATGTGTAAGATGCTCAAAGTAATCAGATCATGTACACAGTACACCAATTCCTTAACGGGATTGTCCATTTATGCAATCCTCAGACACCGACCACCAATTACAGTTGTATACGAGATTGAGAACATACAAATTAGAAAAATGGCTTGTACAATCTTTAAACTATGATGGTCTTAAAATACTACTTAAATAAATCTTCTGTTGAGATATAGAAAAAAACTAACACAAACTCTTATTGGATGACGGAAAAGAGTACTAACTTTTATAATTTCACAAACAAAATCGACTCACTCAAACCAATTCAACCAAAACAATATAATAGCCAACTCAATCCCTAAACTTTTTGAAGAACACATCTTTTAAATACTAAAACACTGCAACGTTTTTTATTTATTTTCAAATAGGGATAATGTATATATACATAGGCCACCCAAGTACTCAAAACGTTACACTAAGCCACAAATATCACCCAAATATCAAAGTAACTTCTTCGCCACCCAAGTATCAGTATGGTTCCGTTTATGCTAATTCCGGCTAAAAACTTGACAGACAACGAAAATGCCCTCAGTAATTCAAAAAGATGTAAATACCTTTACTCGATAGAAGGAAATAACTAGGACGAGGTTTTAAGAGAAATGGTATTTGGATCTAGGTGGATCAAACGGATCGGTTGTTAATCAAGGAGGGTGACCCTTTCCCCTTTCGGTTTTTGGAACCCAAAGTGTGTCAGATGCTTCATAATCCAACTGATCATCATGTTTACTTAACTTATGTCCACAGCTGACAAATCTAGTCCAAGATGACTATGGACAGACCTTTAGTGACAACATGGAAAATAAGGTTGTTCCTAGTTTTACACAAGCGGTTTTTAAATCAAAGAGTACCTTATTCATTACAATTACTAAGGGGGTGTTTGTCCGAGTTTATAGAAGGGGCTTATGAGTTTATTGAGTTTCGGCTTATGTTTCATAAGCCCGATTTTATGACTTATGTAAGGGCGTATGGGCTTATTACTGTTTATTATGGCTAAATAAACAGTAATAAGCTCATAATCCCTTACATAAGCCATAAAATTCGGGCTTATGAAACATAAGTCGAAACTCAATAAGCTCATAAGCCCTTATATAAGCTCAAACAAACATCCCCTAAAGCTGACTAGTCCATAATAATTAACACCTTGTAATCCCACCAATTCGAACTTACATTGAGGTTGGCAGTAGAAACGTAAGAAATCGACATATCGACAGAAACATTCATAGGTGTATCTTTCTGATACACCATAATCGCACCAATCTCATCTACTACATTTGCAATAGCACCCACTCCCAAATTTCCATTTCGATCCTAATTTCAAAGAAAATATCATGACAACTTATACAATTCTGTTCAAATAATGCGTTAGAATAAATACAATTGAAATGGAAGTTTTTACAGTAAGGCGAGGGGGGACTGTGAATGAGAAAGAGATTAAACCCGGTTCGAACCGGTCCACTTGAATGCCCCTAAGCGTGCAACTTTCGTAAAAGCTGTGGGATGATTCGGGTCGTTTAGGAGGGATGGTGAGTCGGTTGACACGGTCGGAATCTTGCTGGGTTACTCGGAGGTATTCTTTTGGCCGGTTTTCCATCAGCAACTCGTTTTCGATGCGATCTTACAAGCTAACTGACTTTCGACATACAGTATTTTTTATAAGTTTAAACTATATAGTTATATAAAACATCCGCTTGTATAATATAAACAGAAAGTTAATAAGTTAATAATCTCATAAATTCTTATATAAGTTCAAACAAATATATTTATAGATTAGAATTTAATTTAATTGAGACATTAGACTCTTTCTTTTTGTTTAATTACATAATTAATGTAAGAAAATATGTTATTTATATAATTTTAATTATTTGAACAAATTTATAGCACGATTATATGATATAATGCGTGCCCTTTTGAATTGATATATTAAAATGGATTGGAGGAGTTAAGATTTGTACTAAACTTCTATACTTGTGAAGAAAAGGTATACATAAAGATCAATCACTGATTAAATAAGATTATCGAGAGTATAAATGCTACTTCCAAAATTAAAAGTAAAGATGAACGAGATGCCCAAGAACCCTTGGTCTAGGTTCATTTCAATTTTAAATCGAAAGTTTTTAAATTCAAATGATTTTTGTGATTGGTAATATAACTCTAGAAATTGATAAGTTGTACTCTTGTTAAACTGGCAAAGCAACAAACACCGAAAGCAACAATCCATCATTCTTGAATTGTTCAAAGAATGTCTATTTATATTTAAGAAAGAGAGTCCTAATGAGTCACGTTGGTCTTAACCAACCCAACCCAAGCCGGCCAAAGCCTTTGTTAGTCATGTTGGTCTTAACTAACCCAAGCCAGCCAAAGCCTTTGAAAGTCGTGTTGGTTTTAAATTTGATTTGGTAAATTTTCGGCTAGAATTTTGTTTGATCGTTTAATAAGAGAATGCTATTCCCTCCTAACTTTCATTTCTAATTCATCATCCTAACTACACAACATGACATTTGTATTTCACTTATTTCTTTGCTAATCTTTTTATTAAATTTGACATGGGTAGTGAATTTGTAGTTATAAGGATGAATAAGATTGTATTTTACTTATCCACTAAACTCGCACCAATCTTATCAACTAATTTTGCGATCATGTCAACATTCAATTTTCTGCTATCCTAATTTGTGGAAATTATCACGACCAAAACTCTTAAAAACTTTCAATTCTCACAGTTCTTTTATATAGCCTATAAAAAGCACCTCTCATATGTGTTCTTTCTAAAAAAGCTCTCATATGTGTTCTTTCTAAAAATATGATGGATGATCATCTATAAAAATAAAATTTATAGCAAACTAAACCAAATAATGTAAAAGAAAACACAAATGACAATAACAATTGTGAGTATGTATTTTAAATGTACTTAACTTTTTAAATATGTCCAAATTATCATAAAAAAAACTTTTTTAAAAACAAAGGTTGTGTATATCGAAATTTTGCTTTATTTATTACTCTTGTACTTCTTTCATTTTATTATGTTTGTTTTAAATAATTATGATTTTAAATATGGGCAATTCCTCAATATCTTGTTCATTCGCAACAAAATATTTTCTTTGTGCGTCGGTAAAAAAAAACATGCTTTTTGGGGGAGAGATACTATTTCAGCAATCGAGTCACAGGTATCTAACATGTTCATATCTAAGGCTTTTCCACAAAGTGGTGACGAAACGTATAGCTTGTAAAAATATTTCCATTTTCCAAGTCGATCCAATCCATTCGTTCGTAGAGCTATTTACTCGATCACAGTTGGATCCTCCGGAACCACAAGAACCCTTAGTTAGAATTAAAATGGGATCTCAGCTCAGCACCTTTTGAGTGAGATTTTGAGAAGAGTTGCTCTTTGAAAAGCACAGTACGACGAAAGTTGTAAGTTGTGTTCGGGGGGAGTTATTGTATATCGTTGGCCTTTATGGTAGAATCAGTCGGGGGACCTGGGAGGCGGTGGTTTACCCTGCGACGGATCGAAAGTTCAATTTTATCTGAACTACTCATTTTCAAATGATATCCACGTTGTTCACAAAGATTCATTTTTGATTGAAAACTTTTCTTATAATTTAATCCAAAACAACTTTCGCATTGAATCCACAAATGCATGTAGTAAGAGACGAAATGCTTCGGGGAGTGATTTTTAAGGCCTATTTCTTTTTTATCCCGAAATGATGAATTGAGCTCGTATAGGCATTTTGGACGCTGCTATTGAAATAGCCCTTCTGGCTATATTTTCTGTTACTCCACCCATTTCATAAAGGATTCGACCTGGTTTAACAACAGCTACCCAATATTCGGGAGAGCCTTTACCTGAACCCATACGTGTTTCTGCGGGTCTTACTGTAACCGGTTTATCCGGAAATATACGGACCCATATTTTTCCACCGCGACGTGCATTTCGTGTCATTGCTCGTCGACCTGCTTCTATTTGTCTAGATGTGATCCAAGCGGGTTCAAGTGCCTGAAGAGCGTATTTACCAAAACAAATAGCATTACCTCGAGAGGATATTCCCTTTATTCTTCCTCTTCAACGAGATAGTGCTTATTCAACTCTCTAAAATGGAATCTATTCCAAACATATATGCCATGTATCAAAATGAAAAACTCGCATTGGGTTTAGGGATAATCAGGCTCGAACTGATGACTTCCACCACGTCAAGGTGACACTCTACCGCTGAGTTTTATCCCTTCCATGCCCCCATCGAGAAATAGAACTGACTAATCCTAAGGCAAAGGGTCGAGAAACTCAACGACACTATTCTTGAACAACTTGGAGCCGGACCTTCTTTTTGCACTATTACGGATATGAAAATAATGGGAAATATTGGCTCATGGACCTATATTTTTTATTAGGTATTACAATCCGGAACAGAATGAGGATAATGTATTGGCAAGAATGTTAGAACATAAAGAAGCTATAATATCTCATTTAAGTTGGGCTAGCCTATTTTTGGGTTTCCATACCCTGGGACTTTATGTTCATAATGATGTCATGCTTGCCTTTGGTACTCCGGAGAAGCAAATCTTAATCGAACCTATATTTCCTCAATGGATACAGGCTTATGGTAAAACTTCATATGGATTACATCGAATTGAGTATGATTGTATGTGTGATAGCATCTACTATACAAGAAATATCAATGAATCCGATTATTGCAATTGCTCAGGATACCCTTTTTTAGTTTCGACGGTCTATTTCTTAGTTTAAGATCCCTCTTACTAACTGGAATCAAAGAATTAGTAGATCTGTTCCGCCCAAAAAAATGGTAATGGGCTTGGGTTATGAACTTATAATCTATAATCCGGTGATCGAGTTGATTCTATGTTTATAAGTTCATTTCACCGAGCTACTGAGGAACAACGGGAGATTCGCTCTCATGGAGTTCCATTCCCGTTCTCAAGCCATGACCAATATGAGCTCGAAGCTTCCTTCGTAACTCCCCGAATTTATTCGTAGTGGCTCCCCCCTCATTTCATAGGGAACCTCAAAGTGGCTCTTTTTCATTATATTCCATCCATATCTCAATTCCATTCATTTAATATCCTTTTGGTGTCAGAACCATAAAACCAATAAAGATGTCGTTTTCCATTCATATCTGGAGTTGAATATCCCATATGACTTTTTAAAGTTTTTATTTTTCAATTTTAATCTTAAATATTTTTATTTCTATTATTTAGTATTTGATGAAAATTATTCCAATAAAAATACATCTAAAACTCAATTCATTATAATAATTTATATCAATTATTATACAATATAAATAAAAATATTAAAAGTCAAAATTAAAAGATAAACACCTTAAATTAAATATAGCAAATATAATATATAACCTACCAAGTCACTAATCACAATGATAAAGGATTTGCAAACACACTAAAATCTGGATACATAATTAATCCAAATACTAACTCGGATTAAGATAAAATACATTTTAAAATAGTTTTAATTCAGATAAACACACATAAAAAAACAAACAGGTGAAACAAAAAAAGGTATTTCAAAAAAACATAACAACAAAAAAAAAAACATAAACAATTGAGAAACCCAAGCTGAACCCCAGATCCAAACTCAGTGTCTCAGTCTTTGTCGTCAGCCGATCCAATTTCTCATATCGATTTCTACTATGTAAGTTTTCCTTTTTATTTAATTTTGGTCATTGTTTATTACTACATATTGCTGAATAATCAATCGAATTGGTAACCGGGAGTGAATTGGTTGATTATAGGTGAAAGTATTTACATATTTTTAATTTTATTGCTGAAAATGAATTGAATTGGTACATGATATGGTATCTGATGTTATGTCTTAGAAACTAAACTACTGTATGACTTAGAAGATCATTTGATAGAATTCAGAGAATTAAGATTTTTCGGTATATTAAGTTGTGCCGAGCTCGTACCTTTACGCTAATGCGTTCTTCTGTTGGCTTGTGAAGCTATCTTATTCAGTGTGATAACACCACAAAAAAGTCATGTCGTTTCTTCTTTAGGAAAGTTACCTGAAAGTGTAACCGGGGTCGACTTTAAATGCCCCAACAAATCAATTGAAAGTACGCAACAAATAGACAGTTTAGGTTTATGAATATTCAAGATGATTATGGAATTACAAGTTTGATGTTATTATATGTATTTATCATTTCATTTCTGATGGTATATCAGGTGGAAATCTATCGCCCGATCATCAAACCAAGCTTAGATCCGACCTCACTGATTCAGTCTTTTAATTAGATTGCTCGAGTTAAGTAGGAATTAAGATAGCCACACCGTGCACCTTACACCTTTTACTGTTTAACACATTCATAATTTTAAAATTCATAAAACTTTCAGATGGTACATCCCAAAACGGCCTTCCCATTTTGACTCGACTTAAATATTAACAGTTTTGACCTGTTACCAAATTCACTCGACTTTCCCAGATTGTCACATGTATCCATACTACTGGTGTAGGAAACTTTCAAGTAATACAAGACCACAAGGATGATTCTACGAGAACATTTATTTAATTATGGGAGCAAATATCTTTACATATATGCACATTAAAATTTACTTTATGGGTTCGCAGTAGTAAATTTTGAATATAATTTCGTGACTTGAATCGGTTTACAAACAGTCACCAACAACTTTTCAGCTAAAGATGAAACATGGCACAGTTTAAACACAAACTACGACTAAGATAGGAATGATTGAACCTAGGTCGAATGTCTTCCTTTAGCTTCCTACTCGTTGAATATGTTGGAAAGCCAGAAATAATGTAATAACCAAAAGCAGAACATCCCGTTCAGGTTTTCTTCTTCAACAAACAACAATCATATCTTTCAATCTGCTCTGAGTTGAGCCACATCAAGCCTTTCCTATTTGAAAAAGTATTATTCCTCATGCATGCTTTAAAATTATTGCAACGATATTTAAAGACAATTAGATAGCTATAGTATTATGTCAGAATAGAAATAAACTGAGTAGTTGATAGAAAAAACGGGAGAAAAGAAACACATACCTTTGATTTTAAATGTATACCATGTATATAAAAGCTACTTGAATGCATTCCTTCAACAGAATTAAAAGTAGACTTACCATCTTCCGGCTTGCTCTGAAATTTAAGCAGAGAAAACATCGCTCCATAATTATTTGCAACAATGAATAAGATGAATATGCTTGTTAAAATAAAATTGGTATGTAAGATATCCATATCACCATCTATAATAGCTCCATAATTATAGAAACTGCGCACACTTTCATAACTGCTACCACAAGGAAATGGCCGGTCAAAAATCGCAGGTCAAAATTATTGATTAATTGAGCAGATTAAGGAGATTGAAAACATTTGATAGCCTAATTTAATGACACGTGGGCATTCTAAGGTTTCATTTATTAGAGGTATATATAGATGTATTTTGTTTGCATTTCTAGGTATTTATTATCCTGGATTTTTTTTTTCTTCCAAAAATCAGTTGAGCTAATTGATGCACGTTTTGTTGTAGAAATGTCTTTTTTGAAGAACTTTCTTGGTGACGTAAAGGCCGATGTTGTATTCGAACTTCTGGGTAGTTCTTTCTTTTCAGGTCTGAATTAAAACAAACCTTTTACTTGATAAAATCTCGACACCCTCTCGATTGAACCTTAATCTTATTTATAAGATTCACTAAACCAATCTGGAAAAAATGACAGAAATATTCAGCTACACCGCTTCCAGACAATTATCACAAATGTTCTTTGCAGTACTCTTCTTTCATGGTTCTGAATACCTTTTAGCAATCATTTTTCACGGGAAATCAAACGTAACTTTTCAGTCCTCTCTTAATCAGCCAAACAATATTTCTTGGCAATGTTCTTCTCTGTATTAGAATATCTACTCGAACTTTACCTTTTCCCGGATTAAAAGAATATTGGTGGATAAGCAATTTGGGACTCTTAATGGTCGTGATTGGGGAAAGAATAAGGAAGTCTTGATGTTATAACTGCTGGACGGGCTTTTTAATCATTTTATTCAGAGGATCACGAGGAACATCATAATTCGTAACTCATGGAGTTTATATTATTTGTTTCGACATCCATGGGTACCAAGTGCTTTTTTTCTGTCCAGTGGTACCACACACAATAATGTTAGTAAACCTCAGTCTCAACAGTTGCTTTACATTGTCGTTTGGAACTTCTTTCATAGAAGAATACCATACGAGGAGTACTTTTTGAGACAGTTTTTTGGTGAGTACGAGGAGTTTGCTAAACGGGTTCCTTCTGGGATTCCATTCGTGAAGTGATAAGACTGTGTTACAAGCCTGAAGTTCTAACCTTTCTACAATGACTGCTTTAAAGATTTGTACCAACTTTCACGGTCTGTCGTTTTTGTTTAAATTTTTTGAGTTTGAGTTAGATATTTAATACAACAAATTGCCATGTATGCTTCCTTTTTGGATTGAAATTTACATGGAATTCCTTAAAGATTGGACGTGTATTGTAATAGAAAGTTTTGTTCAATTTCTTTTGTTGTTGCAAATTTTAGTTTGAGTCGAATTTCAAAGTGAATATCTAACCCCATTTGATGTTTTTATGTTAAGTTAATTTAGTTGATTGGCTCGAGTAATTCAAGTTTTAACTGCCTTATAATTTCGTTTATAAGAGGACGAGTTTCGCTATACAGCTTTTGGAATTAGGCATGTGTATTAATACAGTGGGAAAATTATCAAATTGTCAAAATATGCATAGTATTTTATAAAATGTCAATTTTTTCCAAACATTTTACAAAATGTCAAGCAGTTCGTATATGCGAAATGGCTGACATTATGCGAATTGCCTGTGTTTTTGCGTTTTGTTGTATTTTCAAACATTGTTTGTTAATAAAGCACTTAATACATTAAAATACTACATTTTGGAACATATAAATATATCATATAACAAATAACTAATCATCATATAAATGAACCGATGCTTGAGACGATTGGGTTTGTTTTTTCTTTCCCGAATATGTTGAAGCAACTTTTGTTGAACGTGAGGTTGAAGGTTGACTTGAACTTTAGTATTCTGGAATCTTTGCAACACATATCTTTCTAGTGTGACCTTTTTTCTTACAACGGTCACATGTCACTGGTTTTGCCTCCCCTTGCGATAGTATACGGTCTTTGTTTTTTGGAAGACCCGCCTGATGGATGGTGGGTTGATCATAGGGATCCTATCTTGGCGCAACCAGTCAGAAGGATGTCCAACATGGGAATATGGGTCATGTATATGTTCGTTTAGATATTTTTGGCCTTAAACCAATTGTTGTACCCATTCACCGACATCGTCCATTTTCAAATATTTTAAGCTACTACAAGGTGTGAACAAGGGATACCATACTTTGCCACATATGCATTTCTTATCACGGATATTGACCAATGCATTTTTCTTGTTGTCTTTCACCTCAAAGGTGTAGTCATTAATTGGTATGGATTTTCATCCGTCGCCTGTGTCTAACCCTACGCTTTAATTTCTATGTAGCCCATTGTGGTAATGGTTGATCCAAATCCCCATATAATAAAAACAAATCAGAAACAGTAAGGTATTAAATTAGGAAATCATAGTTATTATGAGACGACAACAGCATCAGATGGAGTCAAGATGCTCGTTTGTCTGCAATACGCGATCTATCGGATGGATCAACATGCTCGTCCGACTGCTCAATATCATCGTCTTGGTAAACAAACAAACCCGCTAAATCCTCAATGACGACTTGCGTAAAACATTTTTTTTAATAAATTACAAACATGCGAAACAAAATAATGTTACAAATAATAGTTAAAGAGTATTACCGAGATACGATCCTCCATGCACTCGAAACCTGGCGCCGACAGGTCCTCCTGAGGTGAAACTATACCCAGAAGGAGCTCCACCACATGAAGACGATCCTTTGAGCTCGTCATCCGACGCTCAAACTCAGCAGTTCGATCCTTCTCCCGAGCCTCCTAAGCCGTCTCCCGAGCCTCCTGAGCCGTCATACGACGCTCCAACAATGTCCACCGGTCAACATCTGGAGATCCCGTCTCATCACCCGTCTCCGGACCTCGAGTCTTCTTCAAAGAAGGCTCAACAATATCATCAAGAAGACCTGACCGTTGGTGTACACCCCTACGTCGGCTAGATGTGACAACCGCATCCTCCACAACATGCTCCACCACAACCTCCGGCTCCACCAAAAATCGCCTACTCTCCTGATACCAATCGGTCTAAGTCTCCCGCTCGGTCGGTATAATCTCAAGCGGATGATGGGCATCCTATAAATTTAAATCAAAATAAAATATTTATTCAGACTAATTATTTTTAAATACAAAAAAAGTTTATAGTAAAATAACTTGCATCCTCAAAATCAAGAAAGCTCAAGCACGACTCCCACAAAACTTTGTTGTGCATGCGTCATCCAAGTGCCCGTGGTATAGTCTCCCTGTATGTAGTAAAAGATCTAGCCCTCAGGAACGTCTCAATTATCTATATCTACAAAATCAAACACAAACTCAAGTTATTTTGTTTCTAAGTTAAAAGTTAATATCATAATAACTGAAACATGAATTAAAGTTTAAATTATGACAGGATCTATTCGAACTAGGTTTGTATAAACAAACGTGTAGATCTAGATCTATCAAAGAAGTTGCAACGGATCAACACTTTGATATTACAAGACAGCAATTAACAAGTAATTAATATGAATAAACAGTAAGAACACAAGATATCCACCAACAGCCTCAATCTATTAAAATTAGGGTTTTGTAATAGACATATATTTATAACGATATAAGGATCTATATTTATAGACCTTGAGACTAACTAACCCTAGCTATTATCGGGTTACAATATCTTATCACAAATCTGTTACAAATATAACTCCTAATAAATCGTAACAAACATTATCACCTCAGCAGTAGTAACCAACAATAGAAACTCCCATGCAAGCCATGCAACACGAGTAGTAATAGTGACCAGTAATAACTTGAATGATGACCAGTAATAACCAACTCCACCAGTAGTAAATCACTAAAACCCAACAATTGTAACACCGTGCCCGAATCCGACCGGATATTTGACTTGTAACTTTAATTCGGACTTTGTAATTGTATACATTTGACGATTTATAAAAGTTCGATTTGAGTTATGTATATTGGGTTATCTTAATTCTATTTAAACCTTGTAACATTATTAATGTGTTATCTTGCATGTGTACATTAATGTACACTAAAATGTGTTTAATACACATGGACTTATATAAATGCAAGTAATTCTAGTAATGTGTTAAGACAAGTAGTTTAATTAATAGATGCATTCAAGGAACTATGTATGTATGTATGTATATTTACATTCATGGCAAATACTTTAAAACTTCCAAACATTTTTCCTTGTTCTTAGCCTTCAAGTTTGGTGGTAGACTAATAGTTACACATTTCTTATTTATGGCTTTAAACACCTCTTTAACCATTTCTTTTTGTAACCTACAATAATTAATTTGGAGTTGATTATTAGGGGAGTTACATTTTGACCTTTCTTTATCACATTTCAGACTCTATAAATTGGTGTCTTCTTGTCAAAAATCGAACCAATACAAAGCTCCATAATCGAAACTTCAAGCCTCCCATAATCGATTGTAAAGGTTCCCAGTTCTATTGTTTTTCATCATAATAATCCATAATCATGTTTATCTTTTATGTTACTCAAGCTTACCATCATCATCTTATTAATCTTGTCTATTCAAACTCTAATCTAGAAAACTCTAATTTCATGATATATTCTTATTCATATTTATTCTTATTTCTAGATTTGTAAAGGCAAGTTTGGTGTTCCTTTCAACGTATTCCGTATTCATAATCTAGTATCCGTATTTACCTCCGTATTTAATCATGTGAGTAAACTCAATGCCCTTTTTATTATATAAATCTTTGGGCTGTATCATGACATTCATATTCATACTTATATTCATACTTTTATGTTTAATTCATACTTATGTTCACATTTATATTTTATGTCTATATTCATACTTATAGTAATATGGTGATTCATATTCATATTTACGTTTATATTCATACTTATATTTATGTGTATATTAAAACTTATATTCATATTAAAACTTATATTCATGTTTATATACTCACTTATAATCATGTTTATATGTATATTTTTTGTATTATATTCATCGTAATTCATTCATATTGGTATTCATTCATAAAAGTCATTCTTATTATATTCATTCGTAAAGTCATTTATGTTTATATGTACTTATATTCATATTTGATACTATATTTTCGTATTATGACAAACATTGGCATGAATCAAGTGACACAATCATTATGGGATGCACACACGATAATTCAAACATTCAAACAATCAATCATTCATTATATGTATATACTAAACGGGAAACGTGATAGATCTATTGGCCGTTATTAGACATTCCGACGTGTTACTGTGAATGTCGAGGCCCTCGACCGGACCCTATGTGACTTTGATCACATATGATATACATCAGACTTGATACAAACGCGTGTTATGCCATTATACACATATTATACTTGCTTATAATATACAATCTTTATATATTCTTTTATTATACATTTTTATACTACATTTTACATATTCATTTATATTACTTTTATACTCTTTATTACGTAATCTTTTAATCCTTTATACTTGTGTCTTAAACTTGTTTATTCACCAATACTTTTGTATTGACGTTTACTTTTTACATGATACAAGAAATGGATAGGTTTGCTTGAAGAAAACATAAGAGCTTGGACCTAGTTAATGACATTAATGAATAATTTAAGTCTTTTGTCGTTTTTCGGTTATTTTTCTGTAAAACATTTATTTGTCTTTAATGCATTCATTTAAACCATTAAATGTGTCTATTATAACCTAATAGAGGAACACGAGTTAAGAACAATTGTAATGCCTCTGGTATATTCCGCTTTAGCCGGGGTGTACAGTTGGTATCAGAGCTCGTGTTTATAGGGAATTAGGTGGTTAGAAACGACCTAGTCTATAAGCTACCCCACACACGTCCTCGTGTGTTCATGCATCATAAAATTGTTTTAACTAATTTTTGTGTTCCTCTTACTAAATTCTTTGGAGAGATTCTTCATTCGTCGTTTTCAAAAATTATAACACTATATATATATATATATATATATATATATATATATTTCTAAACCTTATTGAAGATTTAGTACTTGTTTGCGTAGTAACTGTAAGGTTTGGATATGACTAATCGAGAGAGCGTTAACGATACTGGTTCGTAAACTCTCGACGAACACTCCTCTCCTAGGCCAAAGCGCGACACTTAAACCAAATCTTTAATAATGAAATGTTTTACCCTTCTCGTCTTGAATTAAAATTCTAAAAGTTCATGTTATAAGGCTGTAAGGTTGGAAGATCGGTAGTTCAATTTCTGTCTAGAGCGGTATCTCGTTACAATTACGTATACCAAACTGGGAAATTTGAACGAGAGTCATCCTCTCCTAGGTCACGATATGATTCTTTGGAGTTGGTATTCTTGATATGTCGAGAATTTCTACGGATTTAACCGTAACCCTCAAAAATCAATTTTATTCGTATTTATACGTATTTATATATTCATTATTTTATGATTTCTTTAAACATTATACGTGAGTGATACGGATACGTTAATCATACGTGAATCAATAATCATTCGTTGATCATTCGTTAATCATTCGTTAATCATCCGTTAATTATTCATTACTCATTCGTTAATTACCTGTTAATCATTCGTTAAATCATTCGTTGGTCATTGTTAAGCGTACTTTTGCTCCTCCTCCTGTTCCTATCCAAGCTCATATGCCGAGATTTGGGTGTTTTGGTTTCGGCGATCCTAATCATTTTATTCGTGATT
>CAJVGC010000001.1:15480006-15567302 GCA_910822075.1 Senecio squalidus
TGTATTATACATTCTTTTATACTACATTTTACATATTCATTTATATTACTTTTATACTCTTTATTACGTAATCTTTTTAATTCTTTATACTTGTGTCTTAAACTTGTTTATTCACCAATACTTTTGTATTGACGTTTACTTTTTACATGATACAGGATTTGAGTATGCATATCTATCCTCCCCACTTTTCTGTTGAGTACCAATAGTTGGCGGTTCCTTGGAAGTAGGTTTAGAAGGTGCCTCTTTCCTAGCAGGAGCATCACCTTCCCGCATGGTTTCTTGGCACCTGGGTCCTCTTAACAATGATTCAAAAGAATCATCATCATCTTGCCATTTGTTGGGTCTTAGTGCCTTTCACACTATCATGCGCACCACTAGGTGGTGCAGCAGCAGTATGAGCCCTTCCAACATGGTCTCCCACTTCCTTATGGACCACCTTCTTTTTTGAGTTTGGGTGAGGACTCAGATGTAACCTTTTTCTGTTTATCAATAGAAACTGATTTGGAATGTTTAGTTTGAACTTTGGGTTTCTGTGTGTTTGGTTGTTTTTTAAGACTAAGAGGTGAATGAACCCTCTTAGACTTTCTAGCATATTCTTTCAACGGTGCATGTTTAGATGAAGAGGAAGGTGCATGAGAAGCACTTGGTTGTTCTGTAATAGGGACTGAGGATGAAGCAGGAGGTGGGGGTTGGGATTCAAGTGGAGTACTTGATCCTTCACGAGTAGAAACTGTGACACCCACCATTGTAGAGAAAAATGGGTTCACTTTGCCAGAAAAAGAATTTCCATGTCTCCTCATGTTTGAAAAAGTCTTTTTAGAGTGAGAATCAATGAGTATGACCTTTCCTTGAGAGGAATAATTACCAAGTTCTTTATCCAAAATAATTTGTAGAAAACGTGGATACATTAAAAACTTGTTTTCTGGATTTGCAATATTCCACTTTAAATCATTAAATATCATGTCTGAAAAATTGAACACCTTTCCTGTTGCAAAACAAGCCATAGCAGTAGCAATAGGCTTGTTAAACTCATTCCAGGTGTATCTTTTCTTGAAATACACTGTTGTAAGACATGAACTAAAAACCTCCATTGGGGAGAAAAAAGTGCCTTTTGAAAAGTAAGTTTAGACAAACTTCCATCATACCCAATTCTTTGAAAAATTGCAAACATTTCTTGATTAAGAATATAATTTATACTAGAGTCATCTTGAAGTTCAATATGAGATCAAATTGTAGACTCTGTAACAACAACATCCCGTTTGTCTACCCGTGCCCTAATTTGTTGAATTCCATTGACCTCTTCAAGAATCGCTGAAGTCCAAAACGCTCTAATGTGCTTTTCATAAACCTCAGGGTTAACCTCTAAAGCATAACGTACTCTTGATTGGAGAAGAAAGTTGATGGCGGGATGAAAATCAATGGCTTCGAGATGAAGTCTTAAATCAGCAATAATGTTATAAAAAGACCAAAAACTAATTGTTCATTCGCCATCGAACAAGATTGGTTTTAATGATGGAAATGAATTTAGGATTTCGAAGAACAAATTTAGGGTTTATTGAGAGCGAGAAAGGTTTAGAGAGAGAGAGAGAGAGAGAGAGAGCGAAAATTTTGATTTGAATGAGATTTAATAATCTTGGAGATATTTCGCTATTTTATACCAATTAGTCCCTGCAGTAGAAACACCAACAAAAAAAAAAAACCCTTCCCAAAAGCAGTAGTAACTTCCACCAATATTAACTACTAGCATTGATAATCACTAGCAGTAGGAATCATCTGTAGTAACTGTTTCAAACACATAACAACATATGCTTTGTACAACACATTTCAAACACATATTTATCATTTTAAAATGAACCTATTTAAGATTAATCATGCCAATATTGTTGATCAAAAAGGTAAATCTTCTCACATCAAATGCTTTAGTGAAAAGATCTGCAAATTTATTATCAGGGTGAACCTTGACTACCTGAATGAGTTTCTTTTCATTACAATCCCTGATAAAATGAAAACAAATTTCAATGTGTTTGGTTTTGGAATGTTTTACTGGATTATTAACAATGCTTATGGTACTCTTATTATCAATAAAAATAGGAGTATGCAGAAAATAAATACCATAATCCATCATTTGATTCTGAATCCAGAGCACTTGAGCACAAAAGCTTGATGCAACAACATTAACAGCTTCTGTTGAAGATGTAGAGACATTGGTCTGTTTCTTGCATTGCCATGAAATTAATCTAGATTCAAAGAACTGACATCCTCCTGATGTTGACTTCCTATCGAGATTTTCTCCTCCATAGTCACTATCAATATATGAAATAAGTTCAAATGGAGAGTCTCCTTGATACCACAATCCCAAGTATGGCTTACCCTTCAAGTATCTGAAAATTCTTTTTACTGTTGTCAAATGTGAAACTTTAGGACTAGTCTGATATCTTGCATACACACATACACTGAACATTATGTCTGGTCTTGAAGCAGTTAAATACATCAAAGATCCTATCATTGATCTGTACAAATGTTCATCCACATCCTCCCCCGTAGAATCAGCCACTAAATGCTTGTGAGTTTCTACAGGTGTACTTGCACTCTTGCAGTCTTGAAATCCAAACCTTTCTAGAATGTCTTTAACATATTTTGATTGATGGATAAAAATACCAGTTGGTTTCTGCTTCACCTGTAACCCCAAAAAGAAAGTCATCTCTCCCATTGAGCTTATCTTAAACTTCTTATGCATCAATTGTTCAAATTCCTTGCACAATTTGTCATTTGTAGACCCAAAAATAATATCATCCACATAAATCTGCACCAATTATAATGCCATTCCCAACATTCTTGATAAACAGAGTTTTATCAATTACACCATGTCTGGATGTCCAGGATCTTCAAATCCTGGAAATTGACACACATAAACCTCTTCTTCAATCTTCCCATATAAGAATGCGCTCTTCACATCCATTTGGCACACAATAAAACCTTTAAATGAAGCAAAAGCTAGAAATATCCTTATGGCTTCAATTCTTGCAACTGGGGCAAATACCTCATCATAATCAACCCCCTCTTCCTGAGTGTATCCTTGTGCTACTAATCTTGCTTTGTTTTTAATGACACTACCTCTCTCATCAAATTTATTCTTGGATATCCATTTAGTTCCATTAACTCTTTTTCCACTTGGAAGTACTACCAATGTCCGAACTGCTTGATGTTTGAACTGTAATAATTCCTCCTGCATTACTTCAATCTAACTTGGGTCTTTAATTGCTTGTTCTGTCTTCTTTGGTGTTAATTGTGAGATTAATCACACAAATAAACATTCATTGAAGCTTTGGTGTAGTTTTCCCCTTGTTTGAACTGCAGAATTCAAGTCACCAATAATTTGTTGCAGTGGATGATTCTTATTGACCCTATGAGTCTGATACTGCTCTATAATTACTTCTTGATCCAAATTTGTATCATTTTGCTTTCGAAATTCATCATTCTTTGATTGAGGAATATTTTGAATATTACTACTTTCTGCTGAGTTACTACTGATAATGATTTCTTCTCCATCTGAATTAATTTCAGCAAAATCAGGCATATCTTCATCTTTCTTACTGCTCAAATCATCTTTATCAGTATCTTTATCACTGTCTTTGAAGCTATCATCACTTGAGTATTTGGGCTGAAACACTTCAAGTGGATCAATGATGATGTATGGAAAATAAATAAATTTTTCATTTTCGTCAGATGAAGCAGTACTAACTTTTGATGTATTTCCATCAGTGTTAAGATTCTTTCAAGTGTTTGCAGACTTATCATTAGTAACTGAACAGCCAGTTTTAACTGAATCACCAGTTGTAACACCATCTCCAGACTCCTTCTCATATTAAACGGTCAAATAAAAATTCAAAGACTTGGTTAGTTCGGCAATATTAAACAACCAATTTGGTCCTTCTCCGATATCATTCATGGTCTTCTAATTGAAAGTCACATTTGTGCTTTCTTCAACAATCTTGTTTTTGATGTTATATACTCTGAATGCCTAGTTTTATTTGGAGTAACCTACAAAGAATCCTTTATTTATCTTGTTGCCAAACTTCCCTAGTTGTTCTTTGGTATTCAAAATTGTACAAGGACACCCAAATGGTTTTAAAAAGTTTATGAGTGGTTTTCTCTTGTGAAAGAGCTCATAAGGGGTCTTTTTATATGCTTTTACAATTAATACCATGTTTTGAACATAACATGCAGTATTTATTGCTTCTGCCCAGAATGTGATAGGAAGCTGTGAATCAACTAGCATTGATCTTGCTGCTTCAATGAGAGTTTTGTTCCTCCTTTTTGCAACCCTGTTTTGACGAGGAGTTCTTGGTGCAGTGTAGTGTCTCTCAATTCCTTTTTCATTGCAAAACACCTTCATTTCCTGGTTTTTGAACTCAGTGCCATTGTCACATCTAATGATCTTCACTTTCTTCTCTGTCTTGTTTTTCCTTTTATGAATGTTTTGAGAATTTCACATGTTTCATTTTTTGTGCCAATAAAGAACACCTATGTATACCTTGTGAAATCATCAGTAATAATTAAACAATAAGACTTCTTTCGTAGACTCGTGACATGTGTAGGACCAAAAAGATCCATGTACGATAAGTGCAGACTTGTGTGATTTGAATTTGTATCTTTGATATTGCGTGAAGACTTATGTTGTTTTCCCTTAAGACATGCAACACAGTGATCATTGCATGTTAACTCCTTCTAAGGTAAACCTCTGACAAAATCATTTTTTTTACCAAGATGTTCATGTTTTTAAGATTCATATGACACATTCTCCTGTGCCACAATGATGACTCATCAAGTGATGCTTTTGAAATAAAACAATTTCCTTTTGTTTCAGAGCCAGTATTTCCCATGTCTAAACAATATACATTATCTTTCCTTGGTGTTTTTAGTAGTATCATGCTTTCATCAACTACATTGAACTTTTGATCAAGAATGATACATTCAGTTTCTGTAAAAAAGAACTTTATTCTTTTCATCACACACTTAAGAGACACTTACTAGATTAGAAAGATCCCGAACCTTTGCTTCGAGTTCAGATATCCGTTGGGTCTTTTCTGCATCAAATTTCTTCAATGCCGCAACTTTAGAGAAAAGCTGCAAAACAAGAGCATGTAAATCATGAAGGTTAGGAATAGGTGGAGCAGCAGCAACATCAGAAGCAACGAGCTCTGTGATAACAGGCTCCGTAGCTTATCGCTTGCGCGGCCGCTGAAGCAAAGCAGTAGACAAGGATTCAGAATCATCCGCAAGTGACAAAGAGCGTTTCCCTGTGCTAGGCCCTGCCACATCAATTGACTGATAATGAGAAGTTACTGCATCGAGATCCTCCATATCAATATCAAGCTCCTCCGTCTGAGCTGGGATTTCCTCTGTATCAGCACCATCAGCCATATCTACAGTCACTGAAATAGCCACAAGTTCCGTGGACTGACTCCCTGGTGGATTTTGAGCAGTCTGCTCAGGATCGACCTCCACATGTGGACTCCCCGGTGGAGTGCCAACATAATGCTCTACCTAAATCAGTACATCATCAGCTTCAGCATCAGGAGCAGGAGCGATGAAAGACCGAGGGACTTCTGGAGGGACAGGAGGATCAACAACATACGTCTCAATGTCCTCCAGATCGTCTTGCTGATGAAGTATATCAGCAACCATAGAGGAAACCACCGGCTGATTAGCCTCTGGATGAGCATCAGCGAACTGAAAAAATTCCACAACTAGAACTAAGGGATCATTTCGCCCTGGATAGTAGAGGCCTCACCTTGAAAAACAGGTGGAACTGGAGGAGGGGGAACGATAACATCTGGTACATTGCCCTCGGCAGGGTGATCACGTTCCACATACTCATAATCGGGATCAATAAGAGCACCAAATAAAGGAGCTTCCTGCGGTTGAGCCTCACCTGCAATACGTGGGTGATGCTTGAGACATGAGTGGAAAATCTTACGATCAACCACGCCCACTCGAACCCGTAGACCCTCAGTTGGTAACTCTGGCAAAAAATGAGATAGAATAATCATGATGAATCGCGGATACAGAAACAGAGTCCGAGGATGCAACATTTCGTTCTGGAGTTGCTCGAATATATATCTGGCAACCGGATACGGACGGTTTAGAACCACAGACACCAGCAGTGACATAAGCTGATTATCCATCGTATCGTGCCCGGTCTTTGTAATCTTGAAAACCGAGACAATAACGTGGAATAAGTACCGCTATTAGCCATAAAATTTGCCATTTTCATACTGTAGGGACGGTGCCATTCCAACATAACCCATACGACGGAGGGTGAGTCCGAGAAATTTGCCCTTTTCATACTGGAAACCGCCCGTTCCTGAGCCGCTATACCCAAGTGAAATATTTGGCGCAGTCGAGTACTGGTGATGACGTTTTCCCGACCATTTACCACTGCACGCATACCATCTCGAACCTCACCAGTCTGGGGGTGGACTAAATCCACGTGCTTCAGTGTGTCATAGAATTGTTGGACACAGGGAACGATGATTGGCAAATCCTCCTGAAGAAGAAAAGGCAACCGAGATGCATGTAAGAAGTCGAGTGCTTGGCGGAAATGAATAGCCTGTGTCGAATCAGTAGCCAAGTTCATCGCTTGATTATGCCTCTTGTCGAATGAACGTTGAGCTTGTGAATTCTGAAAAAGAAAGACGGATTAGACAAATTTTCCCGAACATGTATGTTCGTCGAGTATAGCTGTTCGTTCAGGCATAAGGGAAGCACCTTTGTTAGCCGAATAAGAAAAAATCATTTTATAAGTGCACGAACATGAATGTTCGTCATTAAGTTCGGCGGACAAAGGGGCCTTGGCGAACACACATGTTCGCCAGGGTATGTTCATCCTAAAGATAATCAATCAAGACAGTGGCGAACATACATGTTCGCCAAGGATGTTCGTCTGTTTTCTGTAAGTTCGCCAAGTCATGTTCGTGCAAATGGACAACGAACATACATATTCGTCTAAGGATCAAATTTTTACCAAGTCTAAGAACAAGTTCGCCAAGTCATGTTCGTTCAACAAACATTTGACAACGAACAGACATGTTCGTCTAAGGATTAAAATTTTGACGAACATACATGTTCGTCTAAGGATCAAAATTTTGACGAACATACATGTTCCTTGAAGGAGCTAAATTTCGAACTTACATGTTCGTTTAATCCTAAGGATTTGACTAAGGCATGTGTAAATTTATACGAACATGGTAAAACCTAGGCAAAGTCCTACGAACATGAAAAATCTGGGTAACATCCTACAAACATCATCAAATTGGGAAAATCCTACGAACATGTTGAAATTCTGGGCAAATTCATATGAATATCCTAAAAATTCTGGGCAAACTCAAACGAATATCCTAAAAATTATGGGCAAACTCAAACGAATATCCTAAAAATCTGGGCAGACTCAAATGAATATCCTAAAAATCTGGGCAAAAGGACGAACATTATGAAGAAAACATACATGAATAGGAAGATTTGACCGAAGTTGACTTGAAGATATTGTTCGTCGAGCAGAGTAATAATTAAGAGGATTTATTCGTTGGTGAAAATTGAAAAGTGAATAGTGAAGGTGTAAAATTTGAGCTTTATAGGCCACGAAATTGGCCATGGGAAATGGGCCAAAATTTTGGGCTTCTATGGGCCGAAGAGTTGGACTGTTTTTAACTTCACAAATAACCGACGTTTCAAAAAGAGAAATACATACGAACTAACTAATAAAAATAAGAGATAAAAAATTAAGAAAAAAATTAAAAAATTTAACTAATGGTAACTAACGGTAGTGTACATATAACGGTAGTATATTGTATGGAAGTTAATGATTCGATCAGATTGCTTGTCGGAACCGTTTAATTGACAAATAAAAAGGAACCAAATACAAAATTAAGTTTAAAATCATGTTTGCGTGTTTGTCCAATTTAACCATTCAATCTCAAGCCATAAAGTAGTGTTTTAATTTCAAGTAAGCAGTCTTAAATTTAGGCTTAATCGCACCCGATATTAGCACACATTCGACAGGAATCTGGATGAACTTAAGGTATTTGTGAAGTGTTTTAAGTTACGAGTGGTATGGAATGGTTACCAACCTAGACAGAAGCATCATATGAAACTGGCGAAGGGATAGCTCGTATTCAATTTGAAAACGGTTTTAATTATGGATTGGTTTAAATTGTGAAAGTCTATGACTAAACTTCTATGAAGTTTTGATAAGATTTAAGAATTCTGCGACTTTCTATAAAACCCTATAGCAAGTTTTCTACCAACCGATCACAAACCAATTAAGGTCTTAGGTGGCTAGGTGAACAAGGGCACCCCAAAGGTATACTGACTCAGATTTCAAATGTCACTTATGTGAATTCAAAAACTTATTAACACACCAATAAAATTTATAATTTAATAAGAGCGTTTCCCATCTGTGAGCGCAACATATGACTCGTAACAAAAATCTAATCTCAACCTTTATTGTAACAAGCAAAGTCATGTCGTTTAATGTAAGAAAAAGAGGCTTTAAGAACATGCAAACCACACTATTGAATACAACAGTGAGACGAAAGGACACAAGACACTGGAATTTAAACGAAATATTTATTCGGAGGTTATTAGTTTGTCTTAGGCGTTAAACGTGCGTACACCCGATTTCAGACTTATAGTCATAAGTAAAAATTTTCTTCATCTCGAATCGTTTGTTTCATCAGTTTTTTTTTTTTTTAAAAAAAAGAAAAATAAAATAAAATCGTCGGTTACTCTAAGTTACGCAACTCGATACAGTGAATGAGAGATTCAAAGCGTGATTTATCAAAAGCTTTTGTGAAAAGATCGGCCAGATTGTTTTCACAAGAGACTCGAACAATGTCAATTAATTTCTTTTCTTCATAGTCTCGGATAAAATGGTGCTTAAAGTCTATGTGTCTGGTTTTACTATGTTTTACCGGATTTTTAATAACAGATGCAGCAGTCTCATTATCTATATTTATAGGAGCAGAAGTAAGAGATAGACCGTAATCCAGCATCTGATGTTGAATCCAGAGAACCTGAGACACACAACTACCTGTAGCAACATATTCTGCTTCACATGAGGATACAGAAACAATGGTCTGTTGCACTGCCAGGACACGAGACGTCCTCACAAAAATTGGCAACCACCGGAGGTTGATTTGCGGTTGATGTTACAACCTCCCAAGTCTGAGTCAGTGAATGCTTCGAGATAGAGGTCGCTTCCTTTGGGAAACCAGAGTCCCAGCCGCGGTCGGACTTTTAGGTAGTGGAGGATCCTCTTGACTGCAGAGTTATGAGACATCTTCGGACAAGCCTGAAACCTAGCACATAAACAAACCGCAAACGTTATATCAGGGCGAGATGCTGTTAAATACATAGGCGAGCCTATCATTCCCCGATAGACTGTCGGATCAACGTTAGGATCATTTTGAGCATTCGGCTCCAAGTTGTGTTGTTGTTGAATGGGAGTGGCAATTGGCTTGGAGTCAGTCATGTTGAATTTTCCAAGCATCTCAGTAACGTAATTGGATTGATGAATAAACATGTCGTCACTTAATTGCTCAACTTGCAATCCCAAAAAGAGCTTTAATTCTCCCATTGCACTCATCTCAAATATGTCCTCATATGCTTTTGAAAATCTTTGCACATTTTAAGATCTGTTGAACCGAAAATGATATCGTCCACGTAGACTTGAACCAAAAGTTTAGCCTTGAACGATTCTTTGATGAATAGAGTGCTATTGATGCGTCCTCTCTTGAAACCGACTTCTAACATAAATGTAGACAACGTTCCATACCACAACCGTGGGGCCTGATGAAGACTATATGAAGCTTTGTTAAGCTTGTAAACTCTGTTTGGGTGTTGTGGATCTTCAAACCCAGGTGGATGTTGAACGTAGATTGTATCGTCGATTTTTCCGTGGAGAAAACTACTCTTCACGTCGAGATGGTAGACGATGAATCCCATGTGGGATGCGTATGCTAAGAAGAGGCAAATTGCTTTGAGACGTGCAACTAGTGCGAATGCATCCCGAAAATCCAGTCCTTCTTCTTGATAAAAACCTTGCACGACAAGTCTTGCTTTATTTTGGGTGATGATACCGCGATCATCTCGTTTGCACCGAAATACCCACTTTGTGCCTATTGCATACTCCCCATTTGGTAGTTCCACAAGTGTCCAGGCATAAAGTTTTTCAAATTGCGCAAGTTCCTCTTGCATGGTGTCCACCCAGTTGGCATCTTTGAGTGCCATATGAATGTTAGCAGGAACCTCTTGAGATACGAAGCAGAAGAATAGACAGTTGTTATAATCCTCTGATTGTATAGTTGTAGTGTGCACGCCTTGAAGTTCTTCAATTTGAGTTCTTGTTTGTACACTTGCATTCGGATCTCCAAGGATATTCCCGAGAGGATAAATCTTGTGTATCCTTGATTCCTGGAGGTTAGTAGCAACCTCGTTGTGGTCAGAGTGATTATTAATGGTTTGATCCTCCTGTTCAGCAGCTTGTGTGTTTTCATCATCTTGTTGTTCATCAGCCTGAGTATTTTCATCATCTTCTTGGTCGTCGGCTTCACTATCCTCTGGAACAGGTGCAACTAATTCATCAACAATTTCTTGGATTGCAGGCGAGCGAGGAAAAACGGAGTCCTCATCATCTGAAGAGGAATTTCGTTCTTCTGCGGTTCCTGTATTTGTCACACTTGAGGGAAGGGTTAAACGAATTAAACAACGAATCATAGTCAAAGAAAATTGCTGGACCGTTTTGTCTTTCAAAAGTATAACTAGTGATTTCCAAGTTAAAAACGATTTCCACTTTTCTTTCAAGTTTTAAATAAACTCGTTTGTTTGCACATCCTTCAACATATCCAAGAAAGTATCCCTGAACAACTTTAGTTTCAAACTTAGTGGTGTAATTTGTTTTCAAAACGGTATATGGAACCCCGAAAGGTTCCAAACCAGCAAGATTCGGTTTACGACTATTTGGTGATTCATAGCTAGTTTTATTAAAGCGTTTAACAGTTAACACCTGATTTAAGACGTAGCAAGCTGTATTAACAGCCTCTCGCCAGAACATGACGGGGAGGTGCAGGTCGGCCAAATTGTGCGTGTGGCCTCGATTAGTATTCTGTTTTTCCTCTCTGCAACTCTGTTTTTTGAGGTTCATAAGTTGCGATGTGTTGTTGAACTATCCCATTTGCTAGGCAGTAGAAAGTCATTGTGGAGTTCTTGAATTATGTCCCGTTGTCACTTCTTAGGCGTTTGACATTGGCTTTGTAAACGTTCTTGATCATGTCGAAGAAATTGATCAGTTTACCGGCTGTTTCACTCTTAGTAGCCAAGAAGTAAACCCAAGAGTATCGCGAGTAGTCATCGGTGACTACCAGACAGTAGTATTTTCCTCCAAAACTTTTCTGCTTGATGGGGCCGAACATGTCTGCGTGCATCAGCTCGAACGGTGTCTTAATGGAATTGATGGCCTTTGATTTATGAGGTTTCTTATGTTGCTTTCCAAGTTTGTAGGGTACACATTTGTCCTCGTACGCAAATCGTTTCAAAGGAACCCCATTGCGTTCTTAGTAATCTCATTCATTTTGCGAAAATGTAAATGCCCCATTTTCCTATGCCATAACATGGCTTCCTCATTTGTTGATTTTGACAGCAGACAAGTGGACTCCAAGTTGCAGTCGTGTGATTCATATCCAAGATGTAGGTCCGATTGTAAAACCCGTTGGAACTCAACATATGATATGTTGGAAAGAGCCGAAAAGTTTGAAAAGGCCTTTGAGTTGTATTATATTAGAGATTCGGGGTTTAGAATTGATTTGGGTGATTTAAATATTCCGAAACAAGATGATTGGGTCCGCATTCGCAAGCTTAACAAAATGTTGATAATCTTCAAGGAGACAACGGTTAACGTATTTTCTTTCTTCATTTTTTGTCGTTTTTAAATGGTAAGACATACCAAAGATCCTTTTAATATGTGTAATATATCGTCGAAAAGATATTTTTGTCTACTTTCTAATGTGTTGTCGAAAAGATATTTTCGTCTACTTTCTAATAATTACTTTCTAATAATGTAAATAGCAGGTCCCGAAAGTAAGTATAAGTGGGTCATTTTAAAAAAAAATACAACCCGTTTAATTATGTGTAACATATCGTCAAAAATATATTTTCATCTGCTTCCAAATAATGTATGTTGTAGATTCTGAAAGTAAGAATAAGTGGGTCATTTTTTATATAAAAAAAAGGGTAGGTTTTCTAATAATATAAGTTGCTTGTGTATTTTCTTAATAGGTGTCGGGGTCTTCTTATCCCATTTCACATGAATTTATTAGTGAAGTTCTGGCATTGGACCTAGAATTACGTGCTCTTCAAAATGAGAACGATTACAAGTTTAGGATAATGGGTGAAACTATGCGGGACAAGTTCGATAAGTATTGGGGTTCAATAGATAAAATGAACTTGATGTTGTATTTTTCGGTCGTTTTAGATCCACGTATGAAGTTGTTTTTTGTATGTTACACTTTTCAAACACTAATGGGATTTGAGAGACATCCAGAAGATAAGGATGAAACGACTTTTCAGGAAAAGGTTGACAAAAAGGTGAAAGACGAAGTACAAGACAATTGAAGCTTGAATACGATGAGTATAAATTGGCGTTCGAGGAACCAGTTTCTAGATCTACTACTCAAAGTGAAGGAATTGTTGAAGATGTAGTGAGAGTCAAGAGTAAGAACAAGTTCATTGCGATGTTTGGAGAAGATAGTGGAGCTAAAAATAGTCAAACTAAAACGAAAATCATGAAATACCTCGAGGATCCACGTGAACCATTAGATGACGACTTTGACATATTGCAATGGTGGAAGGTTAATGAGGGTCGATATTCGGTTATGTCAAGAATGGCGAAAGGTAACCTTTTATAAATTTCAGTTATTAGTTAGTGTTTATAATATTATGTTAACCTTTTATATATTGTTTATAGATATGTTAGCTATTCCGGTAATTATGGTTGCATCGGAATCAATGTTTAGTACGAGTGGAAGAGTTGTTAGTGAAACACGAAGTTCATTATTCCCAACAATAGTTAGCCTTGATTTGTGTCCAAGATTGGGTTCAGAAAAGCAAAAAAGTAATAACAAATCACAAAGACGCGGTTGAAGAAGATGACTTAGTCGGAAAAAGAAATCTTAATTATTTGCATTATTACATTTAGTTCGATAAAAGATTGTAATATAATATTGTTTATATTTTGATGTGGTTAGATATTTACAAGAAGATCCAAACGTTTGTATTCAATTTTGGAATTTAAAAGATTGAAATTTGGATTTATTATGTAATGAAGTTTTGATTTGTTTATGTTAATCATTCAGTTGTATGATACTTTGGAAATTTGGAATTTTTTATGTAATGAAGTTTGTATTTGTTTGCGTACTAATCTTGTTTGGATTTGTTTGAATGGAGTTTGGTTTTTTTTTCAATATCCAGCAACAACACTACCAAAGAAAAATCAAAAAATCAAAACTAGCAGTACCATATTCTGACCCGGTCCGCCCATATATACCGGCCCGTATATACCCGCCCGATTCATACCCGACCGACCCGGTACCAACCGATACAGTTCGCGGTTCGGGATTTTAGGCTCGGTTAATGTTTCCCGCTATTTCAATAGTTATTAACATTTTCCATTATAAAATCACCTACTATCACTCTCATTTTTTATTCCTTTCTCCATGTCTAGTAAAACTATACATCATATAACGTTTATGCATTTTAATTTTTTTTCATATTAAAATCACATATCTTATGAATTTAAAATATATCCAAAGAGAAATAAAAAATCAAAATTGATTTTTTTTTTCTTGATTTATAAATCCTGTTTTTCGAAATTCACATTTTCATAAGAAATAAAATTAAATGTAATATTATCTTATGAAAATTCAACCTAAAATAATTGTTTGAGATTTCAAAAAATTTTGTGAGTCTAGATAACTTATAAATCATATTGTATTTTTGGTTTTAAAATTCACACATTGGTGTTAAGATCATTTAATGATTTTATTTGTTCGAGCTTTAATACCGACCCTAAATAAAAGAAGAAAAACTTTATCGAAAATATGACATTATTACTATACAGAAAGAGGATACATATCATATCATAAACAACTGTGTAATTTTAATTTTAGAACATAGTATAAAAGTTATATTTATTTAAATCTCAACCATCAAGTTAAATGGAAGAGTCTAAATTAGTTCATTGGACCAAGGTGTGTATTATTCTCTTATTAATTTGCCTCTTCGCCTATGAGTTCGTGCCGGATAGTATTTTTTTATTCGGTTGGGCTTTGGGCTTCCAATCCAGCAAACAATCCGATCCAGTCCAGCAAAGCTCTTTTTTACCCGGTCTTCATCTGCTTTTCTTTCAGAATTGATTGTTCGTGTCTTTAACACGTGTCTTCTAATTTGTGTACGTGTCTTCCAGTCAGCTTTTGTTCACCATTATTCTTTCGTCTCATAATCATAATAATTTCTTATTTCGGATCTTAAATCGAAGGTAAAATCATCCTGCGTATAATTCGATTATAATGTAATTAGATCTGTATTTTATTCGTATATTTTTGCTTATTATTATCATTTGTGCAGTGAATTAACAATGGTGTTATATAGAGGTGTTTCGCTTCTCTCTAAGTTCCGAAATCGCGTTGTTAGTTATTTTTTATACGATTGTTACTGATTAAATATCAAGTTATTGTAATTGTTTATTTTCATCCGTTTTATGTAAAAATAAAGTATAATTATGAACTGAGAATTTGCTTGGTGAATTATCATTTTACGCGTTTTATTAGGTTTTAATGTATGATGAATGTTGATCTTATTATTTTTTGATTGCGTTTGTTTAACAGATTCAACAGCTTAGTCTCGCCAATTCGCTTTGGTGGTTGCAAATCCAGTCCTCCTCTGATCTTGTAAGTTTCATACTATAAACTTATATATCAAATGACACGCGCTACTGATTTTAATATTCTAGCATAAGTTTTTTTTACTACGAAAGTCAAATTGGAACTATTTGTAATTGTTTATCCTATAAAAGTGGACCTATATGAAGTTTGACGTACCAGGTGTTGTAGATGGTGTTCCGGTTTTACTGGCAAAACCGCAGACGTATATGAATTTGAGTGGTGAATCAGTGAGTTCTTGTACTATTAACTTTTACATATCGAGCTTATTAATGTAGCAGACGAGTTTGGTTAAGAAAAACTTCGTATTGCTTAACTTTGGTGTATTTTGTTTACTGCAGAGCGGTCCACTTGCTGCCTATTATAAACTTCCTCTGACTCGAGTGGTAGTGGTATGATCTCTATTATAACTTGAACATCATTTTTCTTACAACTGTTTTCCTCTTTACTTTCCGTTAGAGGTGGCATATGAGTGGGTGGGTCAGGTTGTGTAATGGGTCAATAACCTGAATCAACCCATTCATAAGTAAATGGGCCGAAATTCGCGCTACTATGTTCAAGTATTGCCTTAACGCGTTTGTTTATTGTGGCTGTAGTTTCACGATGATATGGATCTACCATGTGGAGTTCTTCAGCTTCAACCCAAGGGTGCCATGGGAGCCATAATGGGTAAGAGTAACATTAACCCTTACGGCATCATCAAATACTAGACACAGTTGTGGATTTGTTTTCAATCAATATGAAACGATTTTATAGCAAAAAAAGAAATTTATGTTTGAGGTTCCAATGGCTATATCTGTTCGTATCATCTGTCATCAATCACTGCTGGGTCGGTCTTAGGAGATAATATCTTGCTCGAATTTTGTCTGTGATTAGACGTAATATAGCTCACCATGTTACAATTTCTGTGTATCAGGCTGAAGAGCGTGATCTATCATTTCCGTGGTAATCGGGAGTTTGCACGGTTGAGAATCGGTATAGGAAAGCGTCCTGGTCAAATGGATCCCAAAGCCTTCTTACCTCAGAAGTTCAATGCAACAGCTCAAGAACGAGTAAGATGATTTTAGGTTATTTGTTTAGAACATGTATCTTAAATTTCTATCTAGCGAGGCCCAATCCTATATTCGTAGCTATTAATGAGATAGTGAAAAATAGAGGTGGCAAGATTGGTGAGTCCGGTGGGTAACAGATCAAATCAGTCGGGTTGAAATGAGTCATTTTTAGTATGGGTCAAAACAGCGAGGCGGGTTGGGTATGATATCCCAAAAGCTGTTCGCAGTAATGTACAGTCACGTGGACGAGCTCCTACAAGTGAAAGATGTTGGGTTTCTTATGCTAAGCTCAGAAGTCGAATAATTATAGTATCCAATCCATTTTTGGGGGCCTTTTTTATCATCTACAAATGACACTGAGTCAAAAGACTGCTAAAAAACCTGAATGGCTATATAATTATAGTAATAAACGATCGATGGCTAAAGCATGTAATGAAGGTGGAGCATAAAGGTAGTTTGATGGATTCTGGACGTAATTGAATATTACTAAAATGCCTAATATATAATTAGTATATTCAGAGTTTTAGACCAATGTTAATACTATCGATAACTTGTGATGTTGATAATGTGCATTTGCGAAAATTGTATCTTAATTTGTCTAGCATGGGATATCTGTTTCTGAATGTTACTCAAATGTCTCAACATACTTTAGACTAATGACGAAGTAAGGCGAATATTGTGGATGAAAAGTATGTGGCTAACTTAAAATAGTTGCCTATTCTTTACATGACTAAATTATGATGTATTTGTCTATTCATGATATATAAGTAAAACACATCATTTGTGCCACAGGTCCCAGAATCAACGTTCCTCGAAGCCTGAGATGGGCAGGTACTGGAGCCGTCACTGTAAGCGCAAGCACAGCTTTACTTAGCTTATTCATCGCTCGGATCTTATACTACTAAGGAAGATCTGATATTAAAGGTATTGATTTAATGTTTGTACCGTTTAGTTTACGGGCTATCACATATTTACGATAAAATCAACTCAAATGCTTATCGGGGTTGTCTAAATTGCAGAACAAGGCAGAGGAGATTAAACCATATCTAGATGGAAGGTGTATATATATTGTTGGTTAGTTTCATCAAAAACTAATTGTCTCAAATCTATATGTAAAAAATTAAATAAAAAATGTACATTTTTTCATAACTTGCTGCAAATGCAGGTATGATGGGCTCTGGAAAAACAACAATGGGCCAAATATTAAAAAAAATTAGAATGCTTGCGTGATCTTCTAAATCATTTTTATTAATATTGTTTTGTAATCATGATTAACGTGTAGTAGTCATTAATAAGAAAAAGACGGTCAGTCAAGTCGTGTTTTAATTTTTGTGTGTAGTGACAAGTTAATAGAGGAGACTGTGGGAAGGGCTACAATTGCTGACATATTCACATTGCACGGTGAGAGCTTCCTTCGGGAACACGAGGTTAGTTTTATTGTAATTATGATACGATTCTTACATCACTTAAAACCTGTTTTTCCCTTACATATGACAATAACTTTCTTTAGTACCGAGGTGTTACGAAAGTTGTCATCTATGGATCGAAATGTTATATCTACTGGTGGTGGTGCCGTTGTTAAGCCTATCAAGTGGTATGATTTGTAACATTGTTAATATTTAATATCGTAAAAAACTGTCTGAATTCTGTTTTTCTTTTTTTCTGAGGGCATAACATCTGACAAAGACCGGTGAGCACCAAACCAAAGACCTCCATCACCGAACCAAAGAGAGAAGACGATGGTGAAAACATGAAATCAACACACAAGAAGGAACAAAACGAACCCGTGCAACGCACGGGAAATCCTCTAGTTAGTTTTAAAGGTTGAACTTGTTAAATAGAGGGCTAAGTGTTTGAATTGTACTGAACTTTATTATTTTTTCGATTATATGTATCCAACCTTTAAACCCTCTATTGTGTGTATCAAACACTAATGTTTTCACAAATAATGTAACAAACCAGATTTTTGTTAACATGTAATCGATTTAATTCTTGAAAATTTCTTAACCAAAATCTGGTTCATACATAATTTGTAAAAATAAAGGTTGCATACACAATAGAAGTTTTGAGAATTGAATATATATCTTAACTATATTATAAAGCATTCCTTCAAACTTTTAAACTCTTAAAATTTAAGTAATTGAAATTACTAATTTACCTCTATTATACCTTTCACAAAATTTATCATTTAAAACAATTTACAATTAGTGACATTTCCTTAATTACAACAATAACTAATAAATAATAATAAATATCTTTATCTTTATCTTTATTAATATATAAAATATTTTCACTTTTTATTATAATTTTAAATTTTTAAATAAAGTATAATTAGTAATATATTCCTTAATGAATATAACATATAAACTAATTTTAATTTCCTTTAATTAATTCGATTACTAATTTCATAAAAAAATATGCACCCAATAAAAATAAAGACAATTCAAATTAATTGATATAAAATTTGTATTCATGTAACCATAATTTTTTAACTTTAAATGTTATTTGATTGAGTAAATTTTCAAATATTTGATTTATAATCTAAATTTTATAAAGTTAGTTGACAGTGTTGTGGTTCATTTACTCTATAATTCTAGGAAGATGGTTATCATCAAAAGTTTATATATTAAAATAATTGGTCACCGATAAGTCTTAATACCAATAAGTTGAGTAGTATTCCATTTGATACCCCTAAGGTTAATAAACCTTGTTACCATATTGATTATCCTCATTACAACATTCGAAAGTATGTGTTACCATATTTGATTCATGAAAACAGACTGAATTTGAATGTCTTGAATGAAAATATTTTTTTCGGGTTGAAAACCAGAACGATAAACGATTAGAAAGCATAGCGTCTGAATGGCTTTTAATTGTTGTTGCATCGTTGAAGGAAAATTAGTTTTTGTTTATAGAAAACATGGGTTTATACGGGAATACTATTCAAGAAATATATTTAATTTTCTTTTTGACCGAACGTGAAATTATTAGACGTCACTATTAAAAAAACAACATGACCGACTTTTGTTATGTTCGCAAATGAGCTTAATCTTCAAATGAGTCGAATTACCCCAACGGTTGAATGATCCGAACGGAAAATATTTTGCGAGGGTGTTTGTTTCACGAAATCTATAAAAAAAATTGAGTGAATTTGAATTGAATTCCTTTTCCATAACATGTTTGTTTGAAGTTTATGACGGAATTTAAATCCGTTGGAATGGTACTTACAAATTTGAGATTCTTTAGGGTAGTGGAGAAGAATTGAGAAAATCGATCATATGACATAATAATTATTATCGCTGAATGATCGAATCATAAATTGTTACCACAACATTCTTTTTATATTGTCCAAAGGGCCGAACTTTGAACTATTACACTCCATATATATGTAACGAGACAAATGATAAATTACCATAAATCATTACCCCACTGTAAATTGTTGAATATGATTTTTTAGTAAAACAAAACGGACAAAGGTTCGTACAATTTTAATGCACTTAACCCCCATATATAAACATGTACTTTACTTTAACTTTCAATACGATACCTAAACCCAAAAGCGTTTCGCAACTCGTTATACTTTTAAAGTTTGTTTACATATGCACTCGGGTAAAAAATTACGTGCAATTTTAATACTATTTTAATTTATTCATTTTTTATTTTGAAACAAATTTTTAAGCCAGATAAAAGTCACATGCTCGTCATTCACGATATCGACTGTTGCGACATTTATAAGTCTTCCATCGTCACTGATTAAAACCATCAGGCATAGCCTGGTGGGCACCAGCATCCGTAAAAACCTTGGGCCCACCCTTGTGCTGAAATATGCAGGTCTCGAGTTCGAGTCCAAGCAAGGTGATGGGTACCATTGTTAGGATATTTACCGGGGAATGCTTCCTTTGCTGGGTAGGGGGTCCGGTCACAAAGTGGCCCGTGTCAATGGTATACGCCTTTACCATTTTTTTTTGTCACTGATTAAAGTTCTTGTTTAGTAATTAGGGATGAATCAATTATATACAAAGATAATTGAATATAAAATGATGTAAGAAAAACATCAATGCATTATGTAACAAAAGTTAAAAGGTAAAATTGCTAGTAACTTTTTGTCAAAGGGCATATGGAGAACAAAATTTGAAAATTTTGCAACAAATATCGAACACTTTTGAGTTTGAATATCATGTTGAAAGATCAAGTAAAATATTGTCTATTTAATGACTGGATCCTAGTTTTAAATAAACCATACCCTAAATTCCATATTCTTATTTTAATTTTCCTCCACCTATTTCTTTCTTTTTCTTTTGACTTTGTCTACATTTTCATAATTTGATAAATAAAGTATTTAAGG
Organism: Senecio squalidus; assembly: GCA_910822075.1. Taxonomy (NCBI): domain Eukaryota; kingdom Viridiplantae; phylum Streptophyta; class Magnoliopsida; order Asterales; family Asteraceae; genus Senecio; species Senecio squalidus. The sequence continues at coordinate 15,500,397 of CAJVGC010000001.1, forward strand.
TAATTTAATATTTTAACTATATTATAAATAATCTCCTTATACTCTTAATCCCTTAAATATTAAGTTACTGAAATTACTTATTTATCTTTATTCAATTCAAACACATAAACTTTTTTAGATTAAGTTGAATTACTTATTTACCCATTTGTCATTAAATTCGATATCTTTATGATTTATTACATAATAATGCATTTAGATTTTTTTAAATTTTGATGTTTTAAGTAAGTTAACTTTTAGAGAAATATATTTAAAATATTCATTTTTATAAAATAAAAAATTAATATTTGAATCCAGAATTAATTTTTGGTATTTAATTTTTTTTTCCAATATATGAACAAGTCAGATTTGACGGGGTTAACACTAAGAAGTAAGAAGAGAAATTTTTTTAACATTTTAATATTTCAGATAATTACATTAAAATCCAAACAACTACTAATAATATTGTTGCCACATTATTTCAAAGATAAATTATTTGTAATGTATAGTATTAGCAATTTAAGTTATATTTATTTTGCTAGAAATTGTTTTGATGGTTGTTTATGTTGCATTTGTAGATAGACTATGTTTAAATGTTTGTTAAGAGATATTAAACAAGTTTTCGGGTTTTTTTAAGTTTTACTTTTTTAATAAATATTAGTGTTGATTATACAGTTTAGTTGATAATCATCTCTGATAATTATATATATAGTTTGTTGTGAAAAATTTAAAAGGTGAATATACAATACATAATAAAATGATAACAATATGTTTATTGTTTATTTATGTTGTATAATAAAGTATTTGTAAATATTTAACATTTATGTCTCAAACTACCAAGAAACTTATATTATAAAACGTATTTTGTATTATGTTTGATACATATTAAAAATAAAAATGCGGAGATAAACAGACATCTCTATAACAATTGAATACAGGCATGGTAAAATGGTCATTTTATATAACTAACTGAAATAAGTTAATCCTAATTGACTAAAAGATTGAGAGTGTATAATGTTTACAAATAAAGAGTGTGTGGTGTACTTTCAAAATCAAGAGGATTAACCATGACATATTTGTCAAATCGTAAGAAACATATTTGTAATTATCTCTACTTTATATTTAGTTATACATATATGATTTTACCAAGTAGGCTAATAGCGTAAACTAAATCGAATTACCCAAATAGGTTGAATGACTAAAGATAAAATTTTCATATATGTCTTGAATGGTCGAAGGATAAACTAATAGATGATGTAATTTTGTTAATGGTCAGAATAGATAATGTTACCCCATAATTCTACTTTATCTTGAGACGAACGAGAAAATATCGGGATTCGTTAAGACAATGTAAATTTTCGAATACAACTTTTTCACTGCCGCAACATCACACGAACCAAAAACTATTACACTCGACTTATTTATCACGAAACTACAAGAAACTGGTTAGTGCATATAAATAATTCTTTTTTTGGCATGAAGGGATACACCGAAAAGCATTAGTCCATAACTTTTTTGTGGCTCAAAGGGCGGAAATAAAAAAAAAATATTACACCTTAATTCTTTTTATAACACAAATTACCGAACAAGAAATTATTAGATGATGAATTTAACAGGGTGCTTGGTTCAAGAAATATAATGGGAATGGGAAAGATAATGGAATATAATGATTAACTAGTTTCCATTAACCTCAATTTGAAGGGTAATGAATATTACTTATTAATGGGTAATGATTGATTGATTTATAACAAACCAACCTTCATCAATCATTTTCATTTCCATTGATTACCTACTAATACCCCCAACCAAGCATGTCCTAAATAATTATTAATGGGTTTAAAAGGGTAGGATTTGAAATTATTAGATATCACCGTTTTGTGTTGTTACTTATACCATATTATAGTCATAGAGCTATTCTATCAAATAAATATAAATATTTTACCACTAGAATACACTTAGTGGAGGAAATGGTTGAATGAGAAACAATTATAGCAACCTTTTTTATGCCTCAAATACCAAACTTGAAATTGTTACCGCAAAATTCATATTAAAACACGAACGACCAAATAAGAAAGTGTTATACTTAATATATAGCCGAAAGTAACGAATAAGAAAAATGAATCTAAATAATTATTAGTGGGTTTAAAAGGGTAGGATTTGAAATTATTAGATATTACCGCTTTGTGTTGTTACTTATACCATATCATAGTCATAGAGTTATTGTATCAAATAAATATAAATATTTTACCACTAGAATACACTTAGTGGAGGAAATGGTTGAATGAGAAACAATTATAGCAACTCTTTTTATGCCTCAAATACCAAACTTGAAATTGTTACCGCAAAATTCATATTAAAACACGAACGACCAAATAAGAAAGTGTTATACTTAATATATAGCCGGAAGTAACGAACAAGAAACTAGCGAACCTCATTCTCATATCAATAATTCTTTTCCATCCCGAAAGGTTGAGCCGAAATCGTTACCGCATAATTTGTGTTGGCCCCAAAGACCGACCCATAAACCATTACTCTCACGACGTAAATCACGAGACGAACTGAAAACTACAAGAAATCATTATCGCACTATAACTTTTCGTCGCCGCTATATCGCGCGGGTTCTATACTAGTATGCTTATATATTATCTTGTATTAATCTCACTATTGATTAATGAAAACTTTTCATTATTTAAGGCCATCACCAATTTATGTATCAAAATATTAAAATGATGCAATTTTTTATGTCACACCATTTTTGTACCATTACTCTCTAATTTAAATTGCATCATTGTCTTGAGATTTGTGTTTTTTATATTATTATAATGAAAAGTTTGTGTTTAAATACAATTGTTATCGTTTTAATTACAAAAGACTTGGTTGTCGGAGCTCTCTAATTTAAATTGCATCATTGTCTTGAGATTTGTGTTTTTTATATTATTATAATAAAAAGTTTGTGTTTAAATACAATTGTTATCGTTTTAATCACACCAAATATATTTACTTTTTATTTTTAACCCTTTTGACCTTCCTTCCTTTTATTGTTTAACCCCTTTCATATAATTAATTTATATATTTGCTATATTATTAATGCAAATATTATAATATTAATCTTTAAAGGTTATATTTTCAAAACAATCTCATTGAGATCGATAAAATAATTAAAAAATGAATTAGTTTTTCTTTTACTTTTTGTATTATTTCTTTATAATTTAAAAAAAAATAGATTAATTACTTGTAAATAATTTAGTGTACATATAAAATACATTAATGATAAAACTAATTAAACATTCATTATACCTAATTTGTTACGAGCTTCAAACTCCAACAAAATTAAACAAATTCAACTAAAAAGTTCAGGAAAGTATACATATAAAATACATAAATAACAAAGTTTATTTTATTAGCGTTATTTACGAGTTAATTAAAAAATTTACTAAAAGAAATTAATATGTAATACATAAAAAAACATTGGTGTAAAAGTTTGGTGTAATACATTGAAGAAGATTTAATTTTAATGTAAGCATATTTTATAAAAATATTTTTTGTTCACCAAAATGGTACACACATTTAACTGTTACATTGGAGATGCCCTAATATATGCTCATAAACACACATGGGGTGTGGTTGGTTTAGAGAAGGTAATGGTTAGGTATTGCTATGGGTAGGGCATAGAAATGAGTATGATACCCACCATCTTTGATAGGTTTGAAATAACATTATATTTGAGGGTTTGCTTCCCATAGACAAAAACAAAACCCCTTAATCAAACAAATATAATCATAATCAAAAGTCATTATTTCATTCCCAAACCAAACACTATATTTACGGTAGTGTTTGGTTTCATTCCTATTATCTCGCCAAAAACCATCAAGTATAACTAAGGTTATAGATAACGTAAGACGTGGCGTGAATCCTCAAGGTTTGAGAGAAATGGCAAGACATTGCGTTTTTTAAGATGTGACAAGACGGCAAAAAAAATTATATATTTTATACTTTCATATATATTTGTATATATGTTTTTATTATTATTAAGATATATAAATATCAATAATTATCAAAAATTGATGTTTTAACATTACATATAATCTAAAAGAGTCACCAATTTAAAATAAAGTATCTTTATAGTCACTTTAATAAAAAAAAATTAACATTTTTCACCTTTTGTTTTTTCTTTATTTCCATAATGCATTACAGAAAGCTCGGGACGTAATGTGATAAAGTCCGCCATGGCACATTTCCATAACGCGTTACAAAATACTCTTTTAGTAAATATAAATCTAAACAATTAAACATTGATAGAAAGTTTGAATTAGATGGTTGAAAATGAAACAAAGGACAAAGAATATCCATAGAAGATCAAGATACTAATACTTCTATATTACTACTTTTCTACATAGTTGGAGAGGAGATACTTAAAGATAGTCCAATAGATATTAGGGTAGTGTTTGGTTTGAATTGATACTTTGGAGTGTATATGCTAGGAGGAAAGCCATCCCATAATATAGATTTGGGGGAACCCATATTTTATCACATAATCACTTTCATTTCATTTCTTTGATAAGTAATCCCGCAAACCAAACATGGCCCAAGTATCTCGACTTCATTTGTGAATACACCTTAAAAAATGGTTCCTAATGGTTCTTAAAATATTTTTATTAATTCTCATTTGAACCCAACAATATGAGCACTAGTAATGATTCCCCGTCTATCACTACCACGAGAACAACCACACTCGACCGCTACCGCAAAACCAACCACCATTCGCTAACCCAAATCCAATTACCATTGCTATCACAAACTACACCTCGCCAAAAACCATCAAGTATAGTTATACTAGTCATCATTTTCAAATCCTATCAAGTATAATCTTAAATTAGGGTTTATAATTTCCATCGAAAATTACTATTGTCTCCCTTTAATTGATTATATACTTCTCCTAAAAACCTATAATGGATGATCTCAATATAAAGCCTAACTTAGCTCTATATCTAATATAAATCAATGAAAACTTGCCATAGTTGCACAAAAGCAACAAATCTTGCCCGATAACGTCTTTTCTTGATCAATAGACATCAAGTTGGCTAGAAGTATCAAATATCTTATGAAAACCTCTTTTAGGCATACATTTGAAGCATGAGCTTTGGCCAATTAACTCATAGAGCTAAAAGCTAGTTGAACTCAATCATGGCAATTCAAGAAGACACATTAAAATCAGAAAATAAAACATGGCTAACAATGGCATACCCCCTTTCACCTCACATTATGAGGCGTATTTAGCCAATCGTAGACCATGTTTGAAGAATCTTACCTATCATACACCATGCATTATGAATCTTACCTAGGGAACTTAAAAACATATCAGCTACCATAATCTTTAGTTTATGAGAACTGAGAAGCAAGACGATGAATCTATATTTGTTGACCTTAGGTAAAACCGCTTCTATATGGATTCCCGTATAAGCTTTTAGTTAGGGGAATATATAAAGGAAACAAGAGAAGGAAGAAAAACATTACTGATGAGAGACGAACTTTTGATATCACAACAAAAAAGGGACTCCTGATGCAAAGTCATCTTCGTCCTGCTAAGTACCCGACCTTCACAGTTTTAGAAGGGGACCCTTTACCATCAACCCGAGCCCTCTTTAATGACCCTTTAGAACAAGGGGTCGTTTTTTCTTCTTCATTGTCTGTGTCTACTAATGTACAACCTGACCTGGTACTTATGCATAATCGTCTAGGAAGGTACACGTTGAAGTAATAGCTCACTATGACATTAGGTGACTTTGATGGAAAACATTTCAATGCAAGTTTTATAAAATCATTACCTTCTGAAACCGGCGTTTTCACAATCCGGGCAAACTTTTGCTGCTCTGAATGCTTCCATAACTTTGCAACTTCTTCTCCCATCTCGTCAAACTTCCAGATTTGGAAAGCGGGTCCCAGATCTTTCTTGATATTAGCTATTTTCTCGCTGATATGCCGCTTGACACAAAGGATGGATCCAGGGGGGTAGCAATCACAATGGTGAGGTCTCCCTCGCCCAATTACATCCCTTTCGGTTTCGGGGGTTGCATCTTTGTTTGACCAAATTAAAGTGCCTAACCATTTAGAAGAGTCAGATTTGTTGAAAGTTTTGTGAGGGTATTTCCTTTGTGGTGGACCATTCCACTCGGGCACATCAGCCTGAAACCGTGGTCCAACAGGGATTGCTAATTGTTTGTCGTCATCAAGAACGTAACTGAACCGATCTATCTTCTTAAACTGTTTTGACTGCTTCATGGCTGGAAAGTTCAGAAATTTGTCATAACATAGTTCAATAATCTTGGATCAATGACAATATCGTCTTTAAATGAACTTGCTTCTCAAGAATCACTTTGTGATGTGTATGTCCTCTGAAACAAAATATATAGAACTTACTTAATGATATGGTAGAAAACGAATGACATTTAGAATACGAAATAACATAAGAATGGAACATGTTATTGTTAACAAAGAAATATGTGCTAATGTGTTGTATGAGAAAATGACTTTAACGATATACATATATTTACATACAATAATTCAATTCTTTTCCACATTAAGCTGATCAAAATCTACCCAAGTACAATCATTTTTTGATGTTCTGTTGGTAAGTGCCACTTACGTAAAGAAACTGACTAATAGACTAAACTTAGAGAACGGCACTAATTATTTGCAGAATGACACAGGCTATTTCCAAATAAACGTTGAGCCTCTCTATATGTATCTTCCCTTTTGGCAATCTTAGTGCACCAAGAAACTTGTACCATCTCCCTCTAGTCATATTCCCGATTTGGTCATCTCAGTGAGTCACAATGAAAATAAAAAGATTGTATTTATGGATTACCACAAAGCAGTAACCGACAATCAAAATATACAGTAAGACTTTTGGAAGAACGAGTTAATGGTAAACGGATTCTTGAGATACAAGTATCGTTCTTGCTATTTATGTGAAGATTGTGAATGACCCGATGTTGTAGATGAGAAACGAGAATAGGTAATTGGCACAATTTACATCCAATCGTGCAACACCTGAGAGAATTCTTCACGATATGCTAAACTAGAGAATTAGGTAATTTGAAGACGACCTGTTCCAACTTAATCCAAAACCATGGTAGTACATGACAATAATTTTACTTTAAAGTTAAAAAATGTTTTGCTGGCACCTTTTAGAACTAAAATCGAACTATAGAGGGACCAACTCCATAAGCATATACGCAGCTTTTTCAAAAGTTGGCAAAACCACAATAAAGATGAACAATAATCAAGAAACAAAAATTAAAATTTAACATAATTATAACACTCTTTCTACAACATTAGTGCTCTACAAAACAAAAAAAACGTGCTTATGTGACTCGATTCTACTGCATTAGGGCTCATATTATGCCTGAAATGAAGCTTAACAGCCTAATGGCCCAAAATTAACCTCATTAGGCACAATCATTCCTAAATTGGGCAATGTGGAGTCTTACGTTGACTGTCATATGTTAACATGACCCGTGAACTACCAACACCACCTTAGGCCCATTGATAGGATCCAAACTTCTATTATATTAGAAGTAACAATATATGAATGAAACAAAGTCCGATTGCTTCGGAGAGGCAAAGCAACAGACACTCCCGATTGGCTTGCTTTTGAAACAAAAACCGACTCTTCTAATGACACTTAATATGAATCCTGATTTAATGATCAATCTAGCATAATAAAACAATATCACTAAATCCTATTAGCAGAGTAGCATAAATAATGATAAGCTAGTGATGTCTATTAAAAGAAATCCATACATATAAAAACACATTGGGCCGAGGGCTTAGCGTAGGCCAATCACTCACCAAGACACATAGTGGGCATGAATATTATATCAGAATCACAAGCTAAGAATTACTACGAGAGAAGTTTGTAAATTAATCCTAAGATGAAAAATGTTAAACATACCCTTGCTTATCATTTCAAGCTTGAGATAACGAAATATACAGAAACAACGGAATAAGCTATCGTAATTTCTTGATAATAGGAATCCTAGATACATTCAATAGTTTGTGCACGGTTCATACATCACAGCAATTTAAAAATGAGAAGCAAATGAAGTAGACGTCGAAATACTTAAATAAAACATCAAGTAAGTGCTTACAATCTGAAGGCCCAGTTGTAGTTTTAGATGTTCTGCACATGTAGATTAGAGACTCCTGCAAAACATCAACCTGGAAACTCTTAATCCTTGAAAGAGTTGCACGGAAAATGTAAAATTAATCAAGTGGTGTTCTTCTATAATGACTATACATCCTCGATCTCCACAAGTGTAAAAACACAGGAAACGTTTCGAATTTTCAGTTATCAGCAACTCTAAAAAGAATTTACCAAATTCGCCTTCAACTCATTTAGGAGTTTCAAATTGGAAGGTGATTTGTATACTATAAAAAATAACTTCATACACATAATGTACAAATCACCTAGCTCCGAAAAAACATTTTTCTTCGAACAAAATTTATTTTATCTTAAAGCATTAGATCGAAAATCAAAAGTCCGCATAAAGCAAAAAAGAAAATCAAAAGGAAAATTAACTAAATAGTATACCTACAAAAAAGAGGATTTAGGTTAAAAATTCCAATAACAAGAATCTATAAGATTTAGAGAATAAAGTACACAAGGAAAATAAAAATTTTAATATAATAATTTAAAATTGGACCACTATTTTGTATTAAAAAATAATGAGAATTAAATTCATTTCATTTCTATTATATTTTACAAAAAACAAATATTCTACTGTGTACTAATTCATTAGATACATAAACATGCAATTATTACGCAGATTATTAATTATAATAATATATTTAAATTACCTTTATAATAACAAGCAAAATCGTTGGTTAAAATTGAAGTCGCTACTGAATCTCCAACTCTGTAAATTGAATCTATAATCTGAAATTATGCCGCAGATCTAGAGAGAGTATGAATTGTGTATTTAACTTTTTTTAGATTACTTTAGTGACTTATTAATTGATGATTGGAAAATTAGATGAAGAAATGTTGATGATGAATTGATGATGAAGATGGAGAAGTGTTGTAGTGATAGTAAGAAATTTTTAATTTTTTTTTTATATGAAAATTTGGGGATGAGGAAAGGAAAATTAGGGTTCTAACCCCAAATTTTGATATTGGTGATTTTGGTTTAGGGGTGTTTGATATCACCACGGACCAAAGACTCGGACTCAGACTACGGACTCAGACTACGGATCCGGTCCGTGGTTCGCGTGTTTGATAAACCAAGGTTGTCACGGACTCGGTCCGTACCACGGACTCGGTCCGTACCACGGACCCATATCAAAGATTGAGTCTTTAATAAAAAAAAGTGAAGACTCATTTTTTCATTCAAAAAATCCAACTCTACTCTTCAAAGCTCATTTTTTATATGTTGAGATGATATAGAAAGGAACCAAAATTGATCTTATTTTGTCCTTTGTTCTTGATTTCGGGTACTTGCGGGCACTCTTTGTAGGAGTTAATATAATTACAGGTAACATGGGCCTAATTCTTTGTTTGAAGTTTAACGGAGTTAATATAATTACAGGTAACATGGGCCTAATTCTTTTGTTTGAAGTTTAACTGAGAATTTTGATTATGGTTCCTACTATCTTGTTAGTTAGTTGTTTTGTTTGTTAATGGTGTTTCCAACTTGGATACCTTTTGTGACAATTATTATAGTAACTGGGTTGTTTGGTTGACCATTATATGTTTGATTAAATGTTTGAGAAATAATAATAAAAAAAATATAATGCTGTAATATTAAAAATATGATGTTGTAATAAAACTTAATTGTACGCAATCATTGTTAGGTTTTCTTTTGATTTTTTTAATTTGGATTTTTTTTAAGACATTTGGATTTATGTTTAATTTAGATTTAGGGTTAATTTGGATTTTGTACGACATTCAATATAAAAATAAACAGAAGGGTAAAATAGTCATTTCTCCCAGTCAGCATAGCCAGTCCGAAGCATAATCAAACACAACAAACTCAGTCTGCACCTAACTCAGTCTGAGCTCCAACTCAGTCTGTACTCCAACTCAGTCTGTACCAACTCAGTCTGCAGCTATCAAACATCCCCTTAGTTTTTATTGCAAACTAATTTTGAAAGTCAAAATGCAGTTTACCATGGTAGGTCGAAAATGGTACCGGAACTTAGCTAAACCGGTCGAATCGACAAATAGGTCGAATTAGCTTGACGAAATTGGATCGAATATATCTCGATCCTTGACTCTTCGATTTTTTAAACCTTTGGTCGGTTTTGGTTTTTCTGTGGACGATTTGTTTTGGACTCTATAGTCAGTTATAGGTGTAGGTACTAAAAATGCAACCAATCAAATTTAAGGTATTAGAAATTTCGTTTAGCTAAGTTTAAGATGTTATTATGAACCGTTAATAGTTTAAGGTACCGAAAATTCCACTTAACTAAATTTAATTTACTATTTTGACTATTTCTGTGTTAGTTACTAGTCAGAAAAGGAAATAACAAAAATCGTCCTTAGAGTTTGATGAATTTGCAAAATCATTCTTTTCAACTTTAAATGGGCTTGTGGTTGTATTTGAAAAATTTTCAGTTTACTTTTTTCTCTTGATATACTGATTTGCTTAGACCAGATTAGTCATTTTACTTTCACCAGTAACGAGACATAAACCTACAACGACGATGGATGTACTTTCGACTTTGTAAGTAATATTTTTGCAATTTAATCAAACCACAAGGACTATTTATACATGTTTGATAGACCGAAATCTAGATATAAACAATTGAAGCAAATAAATTAAGACCTAAACCAAATGAGGGCTCTGGTTAGGCTAGCTTTAGTAAGTGAGCTTGCATATTCAAATATAATCAATAAAACAAACAAACAAATGAAAGCTTCGGTCCCTTCTTTACTTCTAGTCAAAATCCCTGCCTTTCGAGATGATTTCGGTTTCTTTATCTCCTATGGACACCATCAATAACACTATTAGCATTAAAGTTAAGAGAGTACATAATGTAAATACAACAATAAAGAACACCCTTTATACTCAGCATTTTCACTACGCCATATAAGCACCATAACGCCTTACATACTTACCGAATTATAAACATATTCACAATGCATAAAACACCATTTATATTAGTGAACACTATACAATTTCAAGGTATTAACCCAGTATCGTTGTTGCATTATACCCACTGTAATCAAACAACATTATACATAAATATCTCTATAAGTAGATATTCAATAACAACATAAAATCTACAAACAATTATAATGAAATGTAAAACGTATGGTATCTGATGAGGACAACATTAATGAGTTAGCCGACGCGTTTATGGATCAAGTGGAGCACAAGAAACGTGAAAGAAAGAAGCAAACGTAGATGATGTAATAATGATGTCATCACCAGTTGGAATGGAAATTTGATGACATCATCATTCAAAAATGCCTAATTGATTTTCTGACTCAGAATGGGACGAAATTCGCATAGTTGATGTAAATTGGGCCAACGATCAAGATTTTCGGCTTTGAGGGAAAGTTTTTGGATTTTAGTCGTTCAGGGTCGTTTAGGAGGTCAATATGACATTTTTCTATTTTCCAGGGTTTATTTTATACTTTTGGTATTCTTTTTTAATTGTTAATTAATAAGGAATGTTAGGAATTATTTTCTAATCGTAGTAGGAGTCTGAAAACTTCTTTCTGTCCTTATAAATATAGAGATTAGGGTTTGTTATTATTCAGTTTTTAATTAATTGAATTTTGATTTTTTGTCATTCCGTTTTAGGGTTTATTATCGTTTGCATCACTGTCCAAGTCTAGTATACTCACATCAAGGTTCATCTATACGTGTACTAGTTATACAACCATGTTCCCTTTTTATATCCACCCTTCCAAGTTCTTCCATTAAACCTTCAATTTCCATTTTTCTTCCTTGTTTCCTCTTTAATTTGACACATACACCCAACTTCAAACCCTTGTGTCGATTTCCACCTCGACCAAGGATAATTTCTTAAATTTTGTAAATCTAATTAAGTAGATGCACACCCATATTATTTATCAACAGTATCCTTATAATTCAAAAGTAATAAAAGCCATGTGGCAAGTTACCAATTGACAGTATCAAATAATTACGGAAGTCGTATCATCATGTAACAACATCTTTAATTGGGATTTCCTTATCAACTGATTTGCGTTAATCAACATGCACATCAATCGACTATCTTTGAATAGACTTTAAAGTCATTAATCAATTCACTCATCCTTTCATTCCATATATAATCTAGATATGGATCTTCCTTTTTACTAGGATAGTTGTGTATGTGTTTAGTTCAATCTACAAAATATTATGACAATTAGCGTGCGTGTAATTTGTTTATGGAGGCAACATGGTTTTTTTTAATTCATCCTAAACAAATGGTCTTGCATGGTCTCCAAACATCTTTAGTAGTTGGTATGATCCATGAATATCTCTACCAATAATTTTATCTATCAATTTGTGACACCTATCAAATTTGAAGTTTGACTTTGAATTCTTGATTCTTTGACCGTCGTTTATTGGTTAAATTTTGAGCTTATGTTGCATGATTTAGCTAACGTGCCATTTTTCGGCTCTTTGACCCGAACGCTATGTTGTTTTATTTGCTTACATGTTTTGTAATTACCAACGTGTACAACTTGACCTACTTGTAAAACGTGTGTTGCAAGTAAACTTTTGATTTTTGGTCAAATATTTGATACGCCTTGTCCCAATCGGTGTCTTGTACGCCTTTCTAAATTCCCAAAGTGCATCTTCCAACTTCTTTGAACAAATATTCGGATTATTGTTCACCGTCTTCTCCAAAATCCTCTTTATTGCCCGGTTGGTGTTCTCCACTTGTCCGCTCGTTTATGGATGATACGATGTAGCAAATCTGTGATTCACTCCATATCTCTTCAACGCCTTCGCCAATTGAGCATTTGCAAAGTGGCTCCCTCGATCACTGATTAAATATTTCGGCACTCCAAACCTACAAAATAAAGTTTTAAGAAAATCAACAACAACGTTAGCATTGTGTTTAGGTAATGCTTTTGCTTCAACCCACTTCGACACGTAATCTACTGCAACAAGGATATAAACGTTTCGGTCTGAAGGCTTGAATGGTCCCATAAAGTCAATACCCCAAATATCGAATACTTCACAAACTTGAATCCCGTGTTGTGGCATCTCGTCTCTTTTCGTGATATTTCCTTGACGTTGACACGCGTCACACGTCCTCACCAAAGTATAAGCTTCCTTGAAAATCGAAGGCAAATAAAATCCTGCATCATACACCTTTTTCCCCGTCACCGTTGGTCTGTAACGTCTTCCGGTAGGTCCATGATGGCATTCGTGTAAAATTCTTCGGGTTTCTCCGCCATAAACACATCTTCTAATCATACCGTCCGCACACATCCGAAAGAGATAAGGCTCCTCCCAATAGTAGTATTTGACGTCCGCAAATAACTTTTTCTTTTGTTGGTAGGTTAGGCTTTTGTTGACAATACATTCAGCTAAATAGTTTGCAATGTCCGCAAACCACGGAACATCTTCGTCTTCATTGTCATCAACATAAGCTAACCCCAAACTTGGGTTCTCCAATCGGCTCAAATGATCGGCGGCTACATTTCCCCCCCCCCCCCCCCTTTCTTGTCTTTAATTTCGATATCAAATTCCAGCAACAATAAAATCCAACGGATTAATCTAGGTTTAGCATCTAATTTAGTAAATAAAAACCTTAATGCCAAATGATCCGTGAAAAATATCGTCTTTCTCAACGTCAAAATCTCCTTCTCGGTTGTTGTGTAGTTTTGTTGGGATTCATTCAAGGTCTTGCTAGCAAAATATATCGGTCGAAATTGCTTCTCGGTCCTTTGTCCCAAAACGGCTCCTATGCAAAGTTGCTAACGTCACACATCAATTCGAATGGGAGTGACCAATCCGGTGACACCAATATCGGTGTATTAGTTAACCTATCCTTGAGTAGTTCAAACGCATGTAAACAATCTTTCGAAAAATTAAATGATATCTCCTTCTCTAATAATCTCTTCATTGGACGAGAAATCTTCGAGAAATCCTTGATAAATCTTCGGTAAAATCCTGCATGTACAAGAAAACTCCGAATCGCCTTCTCATTCGTTGGTGGTGGTAGCTTCGCAATAACCTCAATCTTCGCTTTATCCACCTCAATCCCGACTTTTGAAATCTTGTGTCCCAAAACTATTCCTTCTCGAACAATAAAATGGAACTTCTCCTAGTTGAGTACCAAGTTTGCTTCTTCACATCTCCCACTGTCCAAGTTTGCCAAACAAGCATCAATGATTCTCCAAACACCAAGAAATCGTCCATGAAAACCTCCATTGTTTGCTCTACCATGTCATGAAAAATTGCAACCATGCACCGTTGAAAAGTTGCGGGTGCATTGCATAATCCAATTGGCATCCTCCGGTAAGCGTATGTCTCGAATAGACATTTGAAAGTAGTCTTCTTCTGATCTTCAGGGTCAATTGGGATTTGAAAATATCCTGAAAATTCGTTCAAGAAACAGTAGAACTCATTCCCTGCTAACCTCTCAATCATTTGATCCATGAAAGGTAACGGGAAATGGTCTTTCCTTGTCGCATCATTGAGCTTATGGTAATCTATGCAAACTCTCCATCCTGTAACCGTCCTTGTTCGCACTAGCTCATTCTTCTCGTTCACCACCACGGTCATACCTCCCTTCTTCGGCACGCAATGAATAGGACTCACCCATGGGCTATCCGAAATAGGGTAGATAATTCTTGCATCCAACAACTTAACAATTTCCTTTTTAACGACATCCGTCATATTTGGTTTTAACCTCCGTTGTCGTTGAACAACAGGTTTTATATTGTCAAGAAAATTTACTTTATGTTTGCAAAATTCAGGGCTAATTCCAGGTATGTTTGGATATACGCCAAGCAAAGGCCTTTTTATGACCTTTAAGGATCGTCAATAATCTAGCTTTTTCGTCACCTGAAAGTCATGACGAAATAACAACCGGTAATAAATTGGTACCTTCAAGAAAATCGTATTCTAAATGTACTGGTAATTGTTTAAGCTCCAAGTCGGTAGGTGGTTCTTCGATAGAAGACTTGATCCTTATGATCTTTTCCATATTCAACTCCTCTTTCACCTCAACCTCAACTTCTTCTTCCTCGATCTTCTCGTTTTCCAACTCCTCGTTCATCTCGGTTTCCAACTTTAGTATTTCCTGCCAATCTAAATCAACACATCAATCCGAAAACATGTTTCATCGGTGGAATAAGAATGTTTCATAGCCCTATCTAACAAAAAAGTTATTCTTTCATTCCCAACCCCCAAAGAAATTTGATTATTTTGAACCCGAATGATTGCATCAGCAGTGTTTAAGAATGATCTTCCTAAGATTAGAGGTACTTTACTATCTTCTTCCATTCCCAAAACTTCAAAATCGATCGGAAAAGTAAACTTCCCTACTTGAAGTAGCATATTCTCGGCAAATCCTAACGGGTATTGAAATGATCGGTCGGCTAGTCGAATACTCATTCTAGTTGGTTTTAACACCCCTAAAACAAGTTTAGCATACAATGAATAAGGCATTAAATTTATGCTAACTCCTAGGTCCGCCAATGCATTACAACTATAGGTTTTACTAAAACTGCTTGTAATAAGGAAACTTCCTGGATCGTCCAATTTTGGTGGAAGTGTGTTTTTCACAAAAGCCGAGCACTCCGCATTCAAGAAATCGACTTGTGCTTCCGATGATTTCCCTTTCTCCGTTATGATTTCCTTGATGAACTTCCCATAATTCGGAATTCCTAAATCAAATCAACAAGAGGAACATTAATATTGACCGATTTAATCATGTCAAAAAGTTTACCGTATTTTCCTTCATCTTTTCCTTCCTTGATCGTTGAGGATATGGAATGCGTGGCTTGTACGCTTTGATTTGTGGATCCTCCACTGGTTATGATGTTTTTGCTTTAGATTGAATGAGGTTCATCTTCCTCGTCATCCTCTATCTCCAAATCGTCCACAATAAATTTTTCGCCTTCTGACCCCTCACTGTGGCGCAGTGGTGTTGACTGCGTCGCAGTGGGCATATTTTATGGGCTACTGTGTCGCAGTGGTGACTGTTGCGGCGCAATACCTGACGAATTTTCAGCTTTTTCTTCGTCGTTCTCGTCTTGATTTCTCCCGTAATTAAATCCCTAGCGTGTTGTAATTGCATTAACATGCTCGTCTCTCATCCCTGGAGGTTGATACTTCGACCCTTGATTGTTGGAATTGTTTCCTTGATTGTTTTGACGTCTCGGGTTTTGTTGAGTGTTGCTCGGTAATTGACCCGGTGGCCTATTCGAGAACCGCTCATTCATACGATCAAACTTCCTCTCCAAGTCTTGCATCGCCTCTTGCTGATTTATTTGTCCTTGCTCGATGTGATCGCTCATTACCTTTATTGAAGTTTTTATACCTCCATTCTTCGCATTTTGAGTTTGAATGAAAGTTTTCAACAATTCTTTTACACTTTGATCATCTTCATCCTTCGGTGGGTCAGTATCATATCTCGGTCGTCGAGGTGATCTCGTGTTGTTTCTTTGCCATTGATTATCTCGGTTGTCACCACGGTTATAGTTACCTCCGCAGGTCTGCCAATTTCCTCCACGATTAGGATAGTCATATTGTGCGTAATTGACATCCTCCACTTGACGATCACACTCACTAGCATAGTGAGGTCCTCCACAAATTTCACATCCGTTTTTAACCATGTGAACATCCTTCTCTAGTCTTCCCATGCGCTTTTCAATCTTGTCCAACATAGTCTTGATTTCCTTCACGATTGAGGAAACATCATTACTACTTTCCGCTTGAGCAATGGTGCCCCTTGATCTTCTTCCTCTACCATCATCACGGTAATCTCTAGATAAAATTATCACCAATTTGTCTTCCATGAGGTTGTACGCTTCGTTGGTTGATTTGGACATAAAATCTCCTCCTCCGGCTAGATCTAATTCATTATGAGATTATTTATTCAAGCCGAAGAAAAAGAGTTATACGATTATATCTTTGCCCAATCCGTGTCAGTGACAGTTTCTCAGCATCTCTTTCAACCTTCCCCATGCTTCGGTTGATGTTTCTTTTTCTTCTTGTCTAAAACCTCGATTGTCCCTCAAAAATTTCCTACCCAAGTCGGGTGGGAAAAACCTCTTGATGAATGCTTCCCTCATCTATGTCCAAGTAGTTATCGTGTTCTCCTACTAACTCTTCAAACCATACCTTCGCATCTCCGGTGAGTGACGGAGGGAACAACCTTGATTTAACGTTGTCACTCTTTCCTTCCCGTATTTGAACATCTCACATAACTCCATGAACTTGGCTATGTGCTTATGTGGATCTGACCGGTATCCCCCATCGAATGTGGTGTCTTGAATCATCTTCAGATGATGACCCTTGATTACAAAATCCTACCCAAGTGAGGGGTGGTAATAGCCGACCCTCGGGTGGGTGGCACTGCTACGGCTGCAGCCCGTCAGGTGCATCGGTACATCTAAAAGATCCATCTCAACTGTTTGTGGTTTTGGTTTCTCCTCTAAAGATATCTCCTCAACTTCTGAATCTGAACAATTTTCACCTCCTAAGGAAGACTCGGTGTCTTCGAATTTGACTTTTGAGAAAGGTCCAAACGCTTGTGGAATCGGAATTGATTGGTCCGCGTGCTTCTTGTGCGTCTGCTTGATACTCCTAGATTTGACAAATGAATCCTGAGTGGTAACCCCGGAGACCTTGTGTTCATCAACTGCTTGAATACCTATGAAGACAAAAACAAAAAACCGTAAAACGCACCGATGTAATAATCAAATAAAAGTAACTTTAAGTATGTTAATACTTAATGGATCGTACCACAAACTTGAAACAAAAACTAAAAAATCAGTCCCCGGCAGCGGCTCCAAAAACTTGATGTGTAAAATTTAGTTTTAATTTTAAAAACTCGAAATACTTATTAACTCGACTACAAATTTATAGGTAGTGGACCTAATCGCGTGTAATATAGGAAATAGTAAGTCATGGGTCTTTCGTAGGGACTGAATTAGTTTAAATAAAGAATTAATAAGACTAATTTGTTTTTGGTTTGCTTTGTGACCGAATTGTCACGTTGCTTAACTAAATTACGAAAAGTGATTAAAGTAATTGTTCGTTGAAAAGTTGATTTTTTTTTTATCAATTAAGGAGAATACTCTCTTTTGGGAACTTCACTAATGTTTAAATTAACTTACGTAATTGAATATTGTTTTTAACTTCTTATATATAATTAAGTTCTTCTCGAATACCTAATTAACTTTAATTATGTCAAACTCTATTGTTCATCTCGAATACAGTAAAAAGTCCTAGATAACTAAGCGTTAAGAAACAAGCCGGTGTTTTATGATATAATCTTATAAAGCTTCCTCTGGAATAGCTCATCTAGTTTTCCTAATCCAATCTCTTGTAATTATTAACTAGCTTTCTTGTTTTAGTCTAATTATCTAAGTTAGTATTACTAATTCCTCTCGAATATTAGCAATTCTAAACCAATTAAAGACCGATTGATTTATTTCGTTCAATTAAATAACCGAACTCTATATTCCTCTCTAATACCTGGAATATCGACTAATAAATTGAATATAAGTAACTTTGAACAATATTTAACACGTAAACAATAAAGGTTCTTCGATTAAACGTAAACACCTAAAAACATTCAATCACATAAAGCTAAATCATCGCAAAAGGTCCATCACCAAACAAGTGATAAAGTTATTAGCTACTCATGTTCATAATAAAGTAAACAAATAGAAAAGATGTAGACATAATACCAATAATTCGATAAATTAACGTAAAGATTGCGAGAAACTATAATTTTGAAGATATAACTCCAAAACTAGGCTTATAACTCTCCTTGCAGCTCCGCAACCGATTATTGAACTCCAAAATCGAATGCCAAATGGTGATAATTACTTGTGAAGTTTTGGTTTGTATTTATAGGAAGAAATCCAGATTGCTTAAAACTTCTCACTGCGCGTCGCAATAGCTATGGACTCATCGCAGTTAACAGAGCATTGCAAGAGGATATAGAGGGGAAATTTTGAACTGAAGAGAGAAATGAATGGTATCAAAGCTAGGATGACATATCCTGTCATCCCATGATCAAGTCCTTTACAAGGAAGGAACTTGATCTTCGATGCTTCTTCTTCAGAAATGTACACTGGAGATTCCATGCCCATGCGACAAGATGCAGGATATCAAACTCCTACAACTGGAACAAGAGTGTCTAAACCGATCAATGGAACCAGGGTCTCGACGATGCGTGATCATAAGAATGTTCAGAGACCATCGCTTTAGATACCTGGTACAGGTAACATGTCAAATGTATTTCATGCTGAAACTAACAATTCGTAGGATTCAAGTATTAGCCCGAGTATGACGAGGGAACTGGAGAATTTGAAAGCTATAGTACAACCTATCCTGGAGATGTCTCTATCAGCTCACAATGAATCAAGATTCGCTCCACCTATATGCAACGCTGAGATCCCAAAGTGGTTTCATACTCCGAGCATGAAGCCGTATGATGGAAGTACTGATCCAGAAGAACACGTTGCTCAGTACAGGGAAAGTATGGAGATCATACCTATTCCCGCTGATCTCAAAGAAGCTTGTTTAAGCAAAGGCTTTGGAGCAACCTTACCAGGGGCAGCCTTAAAATGGCTACTTAATGTTCCTCCTTATTCCATTACTTCTTTTGCTCATATGATCAATCTATTTAATAATCAGTTTTGTTGCAGCAGGATCTTCAAAAAATTGACTACTGACCTTTACAGGGTAACTCAAGTTAATAATGAATCTTTTAGGGACTTCGTAGGAAGGTTTGGGAGAGAAGCCTTAGGGATAATCATTGAACTTTACAGGAACAAGCCGTATTCAAGAACAGACAATCACAGGATCAATGCATTAGAAGAAGAAGAAGAAGGAGAAGAGTATCATAAGATCATATATTATTGCTTTTCTGTTGATATTGTAGGTTTAATATATGCTATGCATGGTCTAGGGGATAAGGAAAGGTGGCCAAGGAAGAGTGAGCCAGGAGCCAATTGGAAAGACAAATCCAAATGGTGTGCGTTCCACAAAGATTTTGCTCACACCACAGAGAATTCCATCGCACTAAGAAAGGAGACCAGTCATCTACTAAGAAATGGGCACTTAAACTAGCTCTTAGGAAAAAAGAATAGGGATCACAGTAGAGATTTAGATAGGAACAGAGATGTGAATGATCACCAAGATCAATCAAAGATACCTCAAAGAGCAAGATCTCCTCCTCCGGATGCTAAGGTAATCAACTTATATCTGGTGGTTCAGATATATGTGGTACCTCTTATTCTGCATCTAAGAGGCATGCAAAGGAGACAAAATCGGAAAGAGGATCAAGGATAGCAAGGACTTCTAGCCTGACGGAGAAGACAATATTGTCATTTGACGAAGAAGACAGAGATAATGTGTATGAACCTCATCATGATGGAGTGGTGGTCACGTTATATGTGGCAAACCATTTCGTTCGTAGGATCCTGATTGATGGAGGAAGCTCCGTCAATATCATTCGATTAGAGACTTTGAAGAAAATGAATATCTCAGATACTAAAATCATCACCAAGTCTACTGCGCTAGTTGGATTTAGTGGCGATATCAAAAATACGATCGGGGATATCAAGCTACCAGTCTATATAGAGGGAGTGAATTCTATTCAAAGTTTTTGTATTATTGACACTTTTTCTAGTTATATTATCATACTAGGAAGGCCTTGAACTCATGATATGCAGGCAGTTCCATCGACCTACCATCAATGGGTGAAGTTACCAACGCCTTGGGGAGTAGTCAAGATAAACAGTGATCAGCAAGAAGCTAAAGATTACTATACACCTCAATGAAGTCTACGACCAAACCGATACAAGTGTAGCAACTACAAAGCCAAGAGATCCTGAAACCTAAGGATCACGACGTAAAGGAGGTGATCCTAGATCCTATGTTCCCATAAGGTAAGGTGCTCCTCGAAACAAATATTTCCAAGGATCTCGAAGAGGGACTCTTGACATTTTTGAGGCAGAAGAAATCAACATGCGCATGGAAGCCGGAAGATATGACAGGTATATCCAAAGATGTTATAACTCATAAACTTGGTCTTGATCGCAGCTTCAAGCCATACAACAAAAAAGAAGAAAGTTCGCTCCAAAAAGAAACCTGATCATCCAAGAAGATGTGCAAAGATTATTAAAGACTGGGATGATAAGGGAAGTTAAATTTCCAAGATGGTTGGCAAACGTTGTGTTGGTACAGAAGAAAAATGGAAAAGGGAGAGTATGTGTGGACTACGCTGATCTCAACAAAGCATGCCTTTGATTCTAACAAATTCAGATGGAGCCATCGGACCAAGATGACAATGCTTTCATGACCTCTACAAGTATTTATTGTTATAATGTTATGCCTTTTGGATTAAAGAATGCAGGTGCAACATATTAGAGGATGGTCAATATGATGTTCCGAGATCAGTTGGGAGATACTATGGAGGTTTACATTGATGATATGGTGGTAAAATCAAAGAAAGCAAAGGATATCTTGAGAGACCTTGAAGTAGCATTTGAAATCCTGGATTAGTACAACATGAAGCTGAACCCGGCGAAATGAAACTTCGGTGTGGAAGCAGGAAAGTTATTGGGGTACATGGTAACCAAAAGAGGAATAAAAGCAAGCTCGGAGCAAATAAAGGCCATCTTAGATTTGAAATCACCGTCGAATCCTAGAGATGTTCAGAGTTTAACAGGAAGACTTGCGGCCTTGAATAGATTCATTTCAAGATCATGAGACAAGTGTAAGGAATTCTATGATATCTTGAAGAAGAACAAAACATTCGAATAGGGAGACAAGAAAGAGACATCCTTCAAGAATACTTGTCAACGGCACCCTTGTTAATGAAACCAGAAGACAGTGAACCTTCGTCCTTTATCGTCGATTTTTCCATTTTATAACCATTTCATCTTACACAAACCAAAAACGAAACAAATATTTATCTTTGAATAAATTTTTGTAAGCTTTTTATATTTTATGAAAATAAAAACAAACTAATAAGAGGCAACTAATAATAATTTCATTAAGCATAACTA
Source organism: Senecio squalidus (assembly GCA_910822075.1). Classification (NCBI taxonomy): domain Eukaryota; kingdom Viridiplantae; phylum Streptophyta; class Magnoliopsida; order Asterales; family Asteraceae; genus Senecio; species Senecio squalidus. The sequence goes on from CAJVGC010000001.1 coordinate 15,522,601, forward strand.
ATAAAATTGGACATAAGCTATTAATATCTGTATAGGAGTTAACTTAATCGGGTTATATGGGTTATGCAGGTTACCCAAATGAAAATAAAAGACCCATACCTATACCCATATAAGCTTCGGGTTATTCGGGTTTGACCCATTTAACCTGTTTAACCCATTTAACATGACCCATTTAACCCTAACTCATTTTGGGTCGGGTAGGTTATTCGGGTTCGGGTAAAAACGACACCCCTACTGTTAGTTAAGGATCATGAAGGTCAACAACAACCAGTCTACTATGTAAGTAAAAGTTTACTCGATGTTGAAACCAGGTACTCTCATCTTGAAAAACTTATATTAGCATTAGTTATGGCTTCAACAAAACTTAGGCATTACTTTGAAACACACACCAGATATGTCAGGTAGGATGGCTAAATGGTCAATAAAATTAAGTGCTTTCAGTTTAATATATGAACCTAGAACTGCAATTAAGTCCCAGGCCTTAGCTGGCTTTGTGGCTGATTTTACTAATGATCTCATATAAGAAGTAGAGTTAGAGGTACAACAACTAAGCGAAGTTAAGGAAAAGTGGACTTTATATACTGATGGTGCTTCTAATGTAAGAGGAACTGGATTAGGGATCATACTAAAATCGCCACAAGGGGATATCATACCACAATAAATTAGTTGTGAATTTCAAGCAACAAATAATGAAACCGAATATGAAGCCTTAATAGCAGGATTACAGTTAGCTAAAGATATGGGGGTAAAATATCTTCAAGTTTATGTTGATTCTTTGTTAATTACTAATCATTTTTGTGGATCTTATACAGTAAGAGGAGAGAAATTAGTATTATATTTGGATATAGTTAAGAAGCTTGCAGAAAGCTTCAAAATATTTAACATTGAATAGGTACCAACGGAGGAAAACGCTGAAGAAGATGCTCTAGCAAATCTCGGATCTGATCTTAGGATCCCACCAAGTTGTAAGATTCCAATCATACATGTTATGATCTCGGCGATAGACCAAGATACTCATGAGAAGGGTCAAAGGTTTTGAACATCGATGATCCTGAAAGACAAAATGCTAAGGATACTTCTAGATCATGGACCTCTCCTATTATCAGACACCTGCAGGAAGACGTGATCCCTGATGGCGAGAAAAACCACAAAGCATTCAAAATGAAGGTATCTCATTTTATTTCAATACATGGGATACTATATCGAAAATCTCTTGCAGGTCCATATCTGAGATGCTTGGAGGATCATGAAGCGCAAGTGGTACTTAAAGATATACACAAAGGAGATTGAGGCAATCACGCAGGAGGAGGGGCACTCTTTTCAAAGACCTTAGGGACAGGATACTACTGGCCCACTATGAGAAAGGGATGCTAGAGAATATGCCCAGAAGTGTGATCGTTGCCAAATACATGGGAACATTCCTCACCAACCGGCAGAACCAATATATCTGATCTTAGCTCCATGGTCATTCATGAAATGGGGAATGGATATCGTTGGAAAACTACTTAAGGCTCCAGGAGGAAAGGTATTCATGTTAGCAATGACCGACTCTTTCTCAAAATGGATAGAAGCTGAAGCATTAGCTCAAGTTAGGGAAAAAGAGGTAGTTTCATTTTTTAAACGAAACATATTGACAAGGTTTGGAGTTCCGACTGAGATCATATGTGATAATGGATCCAAATTCATAGGGAAGAGAACAACGAACTTCTGTGAGAGTTGGGGTATTAATATGATCACCAAAAGCAAATGGAAAAGCACAATCAAGTAACAAGATCATCATAAACAAATTAAAAAAGAGATTGACTGACAAGAAAGGAAAATGGGCTCAGGATTTACCATTTGCATTATGGGCAGATAGAACAACTTCTAAGAGCGCAACAGGTGAAACTCCTTTTTCGTTGGTGTTTGGGGCAGAAGTCGTGATCCCAATAGAAGTGGCGATCTCACCTGCAAGGTCTAAGTTTAAAGACTATGAGGCGAATTCAAAGCTGTTAATAGATGATCTCGATACAGTGGATGAGATTAGGGATCTCACTAAGATAAGAATCGCATCATATCAGCAAAGAATCTCGAGATCATGTAACAAGGATATAAGGATAAGAAGATTTCAATTAGGAGACTTGGTCTTAAGGAAAGATTTTCAAAATACAATGAATCCAACAGATGGGAAGCTTGCACCAAAGTGGGAAGGTCCTTACTTGTTTGATTCTGAAGCTGGAAAAGGAGCTTACTGGTTAGCTATAATAGAGGGAAGCATGGAATGCCATCCACTTGAAAGCATATCATATGTAAGTTACAAAGTAAAATTTATTAACTTGAAAAGGTATGTTTTCTATCCTTTTATTTTATCTTTTTATTTCATTTCTTTTATTACTTTATTATCACACTTACTGACTTAAGCATCGGAGGGGTGTTAGCCAAAACTAACACCCACCATCACCCAAGATTTTGTTGTTTTCCAGTTTGGACATCGTCATTTAAAGATAGGGGTTGGACACCCCTCTAAAGTTTAATGAGATAGCTAATCTCTTCTAAAGGTTAAAGGTATTCAGCTTTCTAGAAAAGAGGGTTTATACACCTCACTAGGAGCGCATGATGTTCGATCTTAGAATCAGGGTTATGGGATCTTGATATTAACAGTGTCCGACAACCTCATGATCATTGACCTAAGAATCCAACTAACACGAATTGTTAACACTATGTGCACGATGATGTTAATCCAAATGGTTGTCACACTGTCATGTCATGCAATTGGTTGTAACATATTCGTGTTACCAAGGGTTCTAGCATTAACATGTCACTAAACTGGCGGAGTCCCAAGTTCCCCAAGTGATCATCGACTTAGTCCCCAAATTTCTCATGATCATTGGTTATCCTTTGGTTTTGGCATTGTCATGTCACGAATCTGGGGAAGTCCCAAGTGACCATCGTCTTAGTCCCAAAGTTTTCCATGATCATTGGTTATCTTTTGATTTGACATTATCATGTCACGAAATTGGCTTAGTCCCAAGATTTTTATATCATCAGTTAGACCTCATGACCCTTAAAGACCTATGATCATCAACGATCTCACATGGTTGTTAGCATGACTCTAAGATCTATTATGATTACCTGGTATTAAAGTCTAAGTCTCATCTTCAAGAATGGGGACATCCTTATGAAGGATCATGAGCAGATAATGTACAAGATCCAGAATGCTCTATGACAGGTTTGAAGTTAGAGTTTTTCTAAGGTCTATTAAACATTTTATCAAGGATCACAAAGTGATCTTACATTTTTTCCCAAACGGTTTAGACAAAATAATTTCTTCATAAACAATCAAGATTTCATAAACAGTACCATATATGCAAAAAACCAAAAGTTTTATGGCTAACATGAACCATATATAAAATTTGAGTGGCCAACATAAACCACTCACCAGCAAGGCTAACTGCGCCAAGTTAGCCTCACCCCAAAGATTACCATTGTTTATCACACCCCTGGTCGCTTACAAATAAATATAAATAGTAATGGGATCAGGCATGGTCATCTATACCCTCATTGCCCACCGGAACATCAGATCCTTTTGCCCCGCTCTCTTGAGTCACCTCTTTGATCACCTTCTCACCAAGATCATAGCTCTGCCCGCTTTGACTTCTTTCTCGATCATCTTCTATAAATTTATCCTCAAAGATCGAACTGGCCAAAACTGAGTTTCAAGACCCTTAGCAACAACTTCATCGGCCATACAGAGTCGACATTCGTAAATGGCGATAGAAGCATCACGCTTTACGCCCAGTGAAAGATCGTTGAGTTCCTGGGAATGTTGTGGCCTCATTTCTTCAAGAATTGTGGACAATTTTTCACTTACTACCAGGGAAGTGCTAAATGATTCAAATTTGTTTCGAAGAATATCAACAAATTTCTTGCACACCTCATCATCCTCTTTCACAACACCAAGAGCAGATAGATCATTTAACAAGATTTGAAACCTGGTATGTACATCAGCAAGTGACTCTTTTTCCTTCACATAGACGTTCTCAAACTTTCTGATCAAACTATTCAGCCTCTGTTCTTTCACCACTTGCACTCCTTCATAGGATACAGTGAGAGTATCCCAGATTTCTTTTGCTGATTTATATCCAACAATCTTAGAGAATATTTGTTCTGACACAACATTTCCCAATATGCTTCTAGCCCTTGGGTATAGATTAAATAGTTGTCTGTCTAATTCAGTCCATTGAGATTTTGGGGTCTGAACCCATCTGGGTCGTTAGATAACTTTGTCTCCTTCTTTCACTTCTGGAATTTCTTTTCCATGAATAATGGGTCCTTCAGTGATTGTCCTCATCATTTCATCGTGAATACCAGAAAAATGCCACTCAGCTTTGAGTTTCCAATTGGCAAAGTTATGTCCATTGAAGATGGAAATTCCTTTTCCAGCCATGGCAGGTGTTTGTGATGATGAAGACATTTTAGTTTATTGAGATTTTACTGATTGATCGTTTAAGATTTGTAAATATTAAAATTTAAATCTTATTTGCTCTGATACCAGTTGTTAGGCCTGAGTAAGATCTCAATTACTAGATATTAAAATAATTAATTAATCTTATATGATTGAATCAATTAGAAAATGAGTATTCAAACGTTAATTATCACTCTTGATAAACACACAGTTCTTGTTAATAAATTATAGCGGAATTATAACAAATGACAAGAGATTGAATAACATGTAGTTGATTCAAAGAAAAAGTGCAACCGCTTACAAGACTCAAGCCCTATTTATACACAATAAGAGAGAGCTTGATAAGTACGAATCTTAGAAAATCTTCTAGAAAGATAAAAGATTTTATCTAACTAACTACCTTGTCTTTCGGCTCAACACACATTATGGAGCTGACTACTCAGACCCATAATACCTTAGAATATTTTAGTCACTCATACTCAAAATAACTCAGACTCAGAATTTAATTAAACAGACTTATAATTTGAGTTTAATTGGTGATTTTCGCAACAATCTCCCCATGTCTGTTTATATTAAAATCTTTTTACAATGACGCACACTGTAGAAAACAAACACAAACTAAAACACATTAATACAAAATAAAAAGTTTGTGATAAAACTACTTCCTTCTCCTTGACTTTGATTTGGATTTCAACATTGAATCCCAAACTGTTGGCTTCAAAGCATCTTTAGTCCATTGCATTCTTTCAGTCTTCCATTTCATCAAACTTTTCAGTTCTTCATCAGTCTTAGAGTACAAAAGCTAATATTCTTTCTTAATCAATTCCACTTTATCATACTGAGTTTCCATTTCTTCAGTTCTTCTTAAGTTGTTAAACAACCAACTTATCAGCTTCATTCTAAATGGTTGACATTGATCATTGGTGCACTAATTTAGTAAAGCAAGACAATGATAAAGAGATGTCTTGTTTAAATCTTCCATTGCTTGAAAACATTCTTCACCAGCACATTCAATGTAGCATAATCCTTCAAGTTTATCAGTTTTGACATAAAAATTTTCTTGAAAGAATATACCCGAGGGTACATGATGCTTGTTTCTAGATTCCAACTCAAGAGATTTAGCTCCAGCATGAACTCTGTTGATAGTACAAAATTTTCTATAATCTTCTTCAGGAATCAGTTCCAAGAAATAAGCAGCATTTACATTATATATGGCTTCCCTCTTAACTTCAGTCTGATACTCAATGTTTCCAATCCTTGAGATCAGCTGTGCAATTCTTTTCCATTCCTCCAGCCCTAGAGTATACATTCTATTCACAACAATTTTGAATATGCTATTTTTGAGTAAGCATTTTAGCACCAAACCTTAACCTATTTAGGTACAATCCAAATGATTTATTTTACCACCCAGTGTATTCTTTGTGATGTGGTTTTCTATGTATTCCACCCTTTCATGCTCTCTTTCAACTCTTTAGCCATCTCTTGATCAACTTCAGTTCTTTCCTGTTCTTCATCAAATGCCAACTGATCTTCTCTTTTTAGCTCAGCTTCAAGATCTTCAGCAGCTAGATCACATGAATCTTTCTCCACAATTGGTTGGTCCTTAGTTTTGTCATCAAATCTTTCAAGATATAGATCTTTGACATATTCTTTGTATGCTGCCACTGTCATACCAGTATTGAAAGCTAAACTTTCCAACTTGGCTTGTCTCTCTTCTTCAGTCAATTCAATCTTTTTAACTTCTTTAATTTGACTCTCAGCTTCAACTTTTTTATTCCCCACAATCTCCATCACCATTTCTTCCTCACTTTCAGCTAATGAATCTGACAGATCACTGTAGTCAGTTTCAAACTGTTCTTTAATACTTTTAGTTTTATGATTATATATCAGCTTCCTTTTATACCTCTTTTCTTTCTCCTCCCCCTGAGTAGAAGACTCAGCTCTTTTTATCTTTAGATCTTTCTTGGGTTCAGACTCACTTATTGCTTTAGCATATTCCTCCCCCTGAGTCTGAGCACCCATTGAAGGTTCCCCAACAACCTGCTTTCCCTGCCTCAGAGCCCTGACTTCAGAAGTCAGACTCACCACTAGTTCTTTAAAACCAACCACCTCATTTGTATTTTGTGCTTTTAGATCCCTTACCTCAGTCTGCTGTGCACTCAGCTTGACATCAAATTGAGTTGACATGTCTTGAATAGCTTTCAAGAAGACAGACACAATCATAGCACCCTTAGACTGAGTAATATTAGTAACAAATGAAGTAGGTAGGGTTGGTATAGCCTCACATCTCTCCTGTTAACTAGGAGAGAGATCTTTGGCCATAGAAAAAGAAGTTTGTGCCTCACTCAGTTTGTGGAGCAAGGCATTGGCAACTTGTGTAGTAGAGTGTAAGATGTTGTATGGTTCAGAAGTGTGTGCCTATACATAACTGGTGAAAAGAGCCTTTGGAATAGACTTTAAAACTGAGGGGGGTTGTCCCATACTAAGTACAGGGATATCCAGGAGTGGGATATCATCTTCAATGCTTGCCACATGTGTCCGTGTGGCAGCAGTAACATGTTTCTCCAAGCTGACTACACTAGATTGGCTTTGGGTAGTCTGAGTAGTCACAACCACCTTCTGCTCTAGCAGATGGAGAGTGGGGTGATCTACATCATTGAAGGGTAGTTCATGACTGTCAGCCTCATGGTGTGATATGTCCATTTGTGCTTGATTTGGTGTGGGGCTGAGTATGTGATCATTCTCTATTGAACTTGGTAAATCCAATAAGTTGGCCGCTTGATATGCAAGTATTTCAAGCTGAAAGTTGGTGAGTTCCTCAGACTGAGAGGTTTTTCTCTCAGTCTGAGTTGAAGAGAAGGAGATATTCATACCTGATTCTCCATGGGGAGAATTAATCTCTAGATTTTCTCCATCAAGCCCATCCCCATCAATCCCAACCTCAGCATTCATCAAAGTTTGATCACGACTGCCGTCAATTCCATCCTTTGGAGGTACAACATAGTCCTCATTTACAGAAACTGAGTTATCAGACTCAGTTCCTTCAGGATCAATGAAAGGATTGTCAATCCACTGAAGCATGACATGAGTTAATCCCACCTTAGCCTCAGTGATTGTGATATAAGGAAAAAATTTGGATGTCAGTCTGGGAAGAGATTGCCTTTCCCAAAACGTTTTTCAAAACAGAGTGAAAACACTCTAATAAAAGGAACATGCTTGGTTCTTTTTGGTTTCAAAACAAGAGAAATAATTTCATCAAAATAGAGTTGTGAATAGGAAATTCTCCTTCCTGTTACCATAGAATGGAACATGTGAGTTTCAAACTCATTCATCTCATTTGATGTGCCCTATTTACCCCCCAAGCATCTTGTAATGCTTGAAAACAAAAACTTCCATTTACCAGTGAACATTTTGTAGTCAATAACCCCCTTGACCACAAGCTGACCTACCAACGAGAATGCTTTATTCTTGTCTTGTTGCTTGGTCAGTCTGGGTTGAAACCCACCTTCACCAGCTTCCTGTGCAGTAGGAAGAAGTAATGTCGCTTTGATCGTTCTTCAGTGATGGTGATGGTTTTCCTCCCATTATTATAAGTCCCTTGGATAGCATCTTGATTGTCATTAGCTCGATAGGTGTACCACCATTCACACAGAACCGGTGGATACATGACTGTTTCTTGAAAGTACGCGCCATATAAAGGATGGGAAACCATGAATTGACATATCTGTTCAAACCCTTGATTTACACGATTTGGCGGTATGATCACATCTGCCACCCTGTTGTTGTCTTTGACCTTAACCCGTCCATTCGCCACCCTGTTGTTGTCTTTGACCTTAACCCATCCATCAAACTCAGCTCCAACTACCATACATGGCTGGATATGCAACATCATGTTTGCCATTGATCGTTGATTGATATTGTATTCGCCGAGAATGAGATCAAGAAAAAGAAGAGAGAAGAATTGTTAGGTCAATCATCCAATCCAGTTGAATTTAAACTATAGAAGCGAAAAATTAGAAACTTAGTTAAGGTATTTACATAAAGAACACTCAGTTTGACAAGTATATACAACTGACCTCTATACCTGAGTTAAAAAAAACTAATAAAAAAATGAAGAAAAAAAATAAATTTAAAAAAATATTCTCAGTTAAAAAATTAATTAATTTTTTTTAAAAACATCCAGTCTGAGCACCCAATCAGACTGAACTTTTCTCAGTCTGAGTAACCAGTCAGACTGAGTTTTTGAAACTTATTTAACTTGAACGATTTAACATCCCTAGTTCTCCCAATAGATGAAGAACATGTCCTCACTCAGAGGCTTTGTAAAAATATCTGCTAGCTGATGATGAGTGGCCACAAACTCCAGTCTGACCTTCCCTTTTTCAACACAATCTCTGATGAAATGATATCTAATCTCTATGTGTTTTGTCCTTGAATGGAAGACTGGATTCTCAGTGATTTGTATGACACTTTTGTTATCACACATGATTGGAGTGTTGTTGATCTTGATGTCTAGATCAGCTAGTTGATGTTTCATCCATAACAGTTGTACACAACAACTTCCTACAACAACATACTCAGCTTCAGTAGTGGAGGTGGCAAAAAAAATTTGCTTTTTACTAGACCAACTAACTAGTTTTCCTCCCAGAAGCTGACATCCTCCTGATGTACTATTCCTATATAATTTGCATCCTGCATAATCTGCATCTGAATAACCAGTTAGATCAAATCCATAATCTTTAGGGTACAAAAGTCCAAGATTTGGAGTACCCTTAAGGTATCTGGATATTCTTTTTACAGCTTTCATATGAGATTCGTTTGGGTCAGCTTCATATCTTGCACATAGACATGTTGAAAACATTATGTCTGGTCTACTTTCAGTGAGATATAACAAAGAACCAATCATACCTCTGTAAGTTGCTTGACAGGCTGACTTACCAGTTTTGTCTTTATGCAACTTATCAGAAGTGCTCATGGGGGTTTTCATCTCAGAACATGAGTTAAAAGAAAATTTCTTTAAAAGATCATGAACATATTTACTTTGGTTTATTAAAATCCCATCTTTCTTTTGTTCTACTTGTAAACCCAGAAAAAATGTGAGTTCCCCCATCATACTCCTTCTGTATTCATGTGACATCAAGTTTGAAAACCAGGTACACAACTTTTCATTTGTGGATCCAAATATGATTTCATCAACATATATTTGAACGAGAATAACATGACCTTTTACTTTCTTTATGAAAAGTGTTTTGTCAATTGACCCTCTTTGAAACTGATTTTTATGAAGAAAGACAGACAGAGTATCATACCATGCCCTAGGAGCTTGTTTGAGACCATACAAGGCTTTCTTAAGTTTGTAAACATGATTAGGGAAGTTTGGATTTCCAAAACCCGGAGGCTGCTTTACATATACTTCTTCCTTCAGTTCACCATTCAAAAAGGAACTCTTCACATCCATTTCATATACCACAAAATCCTTGAATGTTGCATACGCTAGAAACAGTCTAATGGCTTCAGTTCTTGCCACATGAGCAAAGGTTTCATCATAATAAATTCCTTCCTCATGTTTATATCCCTGTGCAACCAGCCTAGCTTTGTTTCTGATCACCACACCATCTTTATCAAATTTGTTTATGAAGATCCATTTGAGTCCAATGATGATCTTTTGTAATAGGAAAGGAACTAATTCCCATACATCATTTCTAACAAATTCACTCAGTTCCTCTTGCATTCCATCAACCCAGTCTTCATCCACAAGAGCTTCTTCCACCTTCTTTGGTTCCATCAGACTGAGAAAGTTTGTGTAAAAGCAGAAATTAGCAGTAGCTGACTTGTTTCTTGTTTTGACACCATCTTGTAATGCTCCAATGATGTTAGTTAGTGGATGATTCTTGACAGTCTTGACATTTCCTGAATCTGATTGTTGACCTTCTTCATTGTGAGTCTGAGCTTCATCAGACTGAGTTAAGTCAGTTTGAGCAGGTTCATACTTATCACTTTGATTATCTTTGAATAAATTCAAGGGGAATTCATCATCTTCACTCTCAGATCCTTGTGCTTGTCTTATGGAGTCTACTTGATCTTCAATCTGAGTTGGATCAGAATCAAAAGATGTAACCAACAGTTCATCACACAGATGATTGATGGACACTAGATCAGACTGAGTAGTCGGTTCATCCTTTTCAGACTGAGTTGTGTCATAAAATGTCACATTGATGCTTTCTTCAACTGCTTTTATTCTTTCATTATATACTCTGAATGCTTTAGAAACACTTAAGTATCCAACAAATAGACCCTCATCATCCTTAGGAGCCATTTAACACAGTTGATCTCTTTGATTAAGAATATAGCATCTACTTCTAAATATGTGAAAGTAATGGATGGAAGGAACTTTATTGTGATACATCTCATAGGTTGTTTTCCCATGCTTTTTCACAATGATGGATCTATTTTGAGTAAAGCACGCAGTGTTGACAGCCTCAACCAAAAATTTGATCTTCATGTTTTCATAGCATAACATTGTTCTTGTAGCTTCAATTAGAGTTTTGTTCCTTCTCTCAGCCACTCCATTTTGATGAGGAGTTCGAACTGATGCAAAGTTTTGGACAATTCCTATTTTGTCACAGAAGTTTATCAATACATAATTCTTAAACTCAGTTCCATGATCACTTCTCATCTGTCTGACTAAAGTGTTCTTTTGCCTCTGCTCCCTCTTGATCAGACTGATGATCTCTTGAGCTGCATCACTTTTAGCTTGTAGAAATACCCAAGTGTATCTGGTTAACTCATCTACAATCACTAGAGTGTACTTCTTTCCTCCTTGACTCTCTATACTTATGGGTCCAAATACATCCATATGAAGCATATGCAAAGGTTCTTCAATTGAGTGAAGCATTTTGGAAGGAAATTGCACCTTTGTTTGCTTCCCAAGAACACAGGCTGAGCAAACCTTGTCCTTTGAATAATTCAGTTCAGGAAGACCTCTAACAATTTGTTCTTGGATAAGATGTTGATGTTCTTGAAGTTCAAGTGTGATAAACTTCTATGCCACAACCAATTTAATTCTTCTTTTGTTTCAGTGAAAAGACAAGTCTCAGCTTCATCATTAGCAGATGTAAGATCCAGACAAAACACATCTCTCTCTCTCTTGGCTAACAACAATGCTTTTTCTTTGGCATTGTATATTATCCCTGCTTGTTTCCTGAATCTGACTTCATGATCTTCATCTGTGATCTGACTTACACCTAGTAAGTTATGTTGAAGACCTTCCACATAGGCTACCTTTTTGAATGTGACAGATCCAACATGAATCTTTCCATACCCTCTCTTCAAAGAAACACCATTGTCACCATATCTAACTTTTGGCCCAACTTCCTCTTTGTACTCAGATAGAAAGGACTTCATTCGTGTCATGTGCCTTGAGGCTCTACTGTCTAAAAACCATTTTGAGGAATAATAATAGAATTTTGACTTGTCCCAGTCTGATTTGCAGCTCAGTCTCTCAGCTTCCTTCAAATCTTTTTCAAACTAAGAAGTGGATGACTCATTTTCATCTATGATATCCATCAGACATTTATCCACCACTTCATCATCTTCATCTGATGATAATTCTTCATCCAACCACTCTTCTGCAAAGAAAGCTTTCTACTCAACTTGAGGCTTCTGATTCCTTGAGTTGTTTCCATTCTTGTATTTAAGATACTTTTTCCTGTATCTTTGAGCTCTCTCAACTATTGCATCCATGTGGTCAGTCTGAGCATTTTCCACTTTGCATTCTGCAGCCATATGACCAAATTCTCCACATTTGAAGCATTTAACCCTTTTCAAGTCAAAAGGTTTCTTTCCCTTGTAGCCTGTCTTTTGTTCATGCTTCATGGTAAGTAAGGCTAGTTGATCTTTCAATTTCGTGACCTCAGATTCATCATCAGAGTCTGAGTCTGAGTTTGAATCAGACTCATCTGAGTCAGTTTCAGCCTTTGAATAAATTTCTTTATTCCTTCTGCTTGTTGCAACTAATGCACCTTCAGGATCTCTAGAAGTCCTCCTTTGGTTTATTTTCTTCCTCTCTTGGGATTCTTCAAAATTTAACAGTAATCCAAATAAACCAGGCAGCCTGTAGGTGGACAATTTTTCACTTACTACTAGGGAAGTGATGACTGATTCAAATTTGTTTGGAAGAATATCAACAAATTTCTTGCACACCTCATCATCCTCTTTCACAACACCAAGAGCAGATAGATCATTTAACAAGATTTGAAACCTGGTATGTACATCAGCAAGTGACTCTTTTTCCTTCACATAGAAGTTCTCATAATTCTTAATCAAACTATTCAGCCTCTGTTCTTTCACCACTTGCACTCCTTCATAGGATACAATGAGAGTATCCCAGATTTCTTTTGCTGATTTACATCTAGCAATCTTAGAGAATATATGTTCAGACACAACATTTCCCAATATGCTTCTAGCCCTTGGGTATAGATTTAATAGTTGTCTTTCTAATTTAGTCCATTGAGATTTTGGGGTCTGAACCCATCTGGCACGTTAGATAACTTTGTCTCCTTCTTTCACTTCTGGAATTTCTTTTCCAGGAATAATGGGTCCTTCAGTGATTGTCCTCATCATTTCATCGTGAATACCAGAAAAATGCCACTCAACTTTGAGTTTCCAATGGGCAAAGTTATGTCCACTGAAGATGGGAATTCTTTTTCCAGCCATGTCAGGTGTTTGTGATGATGAAGACATTTTAGTTTATTGAGATTTTTCTGATTGACCGTTTAAGATTTGTAAATATTAAAATTTAAATCTTATTTGCTCTGATACCAGTTGTTAGGCCTGAGTAAGATCTCAGTTACTAGATATTCAGATAATTAATTAATCTTATATGATTGAATCAATTAGAAAATGAGTATTCAAACGTTAATTATCACTCTTGATAAACACACAGTTCTTGTTAATAAATTATAGCGGAATTATAACAAATAACAAGAGATTGAATAACATGTAGTTGAATGAAAGAAAAAGTGTAACCGATTACAAGACTCAAGCTCCCTATTTATACACAATAAGAGAGAGCTTGATAAGTACGAATCTTAGAAAATCTTCTAAAAAGATAGAAGATTTTATCTAACTAACTACCTTGTCTTTCGGCTCAACACACATTATGGAGCTGACTACTCAGACCCATAATGCCTTAGCACATTTTAGTCACTCAGACTCAAAATTAATTAAACAGACTTATAATTTGAGTTTAAATGCTGATTTTCCCAACAGTTTTTGCTCTAGCTCAAGTATCTTCTTCTCACTTTCGTTTGCCTCCATGATATTCTCTTTTAGGGCTAGTTCCTTGATGCCAAGGGCTCTCTTCATGTCATCCAAAGAAGAAAGATATTATTTGTGGCATTTATTCAGTTGTTCCAAGATCTACAGGACAAATACGTCAACATTTCACCATATGTTTTGTACTAAGTTTTTGCAGATAAAATACCTGCTCAAAGTCAGGAAGAGGTTCATCTAATGAGATCACGTCGTCATTCTTTCTTTTCTTGCTAGGAACTTTGTAATGAGTTGAACTCCGAGTTTTGACAGGAATAGGGGAAGGCATTTCCACTTTCAGAGGGATGGCCATTTCAGCATCAATATCAGCAAGAGTGAAGTGACCTACCCAACCAACAGTTTCTAGAAACAAGATTATTAGTTGAGTTATGATTTGGAAAATCGATTTAGAAGGGGAGTGTGTACCTGACATAATGGAATTTGAATCGGAAGACCTAGAATTGTCGGTATCCTCCGGGGAAAAGAATCTTCGTTCTTCGGTTGATCGTCAGGAAATCAAGGCATCTGGAACTCGTGGTAGATTGTTGGAGGGTAGCTGCAAAAGAAACAAAAAGTTTAAACAGTTTAAAGAAATCAAAATTTGCAATTCATACCTTTTAGACGCCAAGAGACTAGAAAGAGTATGTCCATCGGGGATTGAGTTTCTTTGAACAAAGAAAAACCGATTTTTCCATTTGAGGTCATTTTGAGTTGTGCAAAGAACGAGAAGGGAACGGGTATTACGGATCTGAAGGAGGTAGTATCCGAGGCCATGGATTTTCAGATGATATGTGTAGGAGATCTCTGGCATGCCGATATCAACACCTCGATTATAGATGAGATATTGAAGAATGTAAAGAATCCTCCAAATCATGGGCATCGCTTGAGTATAACAGATTTGTGTCTTATTAAAGAAATCTTGGATCAAATGAGGAAAAGGGTAACGAATTACCAAGGTAAACGGATACTCTAGGAAGCATACCCATTGTTGAAGAATAATCAGGACGAACTGAAGGATCGAAAGGTCGAAACTTTGTTGATGAAGGAAAGAAATTTTGAGATTTGAATTGACAAATACAATAATCCTGGAATTCACAGGTCGGAAGTATGGTAAGGACGGTTGGTCCTTCGAAACTGTTTTCGGGCTTACCAGAAAACACCACTAATGACATCTTTTGAAAAGAAAGTACTAAGAGATAGAAATAAGGTTACCTGAGATTTAGAGGGCCTGATGAAGATTGAAGCAAAATTAGGATTTTATCTACGGAAAAGATATAGGCTCAATTTTCGAAGCAAGAGTCACATCAAAAGTCATTATCCAACTACCTCCCATAAATGAAGTCACGATGGATTTCAGGAAGTTATGATCCCATTAAGGATCTCAATGTCAACATAACTTGGGTACAATTGTTATGGGTAAAATTTTTGTCTATGATCACAGGATCATGATCATTGCAGGTTAACTCGAGATCATGGATCACAACAATCTACGTGATCACGAGATCACTAACAAGTTCATGATCACTAACACTCCTTATTATATTTCTATATGTTTTACTCTGATTTTGGCAGTTATCACAGTTAGACAATATAGCCGTTGGAGACATGGTCTAAGGGGGTGTTTGTTTCGGCTTATTAAACGGGGTTATGAGCTTATGTAATTTTTCATAAGCTCATAAGCCTATTTCTTTCGGCTTATGAGCTTATCAAGTTAAGCTTATGACTTTAAATAAGCCATAAGCTCATAAGCCGGAAAAATGAGCTTATGAGTTTATGAGCTTATGAAAAATTACATAAGCTCATAAGTCCGTTTAATAAGTCGAAACAAACATCCCCTAAGTCAAAGCTGGCAAGACTTGAAATACACGTTGATGAAGCAGTCCATGGAAGATCCCACCTATTTCGCAATAGTTGTTATTTTCCTTTTACTATAATTAGAGGCAATGATCGATATAGAAAACACACACAGTAACACCGGAATACTCACCTGAATTACAACACAAACACTTAGAATCGATCACTTGTTCTCATTTATGTAATCATTACTGTTCTTATTAATAAAATAAACAAGGCAAGGGATTATTATCCCTTCCCGAGGTTTTATCCCGACAATCCAAAAGGATTAAGGGCTTTCCACATACACTTCTGTGTTCATTTACTTTTTACGCATCTATTAACTGTTTTCATAAATTATCTTGTGATCACTCATCAGATTACCACAACACCTTACCTCATTTAACTCGTTTGATCACGGAATTGCCTTAGGTAGTTTTTGGTAAAAAAAAAAAAGGGTTAGAAATTGAGAAACCAAAAACTAGGGTTAGTATGTGTGGCTTGATCAAGGAACAAAATATGAATAATGATGATTGAAGCTTGCTGCTGATTTTCGAATGGAGAAGAAAGAATTAGAGGGGCTGCTTCCGCTTGTTGCTAGTCGAACCAAAAAAAAGAAAGAGAAAGGGGGTGGTGGATGTCGAGGGAAAAGAAAAACAAAACAAAAATATGTAGGGTGTCAAAGTTACAAACAACCTCCTCTAGTTTCAAATGTTATGTTTTGAACACCGTAAGTGAATTACTCAATAACCAATAGCGGGCTAATACACGATTAGTTGAATTCTCGTTTTATAATGTGAGACTCGAGAATTAGAGAAACAAACAAAAGTAATAAAATACAACTCGGAAATATAAGAACCAATCAAAGAGTTAACTTTCCCGCTTTAAGTAAAAGTTGTGATTGCGTAATTTATTAAACGTTCTAATAATACTCGTAGAAACTCAAACTCATGCAAATGTGTTATTCATAACATAGCATGCAATTTCTAGTTTCTAAAAGTGATACGTAAACATACACCCGAGATAACCACGCTTATAAATGGTAAGTTTTCCGATCATCACATAAAACCATAATTCTAAAAAATAGAAAGTTTACTCAAATCATATTGATATTGTTTAACTAAAAATTTTAACTAAGTAACGATAGGAAGTCTAATGCATAGATGTTGACTAACGAAAATTGACATTGACTAACCGGGTTGGGTGACGGGTGTTATGTTATCCCCTAGTTAAAGAATTTCGTCCCGAAATTAAAGTAGTATAATTGTCGAAGAAACACAAATAACAGGAAACATCGATATTTTACAACATATATCTTATCACATATTTGAGTTTCCTTAAATGAAATTGAAATTGATTAGTCCAATAACATCACCTCAAGTTTAACTTGTGAAGTGTGATGAACATTGATAGCTTCATAGAATGGTTCGAGTTTGCATTTGATACTTAAGCAAATACACGTTATGACATATTCATAATTATGTCTAATTACAAAACACATCTTACATATACATCCTCAATACCATAACACATACCGAAGATAAGGGATCGCAAGAATTTTGTCGTCATCAATGACGTGAATTAGATTATAGTTGAAAAGTGTGGTCAAACCTTGATAAATGATAAGGTCCCCATTATGTTGGTCAGGCATAACTTAAAACTTATCATTAAGTATGACATATAGTTCTTGGTATGTAATATTCAATGTTGAAACACATTCAACAAAAATGTAAGATACGAATTATGATTATCAGACAAAGAGATTTGTTGACCAAACGAAAAGTGAATAGATAGATGAACCAAGTCTGAAAATAGTACAAACGGAAATTGTAGTCAAAGATATTTTCGTGAAATCTTGTGAATCATGTCTGATTGAAAAAAAAAATTATGTTCATGCACATCTAACAACAAGTTCTCTCTTATTTTGATCAGATATAAAAAAAGTGTCATCATTACTTGCGAATGATCACTACTTAGTGTGTAACACTTAATGTGAAACACTTTCAAAAGTTATGAGGATTAACAAAATAGTCATCATAAACGAATGGGTGATTACTTACATAGTTGATAGATAATAGGTCGTTTATTCACTTTACATTAAAAACACTTTTACTATATTTTGCGTTATCAACGGCGTTTCATGTTGTTTACTTTATTTCTTTATCTTTCGAATTGTATGTTGTTAATGCATGCATTTTTAATATTGATCTGAATCAATTTTAGATCTTAAACTTCACAGTATCTAATGTATATTTGCATAATTTAAATATTTTTGTCAAGTTTTCTTTCTCTGTATTCTTCTAACCATTTATTTACCTCATTGAAGTGTCCTGAAATATATTTTAAACTATGTTATAAAGTTGGATTCATAGTTGTGCACCTAATCTGAAACAAGATTACAAATTTATTCCCAATTGATATATATATATATATATATATATATATATATATATATATATATATATATATATATATATATATATATATATATATATATATATATATATATATATATATATATATATAGGGAGAGGTTCTTATAAACCAAAACTTAAAGTAAAATAAGTAAAAAAATATGAAAAAATAATTTATTATATGTGAAATTTTGTATTATGTTTATTTATTCGATTATAACAAACTTTAAAAAAGCAAGTTTTGATATGCATCAAAATATATATCGTTTAGGGACTGTGCATCAAATTCCCTTGTTTTTGTGCAGTAAATATTCAAATTTGATGCACAACGGTAAAACTACCCATTTTATGATGTACAACAAAACTTCGTTTTTTAAAGTTTGAGATATGGTTAAAATGAACGATAATCCAAAATATCTAATGTTATAAATTTATATTTAATTTTTTTTTACTTATTTTACCTTAAGGTTTGTTTTACAAGAACTAACCTCTATATATATATATATATATATATATATATATATATATATATATATATATATATATATATATATATATATATATATATATATATATATATATATATATTATATATATATATATATATATATATAGATTGAGGTTCAATTGGGATCCCTAATTTTCTAGAGATCCAGGGATCCACTTTTTAACCACAAGATTGCATTAAATGAATGGTTGAGATTTAAAGTTGAGTTTAATAAAATCTAACTAAAAATATACGGAGGGGTATAA
Source organism: Senecio squalidus (assembly GCA_910822075.1). Classification (NCBI taxonomy): domain Eukaryota; kingdom Viridiplantae; phylum Streptophyta; class Magnoliopsida; order Asterales; family Asteraceae; genus Senecio; species Senecio squalidus. Next base: position 15,541,357 of record CAJVGC010000001.1, read on the forward strand.
TGGTCATTTTATTGTTTCTTTTTCTTCTTACTGTCCACGCCCTCTCACTCTCCTTCTCTGTCTCACTCTTCTAAGGTAACACTCTATAATTCTTGCTAAAACCCTCTAAATGAAACCCTAATTCTTTCGATTTCTTTCGATTTTCAATGGAATCAAAGCCTAATTCTTCATCAGTTGCTAATTATGAAGTGTCATTTCGATATGTAAGGTTTCATTTTTTATTTTAAATTTTTATCTATTTTTTCTAATCTTCGATTTAGTTCAATTTCTTATTTAATGATTTTTTAATCTGTCGTTTTCTTCAATTTTCAATATTTAAGCTTTGTTTTGTGTTTAATTTGTTGTTTAAAAAATAATTGTAAAAGTCTGGTTCAAGTATATCTTCTATATATTATTTATATAAAAATCACAAGTGATTCTAACACAGTTTTGTTACATTTTGTTTTTAGTTGTTTTATTAATTTTAATTTAGTTTTTAATTTTGTGTTTTTTATTATGAATATTACATATGATATCTAACAGGGAGGCGTGGTTGTTTCCGTTATAAATGCATCTCGAATTGCAAACTTGGGTATGCATCGATGGTTCTAATCATAAAACAGAGCGTATTCAGAATATAGTGAATCTTCTTTTCCATTATTTTTTTTAAGCACTTGTACTTTGTTATGAATATTACCGATGAATCTTCGTATTGAATTGTTATATAGTTTTTAATATGAGATGACATGTTTATAAAAAAATCACAAGTGATTTTTAATACAGTTTTGAATTATTATATTGTATAGTGGTAATATGAATTTGACATGTTTATAATTTTTTTTATATTAGGAATACAAAGTCTTTTTTTTAATAGAGGTCTTCTATATGTTTATAACCGGCAAATAGCTTAATGTCTGATAAAGGTAATGCTTTTTTGAGGATTTTTTTGAAAAATCGACAATTTTCGATTGTTTGGGGGAAATGGATTGAAATGGGAATGTTTTTATAATGTGTAGAATTTGAGCTTATTGGTTTTACCTTTTACAAGCGAATAATGTATAGTTTTTCTCATTTTCAGGGATCGAGGAAAGTCGACAAGAAACAGAATTATGGAGAGTAATGGTCAAAGGAGAGGAAGGAGAAGAGACAATGTTGTTCAGTAAGGTTTTTAAAGTTTATTAATTTATAGGGTAATCAACATGGAGGTGAGCTCCCAGAAAGAGTTGGAGAGCCGGATTGTGTGGTAAGTTTTTTTTTGGTACATGTTTATGTTGCTGTGATTTTGATCTTGATGTTTGAAATACGAATACTTTGGACGAAAAAGTAGAAAATCAAATAATTTAAGCGATAACTGGATCTTTCAGACACTGCAAACAACTTAATTTTATGTCTTTTTGTTTGTCTTTTACTTGGTTATCTGTAGGAGTGAGACATAATTAGTACTCCGTATGTTAAATATTTCAATGTTTTCAATGCTATGTTTATGATATACCTCTTTTCGTTGCTGACTTGAGTTTTAAGTTCTAGTGATTACTACTGAGTAATTGTTTTTCTAAACAAAGTGTTTAATACCGCGACCATTTAGTGCAGTTTTTCATTACTTCAATCTGAAGCTCTTTGATATACGGAAAGATTGAAAGGAAATGTCTTTTAGGCTATCTCAGCTCTTCTTTTCACTAACATTTGACGAAGAATTTAATTGATTAAATGACCACGTTTGTTGCAGATATACCCATACATTTGTCATTCGCATTTCCTGTTCTGTTTTTTATTCTGAATTCCGAGAATTTGTTTTCCCGCTGTCTATGTTGCAGATATAACATAAATTAATGTTCTTTTTTTAACATTAATTTGCTTCGAGTTTTGCAGGAGACACTTTTTGATGAATTTGTTCCTGCTCATATATTCGGTTGGTGGGGCAAAGCAATTATGATTTGTAATCAACCCCTTTTGTGGGTATTATCAATTGGATTTGAATTTATGGAGGTTGGATATTAAACACTTTAACTTTCTTATATGGGTCAACGGATCAAATGGGTCATTTGATGGACCCAATAGCACTCCCGTTTTTTAAGAAAACTATAAATAAATGATTTGTTAATTCTATTTTGAATGTTTTGAATAAAAACTACTTGATCGACTTTCAGCCTGTTTGATTGATCCTTACCCGTTCCTAAGTAAATGGGTTGAAATTGTCATCTCTCCTCGTTTGTGACAGAATGTCTCTTTTAAAAAGATACAATTTTTTTTTTCATTTTCAAGGACCATTAATTCAAAATCTTAATCTTCTCATAATTAATGCATTGCTTTCATTTTTCAGCTTACTTTTCGTCATATGTTGCCGAATTTTAACGAATGCTAGTGGGACAGTATTCTTCTTGATATATTAATCTGCAATTGGTTTGGTTAGTAACCACAAAACTTAATCTGTTAATAAATTGCATGAAGTTTGGCAAATGGACTAGAAAACCGCGGCCATTGCTGAAAATAACCAGTTAATGTTATGTATTGAAAATTGTAACCTTCTTTACATTGCAGGTATCTGGGCAGTAATGCATACCGTTCGTTAGAGTGAATTAAATCATTAGAGTGAGGTGCGTATAACCTTTATTCTGTTTTTAGTTTCTTAATTTATAACTAGAGTTGCGAAATGGGCGGGTCGTCGGGTTAGGTAACAAAATAACATGACAAAATGGGTACACTTGTACCCCTATAAACGGGTTGGGTTGGATAAATTTAACTTTTTATTAATATGTATTATGTCCGATATGCTTATTTCGTTACAAAAATGACCCATTTGACTCGTTTCTCATTAGCTTAGTTTATGCATAACTTTACCGGTTTGACCTTTAGAACTTGAATACAACTTTAGAATTTAGAACCGACAAACATGACAACTATATCATAGAATTTTTCTCAAGGGTTATAGGTATTGTAAGTGTACTTAACTACTTATGTAAGTAATTATTTGAGCATAAATTGCAAAATGTTGTAAGTAATTATCAAATATAATTATGAAGTTAAGGATTAGTTATAAACTAACAGAATTATTATGATTCATTTTCTATATTATAACCCGATCCCGAACTGTGACTCAAAATCAAAATGACCTGCTGCTATGAACACACCATGTTCTAACGACCTGAAAACACCCTTTCTTTTCACGAGAATTTGTGATGCTACCTAACCGAGGACAATATAAAAAAATAATTGAGTTCGTGTATGAAGGGAAATTGGATAACAATAAGTTAACTAGTAGAGATGGCAAAACGACCGTGTTGGGTAAGAAGTCAAAACATATTCGGGTTGAAATGGGTTGTTTTTTGTACGGGGTCGGGTTGACCCGTTAAACTTTTCTGTCCAGTTTTTATAGATAGTTAAATGGTCTGTTTTACTTACATGAGATTTTGCCTTTTTATAAAACATAATTTTAGATAATCACTTGTGATTTTGGTTGTTACAGGTGTTAGTGTAGTTGTTAAAGGCGGTTCATTTCATCAAAAGTCTCATGGCGTCTAATGGTATTTTTTTAATTTTTTTTTTACTATTTAAATGATCTGTTTTACTTACATGAGATTTTGCCTTTTTATAAAACATAATTTTAGATAATCACTTGTGATTTTGGTTGTTACAGGTGTTAGTGTAATTGTTAAAGGCGGTTCATTTCATCAAAAGTCTCATGGCGTCTAATGGTATTTTTTAATTTTTTTTTTAACTGTTTAAATGGTCTGTTTTACTTACATGAGATTTTGCCTTTTTATAAAACATAATTTTAGATAATCACTTGTGATTTTCGTTGTTACACGTGTTAGTGTAGTTTTTAAAGGCGGTTCATTTCATCAAAAGTCTCATGGCGTCTAATGGTATTTTTTAATTTTTTTTTAACTGTTTAAATGGTCTGTTTTACTTACATGAGATTTTGCCTTTTTATAAAACATAATTTTAGATAATCACTTGTGATTTTGGTTGTTACAGGTGTTAGTGTAGTTGTTAAAGGCGGTTCATTTCATCAAAAGTCTCATGGCGTCTAATGGTATTTTTTAATTTTTTTTTTTACTGTTTAAATGGTCTGTTTTACTTACATGAGATTTTGCCTTTTTATAAAACATAATTTTAGATAATCACTTGTGATTTTGATTGTTACAGGTGTTAGTGTAGTTGTTAAAGGCGGTTCATTTCATCAAAAGTCTCATGGCGTCTAATGGTATTTTTTAATTTTTTTTTTTACTGTTTAAATGGTCTGTTTTACTTAAATGAGATTTTGCCTTTTTATAAAACATAATTTTAGATAATCACTTGTGATTTTGGTTGTTACAGGTGTTAGTGTAGTTGTTAAAGGCGGTTCATTTCATCAAAAGTCTCATGGCGTCTAATGGTATTTTTTAATTTTTTTTTTACTGTTTAAATGGTCTTTTTTACTAACATGAGATTTTGCCTTTTTATAAAATATAATTTTAGATAATCACTTGTGATTTTGGTTGTTACAGGTGTTAGTGTAGTTGTTAAAGGCGGTTCATTTCATCAAAAGTCTCATGGCGTCTAATGGTATTTTTTAATTTTTCTTTTTTACCGTTTAAATGGTCTGTTTTAGTTACATGAGATTTTGCCTTTTTATAAAACATAATTTTAGATAATCACTTGTGATTTTGGTTGTTACAGGTGTTAGTGTAGTTGTTAAAGGCGGTTCATTTCATCAAAAGTCTCATGGCGTCTAATGGTATTTTTTAATTTTTTTTTTACTGTTTAAATGGTCTGTTTTACTTACATGAGATTTTGCATTTTTATAAAACATAATTTTAGATAATCACTTGTGATTTTGGTTGTTACAGGTGTTAGTGTAGTTGTTAAAGGCGGTTCATTTCATCAAAAGTTTCATGGCGTCTAATGGTATTTTTTAATTTTTTTTTTTTTACTGTTTAAATGGTCTGTTTTAGTTACATGAGATTTTGCCTTTTTATAAAACATAATTTTAGATAATCACTTGTGATTTTGGTTGTTACAGGTGTTAGTGTAGTTGTTAAAGGCGGTTCATTTCATCAAAAGTCTCATGACGTCTAATGGTATTTTTTAATTTTTTTTTTTACTGTTTAAATGGTCTGTTTTACTTACATGAGATTTTGCCTTTTTATAAAACATAATTTTAGATAATCACTTGTGATTTTGGTTGTTACAGGTGTTAGTGTAGTTGTTAAAGGCGGTTCATTTCATCAAAAGTCTCATGGCGTCTAATGGTATTTTTTAATTTTTTTTTTACTGTTTAAATGGTCTGTTTTACTTACATGAGATTTTGCCTTTTTATAAAACATAATTTTAGATAATCACTTGTGATTTTGGTTGTTACAGGTGTTAGTTTAGTTGTTAAAGGCGTCTCATGGCGTCTAATGGTATTTTTTAATATTTTTTTTACTGTTTAAATGGTCTGTTTTTACTGACATGAGATTTTGCCTTTTTATAAAACATAATTTTAGATAATCACTTGTGATTTTGGTTGTTACAGGTGTTAGTGTAGTTGTTAAAGGCGGTTCATTTCATCAAAATTCTCATGGCGTCTAATGGTATTTTTTAATTTTCTTTTTTACTGTTTAAATGATCTGTTTTACTTAAATGAGATTTTGTCTTTTTATAAAACATAATTTTAGATAATCACTTGTGATTTTGGTTGTTACAGGTGTTAGTGTAGTTGTTAAAGGAGGTTCATTTCATCAAAAGTCTCATGGCGTCTAATGGTATTTTTTTAATTTTTTTTTTTTTACTATTTAAATGGTCTGTTTTACTTACATGAGATTTTGCCTTTTTATAAAACATAATTTTAGATAATCACTTGTGATTTTGGTTGTTACAGGTGTTAGTGTAGTTGTTAAAGGCGGTTCAAAAGTCTCATGGCGTCTAATGGTATTTTTTAATTTTTCTTTTTTACCGTTTAAATGGTCTGTTTTAGTTACATGAGATTTTGCCTTTTTATAAAACATAATTTTAGATTATCACTTGTGATTTTGGTTGTTACAGGTGTTAGTGTAGTTGTTAAAGGCGGTTCATTTCATCAAAAGTCTCATGGCGTCTAATGGTATTTTTTAATTTTTCTTTTTTACCGTTTAAATGGTCTGTTTTAGTTACATGAGATTTTGTCTTTTTATAAAACATAATTTTAGATAATCACTTGTGATTTTGGTTGTTACAGGTGTTAGTGTAGTTGTTAAAGGCGGTTCATTTCATCAAAAGTCTCATGGCGTCTAATGGTATTTTTTAATTTTTCTTTTTTACCGTTTAAATGGTCTGTTTTAGTTACATGAGATTTTGTCTTTTTATAAAACATAATTTTAGATAATCACTTGTGATTTTGGTTGTTACAGGTGTTAGTGTAGGTGTTAAAGGCGGTTCATTTCATCAAAAGTCTCATGGCGTCTAATGGTATTTTTTAATAGAAGAAAAGGCGAATAAGCTTGTAGAGGACAGGAAAACAAAAGCCGGGGCGTTGGTGGGTGCTTTTGAAACAGTGATATCTCTTCAAGACGATATACCTTCTTCTGAATCATAAGTTTAATATCAAAAGAGCATTTGAGTTTTGTACATCAGTTATAGATTAACGGGTATTTTTGTAATCTTGGGAATTTAACATAATGATAATTTAACTAGTTAAAAATTCACATGATTGTATGTGTTACGGACATTGCTCTCTAGGTTCCGCTCCTGCTCTCAAGTCCAATCCTGTGATACTCATCTCGCCAACATTAACTGCAAATTCAAAGTTTCAATCAAGAACTGAACAATGTGAATTCATTCAAATAAACGTGTAGAAAACTAAAAGGGACTATTTATAGATTGGAATTGCTTACCAACAGCATCCATGCCCGTTAAATTAGGCATGAACCGCTTAATATGCTCTTCTGCTGCTTCATCTGCTTTAAGCGTTTCACACTCGAAAGAAATCACAACCTTGTTTTTCTGTTGCTTCTGTTCAACCATATTAAGAATATCCTTCTCCCATCTGTGACGAAAAGAACCATGTAAGCATAAGTCAAGTATATTTAAATAAGATATACTTAAATTAAAAAAGAGAAGGTTTAGGTTTACCCGTGAGCATGTTCAACGTTACATAAACGTGCAGCATCATGGCCTCTTCGTTCAACAATTACATTCCGCTCTTTCTTACTCTGCAACATGTAACAATTTTCATTAAAACGGCTTTTATACTAAAGAAAGGAGCATAGATGACTTACTTCAAAGTCAATTATAGTCAGTTTAACAAGGCGGTAATCTTCGCCCCTGCTACATTCCCTTTCACATGCTATCTCTGATTTCATAGCAACAAAAAACAGAAAACATCTTTACACAATGTAAAATGCAAAAACAAACACGAATACCAGTGCCGTGAATGCCGAAACAATAATTCAAATGGGTCACAGGAGTCGGAAATCGTGAAAAAAAAAAGCAACTCCTAAATGTGTTATTCAAAGTGTTCATTTTTGTTAGAATATAGGTCTTGTAATCACATTTATAAAACAATTTAGGACAAAAAAGAGTTTTGGTTCAAATCAATCCGGCCTGTATTAACCCGCGATACTTGTTTTTATTTTATTCCTAACAAACTATATGTACCAACAAATATTCCCTTGCGTTTTAAAAGATGCCATGCAACGGTCAGCTAGCATAAAATAGTAAATAAATTAGATGTATTATATACCGATCAAGTTCTTTGAATATTAAACCATCTGGAGAACCCGGAAATGAAAGCTTTGCAGAATCAACAATCTTCATCCCGTCACTCTGTGCCAAGAATTTGTTCACTTGAATTGGTACCTAAAAGGATATAATAAAACATATAAGCCTCCTTAACAATATAGAGCGAGAATAAAAGATAACCATATGATATATTATATAACAGCCTACCTTGCACCTCACAGCAATATTAATGGCATCAGAAGGACGAAGGTCAAAGCTAACACAATCATTTTCATCATCCACCTAACAGAATCACCATACTTTCATTTATACGGACTCACTCACCAGTGCGTTTAACATATATAAGCTCAACTTGCTATTAAGTCCGTACCTTTGTTAGATATAATCGAGCAAAATATGCCTCGTGTATTCTTTTGGTCACTCGAACAAGCTTGACCTAGAATATAAAAACAAAACATCATATAAACCTTGGTAAGTATCTATCAAAATTTAAAGTGGCGAGTCGGGCGTCTCGGTTGACCCAAAAACACTTTGTTTCTTTCTAAAAGAAGATATATAGATAATTAATGTTCTAATTAAGATCACATAAAGTCAGAAACCATATCAATCCATTTGATCCGTTCCCCTTTTAGCTAAACTATTTAATTTGACCTATTTGGCATTTGTCATAAAACATTACCCTAATCGACCCATTCATAAGTAAATGGGTTGAACTGTCACATAAAATCTATATATGTGTTCAAACGAGTACAGGGTAGCAACAAGAGACTTACTTTATAGCCCATCTTATCAATCATCTCTTTAACCACGTTATACATAGTTGGCCTCGCCTGTTACACAAATACAACAATTTCCATTTATCAGTAATTAGACAAATACCTGAAAAATCAAGAAATCTTAATTATTCGACATACAATTTGGACATTACGCATAGCTACCATAAGCAACACACTAGCCATCTCCACTGCAAAAAACGAAAGGTACATTCAGAGCAATACTAGGTGTATATCTTAATACTTTACATGTAACTGAATATATGAGATACAAGTACGTACAAACAATGATTGGAAGTAGAAGGCCTGTCCCGTACAACTAGTTAGTTGAATAAAATAAAAACAAGTATCGCGGATTCACATATTGTCATACGGTCTGGGTATCCGTAAGTCAAGGTTTTTTTTTCTACCCATGCAATTTTTACCCATTTAACACTTTATAAAATTTATATAAAAGAAAGTCCTGGCCCGTTTTAATGTGTTACCCAACTTACCCATCCTCCAACCTCTAGAGAGCACTTCATATCGCCCCAAATAAGAAAGCGTGTGATTTCCAATGTTTAGTGCATATAAAATACAAATAAGAAAGCTGTTGATTTCCAATATTTCGATGCATATAAAATACAAATAAGTAGAGCATAATAGGGAGTGTGAAGGAAATACTTGTAAGTTTCCATGTACTCTTCCGCACTTGCATCAATAGCTTTAAAGAAAGCATCCATCCCAGCACCAGAAACTGCTTAAACTCCAACAGCGCATAAATTCTTATAGAATTCCTCGAGTGCAAGAGAAAGACTTCGAGTCAGAGTAGATGGGGTACGAGTTGTCTGAATCTAACGCAACATGAAACACCTCAAAGTCTTCCATCCACTAGTAGTCAAATAACCAAAAAATAAATAAATCAAATTCTATGGAAAATAATAAAAAGGCATAAAGGAATTACCTCCAAAGCGAATTGGTGCTGAGCAACATCTGTCTTGTTGAACACAAGAACCAAAGGTAAACGCGTCTTATAAAGGATGCTACAAGCATAAAGCATGTTGCTCATAAAAGTATTTGGAGACTCTGCACGAGGGTATCCAATAATTTTTCCCTATGATTAGCCTTTCTTCATCTCTAGAACCATCATGTGTTTAAAATTCATATTTGATGTTAGAGAGCAATGTGAACCTGCATAATCACATGTGATTTTAATCAATTAATTTTAAAACAAATCATCTTATTCTAATTAACAATTTAGCTAACAATTCATATTAACTTTTCTAACAAATAATTTTGTGAATTAACTAAGTAAACCAATTTTAATATATTGAGTAACACTCGGTTATCCTTTGCTACACACAATCACAAATAACATTAAACAGCTACTCGATTAGCATTTAAACATAATATAATAAACTTTTTCTATGTGTAAAGTGATGTATCACTTGTAACAATTTAAACATAATATAAAAAACTTACTTCACCACTCTGCATATCATTTGTCTGTGTGGGCTTATGAACAGTTTGCTGATTAGTTTCATCGATGCTTTCTCCATTTGAAGCCATCTTAAATTTTTAGCATGTTTTTTTTTTGTAAAGTTGTTCAATCGAATGACCTAATTGTCTGATTTATTCAATTGATCCATAGAATTTGTTGAAAAAATTTCAATCGAGATTCAATGACGGATTACAATGGAGAGATTTTTGTTTTAGGGTTTTAGAAATTGATCGAGTTTTGAGGTGTGAAGAGATTTTTTTTTTTTTTTTTCTTAAGCGCCTGTAGGTTTTTAATAATTTCTGAATATGACAAAAATGCCCCTGTATGGTTTTGATCCTAAATGAATTTGTGTGGCTGAAAAGTAGATCCTTAGATCTCTAGAAAAAAAGAGATCCCATTTGAACCCTCCCCTATATATATATATATATATATATATATATATATATATATATATATATATATATATATATATATATATATATATATATATATATGAGTAGGATATTATAAAAAGAGTTTGAAAATATGAAGGATAGGAAGGATTTTAAGATGGACATGTGGCATTTAATTTTTCTTTTAATAAAAAAGAAAATATTTTTTTAATAAAAAAAATTCGTGGGAAAAAAAGAAAATTTGAAATTTTTTCCGATAACGTAATCATTTTCGTGCATAAGTTTTGAACTTATGTATACGAAAAATTGATGCACCAACTAAAAACGTGATTTTTGGTGCATCATTTTATAAAAAAAAAATGACAATTTTAGTGCATCATTTTACAAATAAAGTGATTTTGGTGCATAAGTTCGTTTAAAAAATATTTTTCGTACATCAGTTTTTGAAAAAATGAATTCTTGTGCATCAGGTTTGCCAATTTTTTCGTGCATAACTTTTTTCGAGCCAATTTTTTTTTTCCCCCGAAATTTTTTTTTTTTCAATCGATTTTTTTTTTTTATTAAAAAAATTTTTTTTTTTATATTAAAAATATTTTTTCTTTATTAAAAATATTTTTTTTTTATTAAAAATATTATTTTTTATTAAAAAAAGAAATTTCAAAATTGCCACATGACATTCCCACAATCCTTCCTATCCTTTTTATTTTAAAAACTTTTTTCATTAACCCTCACCTATATATATATATATATATATATATATATATATATATATAGTGAATGGTTCCTGCGAGAACCAATATTTCTGCGAGAACTGCGAGAACTAATTTAGAGCCATTAGATGATTAGATCAAGGGTCAAAAAAAAAAAATGGCAATTTGGTAAATAACATAAAAAATGAGTAGTTTTTCAAAAGAGTTAAAAGGGTATTAGTGTGATTTCACATTGACTCCTAAAAATTCTCTATCTCACGTTTTCTTTATCCCTTTATCTTTATCAGTTACCCTAATTTTATTAACTACCTACAATTTTATTCCTTCTTAATCCAAACCCTCTAAAATTATCGATCGCCCCTTTACTTGAGTTTTTTTTTTTGATAATGAAGACGCCTCTCTCTATCCATCTCTTAATCCCCATTGAAGAAATAGAAAAATTCCTTATATTTCGGTATTAATTTTTTCACGATATGTAAAAATAATATAAGATTACAAATTTGCAATTGTATATGGGTATGATTCTGTTTGTGTAGGTATCAGTTTGCTTATTATGAAAAATCATCTTATTATGCTTTTCAATATTATTATTTATTTTTAATTAATTTGTGTAGGAATTAAAGTTTTATACTATTCTTAATAAATTCCTTTTGAATATGTTTTTTTTCGTTAATTTTTGTTTTGATTATTTTAAGTTTCGGTTTATTGATTTTGTATGCCCGAAGAATATGATAAAGATCAAGAGAGTGAAGACGAGGATGATAAAAGGCGCAAAGCTGCTCTGGAGAAACTCGAGAACGCTAGTGATGACACGTTCGTTGGCCAGGCAAGTCTTAAATACTAGTTTAATGAAAATTAGTCGTTTTTTTAGTTGATACTTGATCTTATGACATCAATTGTCTTTGATTTTTGCCACAGGGTATAAAGGCTATCGACACTTCTGTTGAGAATTTTGCTACTGGAGCTTGGCAAGCATTAGGTAACGCGTGGAAAGGGGGTTCTAGTTTTGTTCAGAAGTAAGTTATGATCGTGGCAAATATACGATTTTTCTTCGATGAAGTGATTAAAGTTTATATATTAATGATTAAGACTTAAGATGTAGAAATTGGTTAAAGACTTCTCATCTTTTCGTTTTCTTATTTACGTTTTGTAGGTAGAGAACTCGATACAACAAGGGGGTATGCTTGCAGCTGGTTCTGTTCTTGAGGTTAGGATAGACCTTTCCCTGTTTTCTTTCGTAATAAAAAAAATGTTTTTCATTTTATGGATTGGTTTTACAGACTGGAAGAGCCTTTACTGCTAAGGGCATCCAAGTGTTAAATATGATGTGGCAGATGGTGGTAAATATGATGAAGGTGAACCGCCGAGTTTATCTCCTATGACACAAAAGTCGTCTCCGGATAATGCTTCGTTGCAGGATGTGCAAACAGAACAGTGGGTGGCTGATACTGCTGATAACTTAGCTTATAATCCCGTTCTTGTGGATAACGTCATTGAAAATGAACAAGCAGAGAAGGTAAGACGAGTTGAAAATATAGGGCCTGGACACATTGAACCCGGTTCTGATTATTGATGACAGGATTAAACTGGTAATATAAAAATCTCAGCTTTATTCCGTTCAACTGAGATTCACACGCTTCTAATTCATCGTTTTAGGGTCCTTCTTTTTATTAACCAAGTCGGAAGTCAGGCAGTACAATCTCTTGGATATTTACTTGCATATATTTTATGATTGAGGATTTTGCAGGTTGGTGAATACAAGGAAACTGTTGGGACTTGTATTGTCTTCAGTGAAAACGGTGAGTTAAATAAAGCTAGAAATTTTTGTGCTCGTTCTACTGCAGCTTAGCTATTCGGTTATGAATTAAGTATACCCTTGCTTTAATCAATTTTGTCGTGCAGATGCTCCTCCTGTAGTCCATGAAGAAACCGGACCATCCGAAGCAAATCTTTTTGCCGGAAAATAACTAATTAATCCTGATCAGGTTCCAAAAAAGCAAGTGAAACCTGTTTGCCAACTTCAAAAGATTCTTACATTCAAGTTGTTAACGGAGACTCAAATCAACTCAACAGTCGAACAAAGTATCATGAAGCCTGACTAGGAAAAAAATTATCGGTTGGTCCTTTGTGTCTTTAAATCATATTCTGTTTTGAGCCAGTTTTAATGACATTGACGGGCGTTTTAGTTTTGTGGGTTTTATTCAAAGTGGACCACCATAGTATACATTGGTGTTTGTTTTAAGTCTACTCCTTTTCTTTCTTTGATTTGTATCTAGTTTTAGGATTTTTATTTTAACTTTTTATGATTACTATGAGTTGTTCATATTTGATCATACTTAGTTCATGGATTTTTTCTCCATCACATATGAACATCGTCACGTGTTCATATATTATCACAGTTGTTCATTTGTGAACATTAAGGTGCGATCATATGAACATACATAAAAGTGAGTTTAGTAATATATTATCACAGTTGTTCATTTGTGAACATTAAGGTGCGATCATATGAACATACATAAAATTGAGTTTAGTATTGAAAAGTTAGGGTTCTCTAAATAAAAAATCTTATTGAAGCATCATATACATTAAAGTGAAATTAATATATTTGTATTTGTATATTTATCTTTTCTTAGTTGCTATGTAAAGAACGATATTGGTAACCATGCGAAAAAATCATTGGCTGAAGGTTTTTAATAAAGAAAAACCTTTGTTCATAAATACAAAAGATTTAAAATACTAAGTGACAAATAATATTTTTTTCCATGCCACACAAAAGTTTAACTAGAATATGATAATTATTTTAAAAAAATATGTAGTGAAAAAAAAAAAAAATTAAGATGAGAGAGAAAAGAAAAAGAAAATCTAAATTACAAATAAGAAAGATTACTATTTTGCCCTTTTTAATTACAGAAAAAGGTTTAATATTCAAAAATAAATGAGTGGCTGAGAATGAGTTCTCGCAGTTCTCGCAAAAATCTGAGTTCTCGCATGAACTAATCCCTATATATATATATATATATATATATATATATATATATATATATATAAGAGTAGGATATTATAAAAAGAGTTTGAAAATAGGAAGGATAGGAAGGAATGTGAGAGTGACATATGGCATTTATTTTTATTTTTAATAAAAGAAAATATATATTTTTTTTATTAAAAATAAAAAATAAAAAATTTAATAAAAAAAATAATTTTTTAATGAAAAAAAAAATCGGGGGAAAAAAAAAATTCAGGTGAAAAAAAAAATTTGAAAATTTTCTGGATAACTTAATCATTTTCGTGCACAAGTTTTGAACTTATGTACACGAAAAATTGATGCACCAACTAAAAAACAAATTTTTGGTGCATATGCACCAACTAAAAAAGTGATTTTTGGTGCATCATTTTATAAAAAAATGACAATTTTAGTGCATCATTTTACAAATAAAGTGATTTTGGTGCATAAATTCGTTTAAAAAATATTTTTCGTACATCAGTTTTTAAAAAAATGAATTCTTTTGCATCAGTTTTGCCAATTTTTTCGTGCATAACTTTTTTCGAGCAAATTTTTTTTTCTTTATTAAAAAAATATTTTTTTTTATTAAAAATATTATTTTTTATTAAAATTTTTTTTTCAAAATTGCCACATTGAATTCTCACAATCCTTCCTATCCTTTTTATTTTAAAAACTTTTTTCATTAACCCTCCCCTACATATATATATATATATATATATATATATATATATATATATATATATATATATATATATATATATATATATATGAGTAGGATATTATAAAAAGGGTTTGAAAATAGGAATGATAGAAAGGATTTTAAGAGTGACATGTGGCATTTAATTTTTCTTTTAATAAAAAAATTTTTAATTAAAAAAAAAATCGGGGGAAAAAAAAAGAATTTTGAAATTTTTTCCGATAACGTAATCATTTTCGTGCACAAGGTTTGAACTTATGTACACGAAAAATTGATGCACCAAATAAAAAAGTGATTTTTGGTGCATCATTTTATAAAAAAATGACAATTTTAGTGCATCATTTTACAAATAAAGTGATTTTGGTGTATAAGTTCGTTTAAAAACTATTTTCCGTATATCAGTTTTTGAAAAAATGAATTATTGTGCATCAGTTTTGGCAATTTTTTCGTGCATAACTTTTTTCGAGCCAAATTTTTTTTTTTTCCCCCAATTTTTTTTTTCCCCGAATTTGTTTTTATTTATTGAAAAAATATTTTTTTTATTAAAAATATTATTTTTTTATTAAAATATATATATATGTATATATATATATATATAGAGGTTGGTTCTTGTAAAACAAACTTTAAGGTAAAATAAGTAAAAAAAAAATAAAAAATAATTTATAACGTTAGATATTTTGGATTATCTTTCATTTGAACCATATATCAAACTTTAAAAAACGAAGTTTTGTTGTACATCAAAAAATGGGTAGTTTTATCGTTGTGCATCAAATTTGAATATTTACTGCACAAAAGCAATGAATTTGATGCACAACCCCTAAACGACATATATTTTGATGTATATCAAAACTTGCTTTTTTAAAGTTTGTTATAATTGAATAAATAAACATAATACAAAATTACACATATTATAAATTATTTTTTCATATTTTTTTACTTAATTTACTTTAAATATTGGTTTATAAGAACCTCCTCCTATATATATATACATATATATATATATATATATATATATATATATATATATATATATATATATATATATATATATATATATATATATATGGGAGGGTTCTTGTGAAAAGTATCAAATTTGTAAAAAGTCGAGTAAATATTGTGAGAGTTACATGTGGCAACTTTAGAAAAAAAATTATTTTTTTATTTTTTTAATAAAAAAATAATATTTTTAATAAAAAATATTTAAAAAAAAATTGAATTTTTTTTTTGCAGGGAATTTTTTTTTTTTTGCTCGAAAAAAGTTATACACGAATAAAATATGATGCACACCTATGATGAATATTTATGTGTGCATCAAAGTTTAATATCATAGCTTTTTTGTGTGCATCATTTTTTTTGTGGATCATTAATGTGGATCATATTTTTTGTGTGCATAATATGACGTGATAGGTGACTTGACATAACTTTTTCGTATGCATAACGTTTAAGGTTATGCACAAATATGATGACGTTATTGAAAAAAAAATTCAAAATCTTTTATTTTTCCAAAACAATTTTTTTTTTCCGAACTTTTTTTTTTTAATAAAAAAATAATATTTTTTTTAAATGTCACCTAAACATCCAAATGTTATTCTCATATTGCTTCCTCGACTTTTACAAATTTGAAACTTTTTATTTAATTCTACTCGTATATATATATATATATATATATATATATATATATATATATATATATATATATATATATATATATATATATATTTCTTAAAATACCTAACGAGTTCATGAGAAATTTGGTTATTACTCCATTATAAATCAATTAAAAAGCCATGTGTTTGGATACATGTTTCTATGCTCTAAAGCAATTTTGGCAAGCCTAATTATGAACGTCTTGATTTTTTTGTGTATAGATAAATTAATTGCACCGAATTTACTTGGCTACTTTTTCGTATAAATGCCCAATGAAACATTAAAATGGACATCTATGTTGTAATTTGATAGTCTATTAATATTAATGGAAATAGCACGTTGTTAGTCATAGAAAATAACATTTTTTTTTGTCATCTTTATATTATGAGTTAATTACATAATTGGTCCCTGTGTTTGTTCCAATTTAACGGGTTCAGTCCCTGGGTCTCAAATCGTTCGGGTCCAGTCCCTGGGGCATATGATTGGTTACACGTTTGGTCCCTCTTCCTAACGTTCGTTTATTTTGGTCGTTAAGTGAGTCATGTGCTTCTCACGTGAGGGGTATTATAGACATTCTCTCTTTTACAGGGATCAATTATGTATCTTAGGAATATCATATTTTAATTTGTTAACTTTTTGTTTGTAAATTCATAAACATCAAACAAAAACACCTCATTTCATCTCTCTCCCTCTTTCACTCCAAACCACCGCCACCCTCCCTAACCACCGCCACCACAAAAAGAGAAAAAAACACACACACACATATACATACATCAGCTAAAAGCACCCTAGCAACCCTAAAAAAATCTGATTTCAAAATCACAAGCAAACCTCAAATCTGATTTCCGTCAATGTTCTGCGGCGGCAGCGGCGGCGACGACATCGTCTCATGTTCCGGCGGAAACTTTCGTCGATGATTCCACTTCTCAACTCTCCACCACAATATCCATCGACCGGTCCGGTCTAAACAATCCTCCCGGTTCATCTTCAGATTCTCATAAACCGTCCTTAGATTCTGACCTAAGAATCAGCATATCAACAGGTGAAAATAAAAACGATGAAATAAACTGACCAGATTTTCAGCTTTCAGTTGTGGACTTGTATCATTGTTCAGAGATGACGAAGAAACCAGGAAACACCCCTAATTAAAATCGAAATTAGGTTTTACTTAAATTAAATTAAATAGAGAGTATTTACGAGGATTTCAGCGGAATTATACAGACCGGTATCGAGTAAACTAGACATTTCACCTTTGGACTTCCATTTTTAATCAAAACCCTTCCAGATTTAACTTCTTGTTATATGGTTTTTGAATTTGTGTTTTTGTTTGATATATGAATTTAAAAAAAAAAAATAAAATAAATTAAAATATGATATTCCTAAGGTACATAATTGATCCCTGTAAAAAAAGAGAATGTCTATAATACCCCTCACGTGAGAAGCACATGACTCACTTAACGACCAAAATAAACGAAAGTTAGGAAGAGGGACCAAACGTGTAACCAAACATATGCCCAGGGACTGGACCCGAACGATTTGTGACCCAGGGACTGAACCCATTAAATTGAAACAAACACAAGGACCAATTATGTAATTAACTCTTATATTATTGATAGGAATACCATATTATAACAAAACTTTAATATTATGATAATATCTTTATAAATTGTAAAATTGGTTTAATTTCCTTTCAAAATTTATAAAATTCTTATATATATTCAAAATAATAAATTAATAATAATTAAATAATTTTAATATTTTAATTAATAAGATCTTTTCCCCTTTTGCTTTTCTGTCTTAATATGTTCTATCAAAATCACGAATCAAAATCTCTTTTGATACACTACTTTATTTCGAACATCCAAGTCTCTCATTTCTACGATCCAAGTTTCTTTAATTTTCATTATTCAAGAAAGATCATGCAACATCTTTATTGTGATTAATGCTTAAAATTATGTAATTAATCTTGTCTTAATCTATTATACGAGTACATAAGAGTGAAATACATTAGCTTTTTTATAAAATCTAATAGATTTGATATTATGTGATAAGCATAGAATACAATTGTGGACAAAGGCTTATCAATTAATCTAAAATAATTTAAATATTAAAATAATTTAATATAGTACTAATTTTCTTCTCGATACAAGTTGTAGAAAGATATTAATTTAATTTTGAAATATATAAGAACATTAACTTAATATTTAAGTTTTGTAAGAACATACATATAAATATCCCTTATTAATATTGTTGACATCTTTTTAATTAAAACACACTTTTAATTAAAACACGACCTCAACCACTATAAATCAATACATTTTCTATTCATTTTCTTATCGTCGTTATGTTGGTTGTTATATCTTACATGTCTACTTGTGCCTTTACTATAGTGCTTTGTTTTGTTATTACATTCATTATTTAATGTTAACGGGGTTTTATTTGTTCGCTCTTTGTTGCAGGATAATGGCTAAAAGTTAAAAATATAAAAGATAACTTTTTAATCTTTTAATAGAAATTAGTGGTTATAATATATTTTTTTACCCTCGTAAGAAGCAAAGAACTATATAGCAAATGATATAATGCTAAACAAAAAACATAACCGTATATCAAAAGATTAATAGAAATATATTAGTCATGTATATAATTTAAAGTAGAATTGTTGAATTATTTAAAATAGAAGAGTTAATTAATTTTATTTGAATATTATTAAATATAAGGATTAAATTATTTATTATAAGAGTTAAATCTAATATTACTTATAATCTAAGGGAACCAAACCAATGTTGTGTGAGTTATCCCAAATAATGGAATGTTGTGCATTTGAAACTCCTAATACTTTGTTTGCCCCATGTTTTAATATTTGAGTTTTAAGTTACCATAATGGAGAGTTTTACTATGTATGTTACAAACCCTTGGCTTTTTAGTTTCCACGGTTTAGTGCTCCATTATATTTATTATGTAACTGCCACCTAGGTTTCATTGGCCTTTAAGAACATGTATTTATTGGTTTTTGTTGGGTTGCAGGTCCAGACCTATAAATAACGGCTTTGTATCTGTGGGGGTGGTATTCCTCTTGCAAAATGATCTAGGCGTTGGCAGCTATGCAAATTAGTATTGGCAAGTTGGTTGGTATGTCGTTGACCGATGGCCTACAAGACCATGTTTTCACTGTTTTGGCAACAATTGATCATCTATATACTCAATCAGGTTGGTGCTACAAGAGCTGTGGAGAGTGCAGCAAAAAGTTAGTTGTAAAGGATGGTTTGTTTTATTTGTGATCTTTGCAATGACTTTTGCAAGTACCATGTGATAAGGTTGTTGTTTTGAGTTGTTTTCTGTAGGGACTATGGTATTAACCTACCAAATTCCTGCCTTTTGTAATGTTTGTTTTCGTTGTTGTAAGTACCCTATGATAAGGTTTTTGTTTTGAGTTATTTCATGTTTCGATGGTTTAGTTCTCTTAAAACTGTGCATTAATTAAGGCCGTGGGAAGTATTACCTATTTGTTGGCATAATGAACCTCATCTTTATTTTGCCTTTGTCCTCCTACGTGCTCCTGATCAAGTTTGTCCAAAAATCAATAATTTAGCATGGCTACTTCATATTTACTTTGGCGAATCACACGAAATAGCAATGTACTTTATTCTTTTTGCACATTTACCCAATATTATTGCTATTACATTTTCAGTCCCTATATTCACGTGTTAGAAATAACACCATTGCGAAAGTATTATGTTAGCTATATGTTATGAGGTTGTTAGCCTTTGTAAAAGTTGTAAAATCAAAGACAACTTTTAAAAGTAAGAGCATCCGGAGTGATAATCACGATTCTGGTGATTCTGGGATTACCTTTGCTAACGTGGCAGTGAGAATCA
Organism: Senecio squalidus; assembly: GCA_910822075.1. NCBI lineage: Eukaryota > Viridiplantae > Streptophyta > Magnoliopsida > Asterales > Asteraceae > Senecio > Senecio squalidus. The sequence goes on from CAJVGC010000001.1 coordinate 15,561,591, forward strand.
TGATTATGAGATTTTGGGTGGTATGATAATGAGGATTGTGGGTGATTGTGGGAGTTGGGGACCCACTGTTTTTTTTTTTTAAAAAAAAAGAAACATTTAAATAAGATAAATATAACATTTTATTAAAATAAAAAACAAAACTATAATAATCAAAATAAAAATAAAAATACATAAAAAAAAATAAAATACAATACAATAATTATGTCACACCCCGCTATAGCGGAAACACGGAATGTGAGAGCTGGAATATCATTACACGGTTATAAGCAAATTAAACGATTCAAGTCATTTCATTTAAAATTAAAAACAGTTCATAGTTCAAAAATAACCAAGCAGTTCAAAGTTTAATCCAAGTACAAATATAAGTTTCCAAAATAAATTCCCAAAATAACAAGGTCTTTCCCAAGGTTCGCCTCACGTGACCAAATCGACCCTTCCTTGCCATGCATCTCGACACTTACACTAATTTCCTGAAACATAAGATAAAGTGTCAACTACATTGAGTAGTGAGTGAGTTACAGTTTTGAGTTTCGATAAAAGTTTCCAAAAATAGAAATATATGTAATTACGTCATAAGTAAAAAGGAACGGAGCGACGCTAGAACATATATATAGAAAGTAAGGAGTTTCGTACACACGTAAGTAAAGATAGAACTCGTATAGTAAAAGTTGAAGCGGAATCCATCGCTAAAATAAGGTATATGCGTAAGTAATATGTGCTTAACTAAATTAGTAACTCGTATCAATCACTTGGCATAATATAAATAGTAAGTTACACTAAACCGATTGTCTGGTCAGGATCTAGCCCCCAAAATGTTTCATTGAGTTTCCAACTGAATCTTAGTAATATGTACTTGGGTCGCTAACCCTGAGCAAGGAGTGACCTCTCCTAAGTATCGATACCCATAATACTAACGGCTATTGCTAATAGTGTGTAAAGTTTCCGAGCCAAAAACGGGGCAACTGAGTTCTGTTTCTAAAAATAGTAGTAAGCACTTACGGGTTTATATTTTCATCAAGGATTGGTTTCTCTAACAAGTATCCTAAATTTAGTTAACCAATTAAGGAGCATCAACACATATACGCATAATAGTTTCACAAGTTTCCAAGTTTCAAAGTTTCCAAGTTTCCAAGAGTTTCTAAGTTTCATAAGTTCCAAAATGTTTCAAAGTTTCATACGAGTTCCCAAAGTTTCAATAAGTTTCAAGTTTCACACAAGTTTCCAAAGTTTCAATAAAGTTTCATAGTTTCAAAAGTTTCCACGAATCGCAACTAGTTTCGAAAGTTACATAGCATACAATCTTATGTTTCCCCCAAATAAATGTTTAAAAGCATAGAAGTAAAACAAAGTGGGGTTGTAACTCACAGTTTGCGAAGGAAAGATACGAACAAGCACGGATGGAGCGGAACACGTCGGGAATCAAAGATAACCTAAAACACCGGAATTTTGTATAAGTTTTATTAGTATAATTTAAGTTATGTTAAGTTTCAATTTAACATTTTAAATCCCAATTTCTTATACTTTAGATTCTGTCCCAAAAGAGTATTACGGAAAAATTATATGAATAAATGTGTTCGTGTACGTTTTATAGTCCGATAAGTCCAATTAAGTCCAAAAAGTGTCATTGTTCAAAGTCAATATGTATAAGTTATAAAAACATTAAGTTACTGAATTTGAATACATTTTACGGTGAAATTTGGGCAGCGCTTCCGCGCTATAAAAATTAAGTCCAATCTCAAAACACTTTCCCGCTTTAAACGAACAATTTAACATTTACAAACAATAATACACATGTTTTAGTTCCTCAATCTTTCCCAAACAGTTTCTTTATTAAAAACAGTAAGCTTTTCAAAATCTATAATCTGTGGTAACTTATTTGAGCTTATTTTTACGTTTAAGGTTCTCAAAACGACAAATTTTACGAACAACAGGATCCAGACAACGGCTGGAGACACTCAGCCGCCGGCTGGACCTTAGCCGTCGGCTGAGTGCCTTCAGCCGCCGGCCAGAGGCCTTCGGCCAGTTTCTAGATCTCGTTATTTTTCCGATTTTTAGCTCGTTTTAGTGTTAGATTCGAACATGCAAACTGTTTTAGGTCGATTATAATCATTTTAGAGTAAAAGTCACTGTTTCTTTCGGATTTATATGATGAAAATGTAGATCTATTGTAAAAACTCGTTTTTAAGCAAGAAAACGTTTTAGATCTTTATAAAAACACTTTTTCAGTTTATAGATCGTCCATGCAAGTATAGATTTATGTAAAAAGAGTAAAATAGAAGGGTTTTACCGAAGGAAAATGTTTTGAATCGGTTGGATGAGTTTCTAGCTTCCAAATGTATGCAAACCTTCTTCAAAACCCGATTTAAAGCTTCTTCTTGTTACCCTTTTTGATTTAGGACGATTTGTAGGTGTTTTTGATGGATGGATTTAAGTTTTTGTTGCTGTTTTAATGGAAAAAGTTTCTGTTTTGCTAGGGGGAGATTGAGAGAAAAGTTTAGAGAGAGAGAGAGATTAGTGTGTGTGTTTGAAATGGGAGTGAAATGAAAATGAAAGTGGGAATAGGGGGAGTGTTACTGCCCTTGGGAAGCCAAATGGCAGTAACTATGGTCCAATCCCGGGTTAATTGCTTTGGTCCAATCGAAATGCTGAGTCACCATCCACTGGACAGCGGCTTTCAGCCGCCGGCTGGCCATATCCAGCCGCCGGCTGGGCTTCAGCCGCTGGCTGACAGCCTTCAGCCGTCGGCTGGAAGGTTTTTCCAGCACGGTGACGTTTTAAGTTTTCCGTTATCAGTAGTTAAGGACCATAATCTTATTAGTTTCCGTTATGAACTTAGTCAAGTTCTTGTATAGTTTATTTGGTGTTAGGATTTATAGATTGATTCCGACTTTGGTTCCGACAAAATAATGACACAACAATTACGAACTAGAACAACATGAACATAATAACGAGAGCAGCTAGAGATTAGAACCGATAGTAACTGAGAATCACCTGAATTTTTGACGGTTGTCACATCATCCCCGGGTTGAAAGAAATTTCGTCCCGAAATTTGACTCGTCTCATCAGGTAGAAGTATCTTTGAACAAATGCGGATACTTTTGACGAATCTGGTCTTCACGTTCCCATGTGAATTCGTGACCACGTCGGGAGTTCCAACGAACCTTGACAATAGGAACGCGGCTTTGTCTGTCACACCCCGCTAAAGCGGAAACACGGAATGTGAAGAGCTGGAAGATCATTACACTGGTTATATAAAACATAACGGCATTCAAGTCATTAAACAAAGATAAAATGTTTACAAGTCCAAAAGTAATAACCAAGTCACAACATTTAGTACGAAATACATAAGTTTAAAGTTCCCAAATAAAATTCCCAAAAGTAGTGAACAAGTCTTTTCCCGAAAAGGTTCTCACACGACCGCCTTGACCCGTCCATGCCATGCACTTCATACTTACACTAAATTTCCTGAAACATAAGATAAAGTGTCAACTACGAAAGTAGTGAGTGAGTTACAGTTTAAGTAGTTCGGCAAAAATATAAGTAAAGTATATAAAAGTAAAAGTTTCCAAAAGGAGGTTAGCGGAGAAAAGTCGCTTAAAATTTATATACTTTTAAAGTTCAAGTAACGGGCGAATCGGTGCCCTAAGTTCGTAAAGACTAAGTAGAATTAAATTTAGTCAAATCGTAGTTGCGGAATCAATCGCTAAAAAGTTCGTAAATTTATGCGTATAAGTAACTAATTAGATTTCTTGTATCAACCTCTTGGCATCTATAACTTAAGTGTTCACACTAATCCGATTGTTCAACCGTGAGGCCCCTCTTCCCGCCTATCCTACGGGAAGTTGTTCAAGTTCTTAGTAATATGTACTTAGACTGCCATCTAAGCAAGGAACGGTTCTTTCATAAGTATCGATACCCATAATTACTAAACGGCTCTGTAGTTAATAGTGTGTAAAGTTCTAAAAAGTAGCTGGGCACTAAGTAGTTTTGTTTTAAAAAGAGATAGTTGTTCCGTCACTTAAGATCATGTTATAGTTCCATCAAGGGTCGGTCCGCATACAAGCATCAATAATTAGTTTAGCCAAAAGGGGGCAAGCCGGTAAGTTCAAGTAGAGTAAAAGTGTTTTACGCATAAGAGTTCAAAGAGTTTGTCCAAAATAGTTCAATAAGTTCCAAAGTCAAAATAGTTCAATAAGTTCCAAAGTTAAAATAGTTCAATAAATTGTAATAAGTCAAAGTTCACAAAGTTGCAATTGTTCATAAAAGTTTTCAAGTACAAATAGTCTTATGTTTCCCCCAAAAATTATGCAAAATACATATAAAAATAAGGGGTTGTAACTCACGGATTGCGAAGAATAAGATACGGAAACTCGGTCGGAAACGGAAGCCGGGAATCACGGATTGCCTAATAATACCAAGATAGTTTAATTAGTCATTATATTATTATGTTCTTTATATAATAATATAGATAAAATGTTATTAAACTTTAAGTGTCAATGTTAAGTATTGTTAAAATAGTCCGGAAAGGTAATTGTCACGTTTTTGTCCAAAAGTTCGATTTAACGTTTTTGATTATTATGTCTTAAGTGCTTTTGCTCGCTGAAGCGGATTACATTTTTCTAAGGAAATTTGGGCTGCGCTTCCGCGCCCAAATTTCATTTCCAAAAATGTACAATCCACTTCCGCTCACAAATCACCTAAAACACGATAACAATTATAATATAGTCCATTTTAGTCCAATTTAGTCCATACAAGTCTCAAGTGTTATTACTTTTACATAATCAGTCCCAAAGTGTCATAAGTCAAAAAGTCAGCGGTCACAAATGGTCCAAACGTGCTAAAAACGACAAAAACGACAAGTTTTGGAAAATCCAGCAGCTCTGTGCGCCGCTGTGAGCACCTCAACGGCGCACAGAAGCTGAAATTGTTGCCCGCTGCGTCGTTCTAAGCCTTAGGACGGCGCACGGTTCGAGTGGTTTCGGGTTTTTGTTGCAAAACGTATTTTAAGCTTTAGATTTCGACATGCAATAAGTTTAAACTTAATAAAACATCATGTTAACAGTTTATAAAGCATTTTTAGTTACAAAATCGTGGATCTAAAGGTTATTTCGTTTAAAAACGTTTTTGACCATAAAAGTCATAGATTTGTATAAAAACTTATTTTTAACCGTTAGATCTTACATGCAATTGTTTATTTGTATAAAAATAGTAAAAAGACAGAAATCTACCGGATGAAAAGCTTGGAAGATGAGTTTTGGCCGGATTTACGCTTCAAAAATCTTTACAAGATTAGTCCTTTTTCGAAATAAATGACACCCCTTGCTTCTCTTGATGATCCAAGCGATTTGTATGGATTAAAATGGTGTTTATGTTGCTGGAAATCACTGGAAAAAGTGGGTCTTTGAGGGGTTTTTAGAGAGAAAAGCTTATGTGTGTGTTTTTGGTTTAGTAAAAGTGATAAAAGAAAATGGAAATAATGAAAATGATAATAGGGTGGGTTGGGACTGGTAACAATTCAGTAATGATGGCCTATTTCCGAGTTTGGTTGGTTGAAAGAGTTGAGAAATCGAGACATGCAATAAATTTGAATCTGTTACAAAAATCGTCCTCCAGGACGGCGCACATGGCCTCTGTGCGTCGTCCTGGAACTTTTTTGTAAGAAATTTTGTGTTTTGGCTGATTTTGTTACAAGTGTTTCGTTGGAACTTTTCG
>CAJVGC010000001.1:15567402-15591998 GCA_910822075.1 Senecio squalidus
AATTTTTTTTTCTTAGAAAGAAATAACTAAAAAGAAATTAAGAAAATAAAGCCTTTAATATAAAAATATTTAAGATTAAAGTAATTATGTTAAAATATGTTTTTTTTTAAAATGTACTAAAGTTGAAGGATTTAAATCGTATTTTACATCGAAGGGTTAAAACAAAAGTAGTTAAAATTGTCATATGACATTATCATTTTGATCTAAAGGTATAAAAATAACTTTCTAACACATCTAATGATCTGTACTTTGACATGTGACTTTTAATGCATTTCTTTTAGTATATATATAGATTTGAGTTTTAGGGTTCTTAAAATTAGTTTTAGATTTGATGTTGATGTACTTTTTGGTTTGATTTTGTTTTAGCATTTCAAACGTTGTTTTTGGAACCGCAGAAGATTTAAAGATGGATGAGATTTATTTTGAATGTTTAACAAAATTATATTTAAAAAATAAAAAAAATAAAAAATGACAATATTAAAAACGAAATAATAAAAATGCAAAAACGATCCTTATTTTTGGAATTTTTTATAGTAATTATCCTTTCATGTAGAAAAGACTAATTTGCCCTCACGCGTCACATATATGATTTAACGAAGAAATATGTAACATCATTAGAGACGAGGGACGAGGGTTGTCTTTACAACAAGGTTTGGTTTTAAAAATGATCTTTGCAAAAAGAGTTTAGTAAAGATGATACTTCCAAAGTATTCTAAACTAGAGAAACAATTTTTGCACTTTAGTCTAAGTAAAATATGTCAAAAACTGCAAAGTAACCATTTTGATATAATTGATAAGTTAATTTTTAACATGTTAAAAGACTTGCAAAAAATTAACTTTCTATATAAAGGATTTACTTTTAGAGATAAAGTAAAAAAAAAAAAACCATACAAACTTTCTTATTTGTAACGTTATAACAAACCAACTTCTGATACTACTTTTACAATACATCAATTTTCTAAATCCGTGACAATGTGATAAACTTGTAACCGGTTACCCCCACGTCACAATTTTGGTGACATGGCATACACATGTCATACACGTCAGCACTCAAGTTATTCCTTTAACACATAAATCTGGTACCCTAACTTTAAACATGGTACCCTAATTTTAAATCTGGTATCAATTCTGACCAACCATTAAGTAACACAAAATACATCAGTTATGACCAACCGACCTACCATTACACAAATTGATTACAGATTCACTGGCTTTGTTTCAGAACAGCCAACACAATCTTCAGGAATTACATTCAAGGCAGTTTCTTTTTTAAAATCCTTTTCAGATTTGGGCCTCTTCTTCACTGCTTTCCTCTTCAAAGTATTGTCATCATGAGTTGGTTCAACAACTGGATCTTGATATACATCAATATGTAGGGTATCCTCCATGTCTAACCCTTGGCTTTCTGAATCTGTTGAGCTGGTTCAACAACTGGATCTTGAGACACATCTTCAGATTCCCATGGACGGTTTTCATACTCTAAATCATGAAACTATTGTTGCACATATTTTGTGTTATTGGAAATATCTTCCTCCCGATTTTCTTTTCTCAAAGCTTCTCCAGTCATTATGTCACAATACTCCTACATAAGAATAAGTAAGCCTACCATACATGAAACATACATTAATATATTAAACTACAGATAATACCTCATTGGTTATATTAGTTTCTTCTTTATCCCTTAAGCTCCTGCCACCCCTTCTACCACTTGTATGACCACCCCTTCTACTAGATACACAACTAATACCTCCTCTCCTACCACCCCTACTTGAATTTGTGTTATCCTTACCACTAGAACCCCCTACTTCATTGACACTATGTTCTGTAAATCTGAATATCATAACCATTGACTCTTTTAAAATTCTTGGTCTGCCAGGTTTGCCTTTCACTTTAGGTAGGTCTGGAACAACTGCATTTGTACAACCTTTCTTGTTATGCCCTTTCTCTTTACACTTGCTTCAAGTCATCACCCTACCAATTCTACTAGCCACATAACAGTTTTTTGTTGGATGTTTAACCCCCTTGTTTTTTGGTTTACCGTGCATCTTCTAAGTGGTGGTGGCAATGGAGGTGTGTCTGCAGTTTTCCTCCATATTGATGGTCCATATACATGTCTGATTGAACTTGAATAGGCCTCTGCCCACATGGTATTTTTATACCAATACTCCACCACCTGTAGCTGGATAAAGTTGCATTTTTGTGTAGGCTACAACAACATGAACACAAGGTATTCCACTTAGCCGCCACATTCTGCAACCACGGGTCTTAGCCCTTAATTGGACACCATATGCTTCATCCCCTTTCATTACTACCGCTAGATCCACCATTCTTGCTACCACTGTCACTAACCTTCTTACTCCCACTAGAACCACCATTTGCTACCACTGTCACTAACCTTCTTACTCCCACTAGAACCACCCTTCTTGCAAACACTAGACTCCCCTTCAACTACACTTTCATTTTTTTGGCTTAATAACTTTGCATCCTTCACCTTCTTTCTTAGCTTTGAATTGGCACATCCCCCTTTTTCAATATTTCTTTCACAGTAAACAAGCAAACATTTGTGACTACTTAAACATACCATAACTGATAACCATTTGCCACCCCATAATTAGCCAAACATAGCCTCAACTGCCATGGATTTCAAACCTCATACCCAATATTAGTTTCACTGAATCCCATGGAATGCTTGGATCATGAGCAGGATACTGAACACCAACTTTCACTTTAAATCTATCATCTAGATCATGGTCATCAAGATCAGCAACATGGACATTATCATTGCTTGGAATAGGATCTGAATCATAGTTAACATACCCAAAGTTGCCACATAACTTGGTCAGACAAGGATCATCATTCACACGTTTTTCAATCACCACCTTATCTTCACCCTCAAATTCACTATTTACAAAATCTTGTACAATTACATCCTTTTCTAACTCAGCACGTTCACACTCACTTTCATAATCATGATCATCCATCTCAAACTGAATTAACTCAAATACATCATACCCATCATGTTTAACATAAATATCAATTTCTTACCCTAAATTAACAAAATCTTGCACATCTCGGTCATTTTCTATAAGATATACCCTCTATAAGGGGGATATCATGGGCACATACTAGCAACAAATGAATTTCTTCTGTAACAAACTTACTAACAAATTCTTTGAAACTATTAAAGGTCATACCTTCAAAATCCACATCGTCGATAATATATTGTTTACCTTGTGCATACCTTAGCAGATTTGGTAAGAATAGACCGGATTCTCCTTTGTTTTCTTCATGATTGAAGCGATTGGGGTTGAATGAGGTTGAATTAAGGTTTGTGAAAAATGATAAATTAGGGTTACAATTGGGTCCAAAATGATGTGGATAATACGTGGAATTAATAAGAGTAAAAGAAAAGAAAAAAAAATCGGTAAACAAAAATTTCAACGCGAAAAGTAAAAAGTCAACGAAATTTTGAATTTTTTTTATCACATAGTGACGGATTTGAAAAGTTGATGTATTATAAAAGTAAAATAGGAAGTTGGTTTGTTATAACGCTACAAATAAAAAAGTTCGTATGATATTTTTGACTTTTACCCTTATTTTTACATGTAATAATCAAAATTATAACTATAATATTAATCCGATAATTAACTCAAAACTAGTTTTATTATTTTCAAATGTCAATTTATAAACTCTAATAAATAGTATTTATCTCACATAAACACTTTTTGTTAACAATTTTATTTTTTATCTTCAAGTTTATTTTTTCTATTTTTATTACAGCAAATTTAAAGAGAATTAAAGCAAATTTAAACATTAAATTCGCGTCCAGAAGCTTCTGCTTCATTCGAGATGGTTCCACGTGTGTGGATGGTAGTAGCATTTCTTTCATTACGTAAAGCTTGTAGATTCCTTCAACACCTATACATATAGATATACATATACATATAAGCATAATATACAAATCAATCATTCTTAAATCTTAACACACAATTTGTTTCATCAAATTCATCTATCAAACAATTCTAAAAACTTCTTCTCGTTGCCAAAAATTGTTAAGGTAAATTTTTTAAAATTATTTAATGATTCACGCTTTGTAAATTATTACTTATTGATTGCTTTGATTTAATTTGATTTGATATTATATTATTATTCGTGATTATTTGAATTGCTTCTCTTACTATTATGTTTTTATCATTTTGTTAAGGATGTTTGTTTCCGCGGCTTACGAGGTTATGTAATTTTTCATTAGCTCGTAAGCCTATTTTTTTCTGGTTTATGAGCTTATAATTTATGGTTTTAAATAAGTCATAAGTTAAAACTTATAATCTGTAAACCCAAAAATAAAAAATTACATAAACTCACAAGCCCGTTACGTAGGTCGAAACAAACATCCCCTTAATCTTCTATTTTAACTTTTTAACTATTTGTGGTGTTAGTGTTTAGGTAAAACAATGCTTATTTTAAACTCATTTATTTCAAACTGGCTTTCAATATATGAAAATGTTATAGTATGTTGTTATGTGAGTTAAGTCCAACAAACGACAAAAGTATGAGTGTGTAATGTAATATTTGTCTTTCGAAAATAGGAAAATACAAAAGATAGCTCCAGAGTTATGTTTAAAAGCGTTTAAACAGTTAGAGTACAAGTATAAAGCATTGACTTCCGTCATTTGGTTGACTATTTTTAGACGATTACTTTTGATGGTACAATATAAGTTAATGCATTTAATTTGTATTTTATCCATAGTCCGGGGCTATGGTTAACAAACTCGGGGCTATGGTCGATCCCTAACACATAGTTGTTTCTAATTTTTATTAAAAATATTTGGTTTTGTTGCTAATTAATTGTTATTACAGATGTCATACTCAAGAAGGTCAAGGTACTCACCTTCTCCTTCGCCACCACACAAGCGTTACGACAAGTCTGTCTCCAGGTCCAGGTCGAGTTCAAGGAGTCGGTAAGTATTCGTTCAAAACGTAAAACTCGTGTCATGTTGAATGCAATTCAAGTTTAGTTTATTAGATAGTTTATAGTTATTGAATTTAGTTTTACGTCCTATGTAGGAGTTATGATGATGCAAGTGAGATTGAAAACCCTGGAAACAATTTGTATGTCACGGGTTTATCACCGCGAATTACAAAAAGAGATCTTGACAAGCATTTCTCAGCTGAGGGAAAGGTATGTCTTCTAATCAATCATACATTTGCAGATGTCAGCGAAAAGTTTTAAGATTATGGTATCATGTGGTCATATCATTATGAATGTGTTTTGTTAGGTGGAAGATGTGCACCTTGTAATAGATCCTTGGACCCGTGAATCTCGTGGATTTGCATTTGTATCCATGTCCAGTGTCAAGGAAGCGGATCGATGTATTAAGTACTTAGATGGCTCGGTTCTTGAAGGCCGTGTCATCACGGTGGAGAAGGTGAAGTTTCGTTACATTTTGCTAGTTTCTAAGTTCATTTCTGATAAGTTGGGCATTTTCCGTCTGTTGTTTTGCTGTGTTTTGCAGTTCTTCGTCAAAGTTAGAAACTAACAAATCACATCACAAGCAAATATCAGACTATCAACCCACAGGGTTGTATATTCCCAATTTCTATCATTTCTCTTCTTTTGTGCTTAATTATATGTCATATTTTATATACGACCTTTGATAAATGTTTCTGCTTTTGCTATCAGTGTGCAATCCTGCTTGCACAAATGAATTATTATTGCTTCTTGAGCTCATGCTTTCTTTTATAATTTGCAGGCCAGAAGGCGGAGAGGCCGGACACCCACTCCAGGAAGATACCTTGGACTAAAGACTGTTCGTGGTATGTGTGAAAACTAACTTTTTTGTATATCCCATTTTCGTTTCTGTGATTCCCTATTCAACTCGTTTTCGTTATTTTTCACAGGTCGTCGTCGATCCCGAACTTACTCTCATTCAAGGAGCCGTTCTCCTAGTTACTCATATGAAAGAGACCGGAGCAGGAGCAGGTCGTACTCTCCACGTTACAGTAGCCGGCGTAGGCGATCATACTCACCATACAGCACCCGTGGGAGGTCCTACTCGCGTTCCAGTTCCCCTTGCAGCAGATCACCAGTTGGTAGACGCACCCGAGATTATTACTACAGGAGGAGCCGACGCCTTTCTAGATCTTACACCCAAGAAGATGGTTATTACAGGAGAAGCCGATACCATTCTAGGTCTTATAGCCCAGAAGACCATTACTACAGAAGGAACCGATACAACTCGAGGGACTATTCTCCGGAATACAGAACTTCATACCGGCACTACAGAGATTATTCACCTGAGTACAGGGCAAGCAGGAGCAGAAGCAGACGTTACCGGTCTGTTTCTAGAAGCGTGTCTTCCTCCCCAAGGAGACATTACAGGAGCTACTCTTCTAGCGTCTCTCCAGTTGGGTCATGGAGAAGTGTCTCACCTCAGCCAAAAAGCTTGAGGAGGAGTCACTCACCAAGTGTCTCCCCAACTAGATCAACAGGTGCTGCTTATCGTGACCGTTCTGCTTCAAGGAGCTATTCAAGTAGTGACAGTGGAGTGTGAGGAGTTCTAGGTCTCTGTTGAGGTCACAGACTCCTAGGTCTGCTTCTCCTAGTTAAGATAAAGTAAATGTAGGATGGTTTCGTATACTCTGTTATTAGACGAATGGATTTAGAGCATGCCCGTTGTCACATACCTTAAACCGGTTTGTGTTTTATTTATCTGCATTGTGTTTCAGCTGTCCATCCGACTGTGTGGATTTGGTTTGTCAGAAGTTTGAATTATGAACACTTGTTCGAAAGATCTTTAACCTTTCCTCAATTATGATTTACGAGTGCATCTAAAATGTTTTTGTTTGTGCTATAAGCAGACTTTTGTTATCTGTTAACAGTAGGGATCAGGCGTTGTCCTGTAACTCGGCTACCCCTATTTTCCATCTGGTTTACATGGACAACAGTTGACAATAGAAAATGCTGTCCAAAACCGGACTTGATGGTCTCGGGTAAAAACTAAATTGGAACTCGAAACAATCTGAACCCAAACCCGTCACAACTTCTTATTATGTAACCATCCAAAAAACAAAAAATATATATGCGTGTATAATCATAGGAACATTTATATGCAAAATACACACTTAAATAAATCCTCTACATACAAAACCTTTTTTTTTTATACAATTTCTATGCAGATTGAAATCTTTCTTTACTGCTGTCTTCAATCCCAAAGAACTCACGGCGATTTTTTCTGGCATCAATAGGAGGTACCTGTACAGAATGGTTTGCAGCCTCCATAACCTCGTTATGTTCATGGAAATCCTTTCTGATTCTCCACAGGATCTCCGCACATCGCTTCATTGAAGGTCTTGCTTGTCTTGTGGGCGCTACACATTGCCGGGCGAGTCTCAATACCTTTTCAACAACCATTAAGGATGCCGGATTCCTCCTTAGCTTTGGATCCATCACCATCACCACCTCCCCTCCTTTTAGTCTCTGCATTGCCTGCAAGATGACGGTTATCATGATGATTAGGCCGGTTTTTTTATCAATATCTTAGTGTAATGGGTTTTATGAGACAATGGTGGCTACACAAGCCATCTAATGGATTGTGATCTACAGTTCATTAACCCACTAGAAGATTACAAACCAATATATATATATATGTAAACGGGTCAATTCGGCTTGTGTTTCATCGATAATGGTTCAAGTGAGTAAAATAGACGAAAATAGCAAAACTGATTTTTCAAGAAATCAGGGTTAACAAACTAATCTCCCTCGAGCACATGAACAATCATCACATTTATTTTACAGGTGGAAATTGCAATCCATTTACTTACGAATGGGTTGATTTCGGTTACGTTTAATATCAAATGAGTAAAACAAAGTTAGCTTAAAGGAAAATGAATGACAAGGTCAAACAGATTATAAGGCACCTAACATATATTTTTAAGGTCTAAAGCTTCCAAAATCATTTATTAAATTTTTTGATTATTATAGCTTTGTCAATCGTATTTTGCGCACTAGTATTTATAAAAATATTGTTTTTTTTTAACGGAAAGACCCGTTTCAAACCGTACAAAAGACTAGCTTTTGACCCGTTAACCAACCCACTCATTTTGCCACCCTAAATTGATTTGCAATGACAGAAAAAACTTACCCATTTTATTGTTAGTCTCTCGCTAGGAGCTTTACCTAACTCAATCGGTAGCCTTCCTGTCAAGACTTCGACAAGCAAGACCCCGAAGGAGTAAACATCACTCCTATCAGTAAGTTGGTACGTGTTGATATATTCGGGATCTAAGTAGCCTGCAGTTCCTTTGACTTGAGTAGAAATGTGAGTGGCTTGATCTTCAACAGTTATTCGTGCAAATCCAAAATCAGCCACTTTTGCACGCAGTTTATCAGTAATGAGAATATTAGATGATTTTATGTCTCGGTGGATTATTGGTTGATCTGTAAAATTTTATAAAAAAAGAGATTAATGTAGATTTCTTGATATTTCGTGAATCGTTCAAGAATTTTAAAGGCGTTTCGACCCATTTACTTATACATGGGTCCACCTAGGGCGTATTTTAACTCAAACATGTTGCATATTATAAATTCAGTTAAAGGGGAAGTGGTCAAAAGGGTTAAAGTCGCTCGAAGTCCACGTTTAGTGCATACAACATTTTGATTAATATTGTATATTGCTATTGTAATAGTATTGTTCTTGTCTTCACAGCTACTGCATTAACTATTTATAAATAATAAAATAAAGAGTTTATCACTTAAAAATAACAACTTACTTTTTCGTTTGTCATTAATAAGACGATTTACTATTTTTTGTCTCTACTAGGGCAATAAACATTCATTTCTTGTCCCTTTTGAGTAACTATGAATCAAGGTACAGGATGAGCCGGTTGAAATTTTCGACAAGGTTATGACTTCGCATTCCCTTTTTTGGTTTTTAATTTCCCGTTTCAAGTATAAACATTTAACTAATATTTTCTAGTTTTTCAGGGTTTTGAAGATGTTAGTTAAACTTTTAATGACACATAAGCAACTTTATGGCACGCTATAACCATGTCGACAAGATTTTATCAACTAAGCTGGAATCCGGAATACCTAATGGCTTATAAAGGACAAAATTTTGAAGTATATTGGCGAAGTGAAGAAAAAAAAATAGTAAGTTGCCTCAATTGGGACAAAGTGACAAACGAAAAAGCAAGTCAACCGAATCTGTCTTGTGCTGTTAACGGCCCATTTCACCCGACATATTGTCCGTTACCCAACCCACCTCATACTCAATCTTGAAACCTCTAAAGAATGTTAACAACAAGATACCTGTATACGTATGCAAATATGTAACTGCATGAGCTACATCAATTATGATATCTAGACGCTCCCCAATTTCAAGCCCGCTGCCACATTTACCTGAAACGAAAGACTCTATTACTACTAACTTTGAACCATCAAGCTTACATCTACGCATATAAGCAACTATGTATCATGCTCAATGTAGAATGACGAAACAGCCCAAAGAAAGCAAATGCTTGTACACAAGGTACTATAGAGGTGATCACTTACCATCTAAATGTTCACGAAGGGTTCCGTTGGAAACATATTCTTCCAAGATGAGTCGCTCGTCTCCATGCTCTATAAATCCATAGAATCTAACCAGATTTAGATGTTCGATTTTTGATAACGTCAGTATTTCGTTTTTGAACTCCACTGGTGTCTCTCTTTCATAATTGACCTGCCGTAAGAAACATATATAACAATAAAACAATTTTTAACATCCCTCCACGGCATCAAAATTTCAATGCTTTACATTTTGAAAAGTTTGAAGTAGCGTATTTTCCCATTTCTGAATGTATCTCATTTCTGGTTCGGAAACAGTAATAGTTTTACTGGAAAAGAAAACTAACCTTTTTTGCACGTTTTATAGCAAGGATGGATCCATTTTTCAGCATTCCTTTGTAAACAGTACCAAATCCTCCATCCCCGATTATATTTGAAGCAGAGAAATTCCCGGTTGCCTTGTAAATAGTGTGAAAGGATAACTCATCCGTCCCCTGATGTCCATTGGAAACGACAGAAGGTGTAGAGGAACTAGAGTGGTTGAGCTTGTTGCTGCTATTCACCGAACTAGTCGTTGAATCTACAGAAAAACAACACTTATTTAATACTTTCACAAATCATTAATCCAAAGTGACACGGTCTGTACAAATATTATTCGCGTCCACTGGACATTGTTTCTATCAAATGTACAAGTTAGAATAATATTTCTGCCCATGATACAACTATCCAGTAATAGACTAATAGATGAAACGTATGTACATATTTATACTTGCATTTTGCTTCTCTTATTAACACGGTTTATACCGACAGGAAAACTCATCATTTCTAGTGATTTCCAGAATTTTTTTTTTAAGGAAAACTCAAAAAACCAAGAACGTGTTCAAATTGAGTTTTTTATAACAACTTTTCTTAACTCCACATTTAGAATGTTATACCGTAATACTTCATTCTTATCGTTAAACGTTTAACTCAACAATCATTTCTCAATCATCAACCAAAACAAAAACATCATCAACCTCTAAGCATCACCAAACACCTCATTTGACTTTTAAAAGTCAAATAATTCAATCTACTTCCTTAAACATAATTCATTTTATATTTCCCTAAACTACAATTAACCGAACTCATTTCGCATAAAATTCTCCGAAACACGAATTAAAACTTACATAAGTTTGAAGCAGGTGGAGTATAAACATGATCTTGATCAACACCATCAATATTACTACTACATGTCAAAGCTCTAGCAATTACACCAAATATTGACCTCTGTTTTTTGACCATAGCTTGTTGTTGATAATTATTACTTTTTGCGCCATATTTCGAACCAGAATTTGAATTTGAATATGAATTTGAAGTTGAACTCGAATTTTGATTCCAAATTTGACCCTGACCAGGTCGAATCACAGGTGAATTTGGGGTTTTTCTTGTTTGATTCATATGAATTTTGTATAATTTGTTAACAGAAAGAAATAAAATAGTTTATAAATTGGATGATGAATTTGGTGGTCGATATTTGAATGTTTAAGAATGATTCTTTTTGGATTAAAATATTTGAAGGAGACTAAATCAAAAATTAACTACCCACTTTTAAGGGCTAATTCATATTATTTTCTTTTGATATCATATTTATTTAACAAAAGATTTGATTAGATATTTGTCTTAGCTATAATAAAATAAAGAGGGTTCTAGGTTCACACTCATATGTCACAACCCGTTGGGTAGAAACTTAAAAAGTTGTACTTAATTATATTTTGAGAGTGATACCAAAAATAGATAAAACTTTTTGTTGATATTTTACAATTGAATAATTCATGTTTTGATTTATTAACTACAACCTATACGATATTGAGTAGAGGGTGTAAATTTCGGATTTGATCCAAAACTGAACCGGGTTTGAACCCGAACCGGTTTGGGTCGAACATATCCAAACCGGTTCGGTTTTGGACCGGTTTTTGGGTGTTGAAGGTTATACCCGGTGGAACTGGTTTGGGTTCAAAAACCGGTTAAAAACCGGTTTGGGTAATTTAATATAAAAAAAAACATAACTTGCAAAAACACGTTAAAATTCGATTTTTTAAAAACAATTCTTGGCAATCATCATACATAAACGTTGTATTTTACTAAAAAGCTTAAAACACATTTTCAAAGCTTAATATTTCGATAATTATTAAACAAAATGTGCGAAAAAATACTAGTTTTTATTAGAAATGTAACTAATAACATTGGAAAAAAAAAAAAAAAAAAAACGTAACTTGCAAAAACACGTTAAAATTCGACTTTTTAAATTTTTTTTTGGCACACATTATACATAAACATTGTATTCTACTAAAAAATCTTGAAACACATTTCAAAGCTTAATATTTCGATAATTATTGAACAAAATGTGTGAAAAATTACTATTTTTTATTATAAATGTAACTAATAACATTGGAAATTTGAAATTGATTTCTTCATTCTTAATCTTCGTCTACTTGAATAAATTCATCTTGAACTTGAACTTGTTCATCTTCGGAGCTAGATGCTCGGGTAGCTTCATCGATAGCGATTTCTTCATCGGAAAGTGATATTGCAACTCCTTCTTCCACCTCGATATCCAGTACTTCGCCTTCATATTCTAGTTCGCCTTCAAGATTTTGGTGGTCTTGTGTACGTTTGGCCGCGTCTAAGTAATCCTTCAAGAAAAGGCACATCTCCAGTGCCGCCGGTGTGAGTCTTGTTCTTCGTAAAGATAATACTCTGCCACTAAGAGAAAAAGCGGATTCCGAAGCTACCGAAGAAGCTTGGACGGTTAGTAGATCTTTGGTCATGGCGGCTAGAACGGGAAATTGAGATTCCCGTGCTCTCCACCAAGCCAAAACCTCAAAGTTGGAGAATTCTTCAACTCCCATAGTGGCTAAAACATCGGTTCCCGTATACCTCCCATATTCGGTATTTGTATGGTCACCCCCATCCACTAGCACGTTTAATGTTTTTTCGTCTTAAATTGTTAAACAAGACAATTACCGGGTCCGCGCTAGTATAGTTTTCATAGGTCGACGCCATAAAAGAACTTGAATCACCCACATTTGATATGTTTTTATACTTGTTAAAAGAGTGAATTACATAAATCGTCCCTATGGTTTATTCCAAATTACGGATTTCGTCCCTAAGTTTTAAACATTGCATAAATCGTCCACTTTTTGAAACTAATTACGCTTTTCGTCCCTAAATTCTAGCGGACGTCCATTTCAGGGACGAAATGTGTAATTAGTTCACGATGATTTTAACGGAAAAATTTAACATACATCCATTTTAGGGACGAAATTCGTAATTAGTTTAAAAAATGGACGATTTATGCAACGTTTTAAACTTAGGGACGAAATCCGTAATTTTGAATAAACCATAAGGACGATTTATGTAATTAACTCTTGTTAAAATAAACCCCAAATAACCCTTTAAAAGATTTATCAAATTCGTCAATGGCGTTATCGGCATATAATGGGTCAATAACGATATCCAATTTTTCAAAGCTTTTTCTTATTAGATGTTCCACCCCAATTTTGTTCATCAAACAATATCACCAACCGGTAATGTTGTCAAACGTTACGGTTTCGGGTTGTTTCGAGAACCTCTACAATCGTTCTTTCGCTTGTGTAACCACAACCGGTGGAAGCAGTAGAGCTTTGAGTTGCCATTTGATTGTTGATGATTTTTTGAGAATTTTTCTAACGTTTTTTTTGCGGTTTTTAGAGCTTTGAGAGTGTTTTGAGAGAGTTAAATTTGTGTGTTTAACCCCAAACTCAACCAACATACTTATAGTAAATTTGGAATGGCAAAATGGTAAAAACAATGCAAAAAAAACGGTCAAAAAACCTTTTCTAACGGCTCCCAACGAGTAGTTTAATAAACCGGTTTGGAAAAACCCGGTTTCAAACCGGTCGCCACCCTAAAATCTCAAACCGGCAGATTGGGTCAAAACCGAACCGGTTTTGGTCAAACCCGGTTTGGATCGGTTTCGGTTTTCGGTTTTTTTACGATTTCGATTTCGGTTTCAGTTTATTTCGATACGACTACCTATACTCATTGGGTTGCTGATATGTTATTATTAAAACTCTAAAAGATATATATATATATATATATATATTATGATAAAAAAGAAAATCTTGAAACGAATATACAACAACACAATCATAGCTTATACAGAAAGTCATCTTTGAGGATGACTGAGATGGATGTTGCGACACCGGAATATCACAATTACAATGGGGTAGAAGGTTTGGATCCGGAAGAGCTGATCCGAAGAAGACCTTCAGCCTAGTCCTTATCTTCAATCTTAAACTATCTGCACAAGTGAGCAACACACGAGTAAACGTAGCGGGGATGATCCCCTGGTTTACCTCGGGCGTGAGAGTAAGATTTCGAAGAGTAAGTGTAAACAAATAAAGTAAGAGTGTAGAATGTATGTGAACGAAGTGTGAGCTTGGTATTTATAGACCTTGAGTTTTGGATAATAGCGTGCTCTTAGTACAATACCTTGTTTATCTTGAAGGTATTCCGAGGTATTGTACTCTTTGTCGAGAAGTCATCCTTCGGCCTCCTGGTCTTTAGGATGTTCTTCGGATAATAGATGTTGTTTAGATTCCTTTTATCAAAGATTGTGCCCACCTTAGTAGGTCCTTCGGCGTACCATCAGGTTGGTCGATAGACTTCTATCGGCCACCGATGGTACGTCATTAGCCCCCCTAGTCCAGTATTACGTAGTTAAGACTATGTAATGCTTGACTAGAAGAAAAATAAAGTGTCTTGGTTCTTTCGGGTGTTCTTTCGGGTGTTCTTTCGGTTAGCTGGAGTACGCCTCTTTAGTTTTTTCGGAAATTAGTAACTGTCCGCCTATTTAGTCGGGGTAATTAAGTTTTATCTTGGGCAGGAAGTTTTTTCAAACTATGGTAATTAATGCTTATGCCACCTGTCGCTACGCCATTGGCCGAGAGAGGTGGTGGGATTAGACGCGCGTCCCATCGTCTGACTTACACTTCCCTATAAATACCCCGTTTTTACCCCCTTTGTAACTTTTTTTCTACCGATTTCTCTTTTTCACTCTTAACTGTGTGTTTTTCTTTCCTTGATCCTTCTTTCATTGTCTTCTCGTTTTTCGTTCCGTCATTATGTCGAAAAAGGATAAAGAGAACCTTCGGCGGTCTTTCAATACTTTGACTCAGGGGGACCTTGACGCCCTTTGTTTGAAGTATGCCATTGGTTCTGGTTCTGGCGTCGTTCTTCCTGGTCCGAACGACACTATACGGGACGCTCCTCCTGGTAAAATAGGTGTATATGCCGAGTGGTTCGAATTCTCGAACCTCCGACTTCCGTTCTCCAAACTCTTCCTGGAGGTTTGTGAGTATTTTAAATTCCATCCTTCACAGATGAATCCTCTCGGAGCTTTGAGACTTACTTGCTTTGAGATTCAGAGTTGGGCTCTTGGGTAAACGCCTTCAATAAACCTCTTTCGGACGTTTTATAAGCTTGGTAAAGCCGGTGACTGGTTCACCTTTGATAAGAGAAGGAAACCTAGCCCCGCTTGTTCTTCCGGGGCTCCTTCTGGTCGGAAGAATTGGAAGACGAAATTCTTTTTCGTGAATGCTGGCGTGGCTCCGATCAGGATGAGATGGAAGCATAAGGATGAGTCTGTTTCAGACGAGCAAGTTAAACAGGGAGTTGTTTCGGACGATGCTCTCTTGGCCTTTACGACTCATAAGATAGAGTGCCGGACGTTGCCGGAACATGTGTTGGTGATGGCCGGTATAAGTCGAGTATGGGCGTCTAACGTTGCCAGACCCTGTTTGCAGATGAATGACCGAGGTATGTTGAGTATTTATGTTCATTCTACCGATAGTTCCATGTTGATCATTAATTTGATTTTTATTTCCTTTTTTGTAGATTTGCCTCTGATAGATTTCTTGGAACTGAGTGATTGAGATTCGGTTAAGTATATCTCTCGCACCATTGCTGAAGGCGAGTCAACCTGGTTGGTCCGGATGAACTCAAGAGTGGTACATATGTCTACGGACGAACTTCCCCCTCCCTATACCGATGCCGACGCAGTTTTTCCAGCGGGTTACACAATGAGAGATCCTTCGGATGAGGACTTTATTCAGCCGGCCCCTGGGACCATTATGGGTAGTGGAAGTCATCACCGGCAAAGAGTGGTAACAATACTATTCCCTTGCTTGTCAATGCTTTGTTTGCAAAGACATCATCTTCTATGGGAAATGCAGCTGCTAGGAAGAGGAAGACTACTGATTGGTTCGCCCTCGGTGGATCGTCTGAGGAACCGAGGGTTGAGGACGTTGAAGGTGGGGATTTCGGGGAAGAAGATGCACTGAAAGTTGAGGTGCCAAAGAAAAAGAAAAAGATTTATGTTTCTGCCAAGAGTTTGGTCATCAGGGAAAGGGAAAAAGACCAACAATATGAGATCCCGGAGGCAGAAGAGGCCGATACTTCTAGGCCTGGAGAGAAGAGCAAGGAAGCTGCCACTTCCGTCTTTCGGGGTAAGTTTGTCATCCTTGAAAGCTCAGAGGAGGGAGATACTTCGCTAGATGGTACGGAGTTCTATCGGAATCCCCCCTCTTGCGAGACTTCTTCCGAAACAAGAAGA
This sequence comes from Senecio squalidus, assembly GCA_910822075.1. Classification (NCBI taxonomy): domain Eukaryota; kingdom Viridiplantae; phylum Streptophyta; class Magnoliopsida; order Asterales; family Asteraceae; genus Senecio; species Senecio squalidus. Next base: position 15,583,581 of record CAJVGC010000001.1, read on the forward strand.
GCTCTAGGACTGATAGTTGATGATGATTTCTCGACAGGTCCTCATACGGATCCAGAAGCGGTTACTTCTAATCCGGAACAGGTTGTTGAGGAAGCAAGTGCTGGTGCTGATGATATGGGTGAGAAACCCTTAGAAGATATTTTTTCGGTTGTTCCGATGGATGAGGGGAATGAGGAGCTTGTGGCTCCTAAGTTGGTTGATGAACCTCTGCAACAGACCTATTCAGGGGTTATGCTGGAGCAGGAGGATATGGGTTATCAACCTGCGTCGCCGGAAGATTTAACTCATCAGCCTACATCCTTAATTGTATCTCAACCGGAACGGAGTGAGAACTTGATGGGAGAAACTTCTACTCAAGTTTCGGCGGATAAGACAGAAGGTATTTTTCTTTTTCCGGGCATCGTTCAACCTTCTCCTATTTCAGAGTTGGCTGGGTCTTCCGCCCGGACTCGAATCTGGGTGAAAGGTAGGAACTTGATGCTTTTATGTGTTTCTTTTACTAACTTTCTTTCGACCATTTACCGATCTTCAGTTATCCTCTTCCAGGTGATCAGAAGGTAGTTGAACACACGGAGGACGCCAGTGTTCCTTCTGAAGGTGATAATTCGGATACAGAATCCGAAGGTTTGGGTGCTTCTTTGTCCGGGACATCATTTGTTCCGGCAATAAGCAAGATAAAGTATGGGGACCTCTTCCAAGCAAAATCTTACGAGATCAATCGGGATCTTGTTGACAATATTGCTACTCCGGCTGAGACTCTTCGCCTGGGGAAACTTGGAAATGTCCAAGTGGGCCGCGAGTTCGACTTTGCTCTTGCCTCTCTAAACGTCATTGGTCCTGACCTCCGACGCCGAATGGAATCATCGGCGCGGGAAACGGAAGAGCAGAGATTCCGAGCCCTAAGTCTTGAAGGTAAACTTGCTTCGACAAAGAAGGATCTGGCCGAAGCTCTTGATAGAAAAAGACATTATCGTGAGAGGAGCCAGCGTCTTTCGAAGGAGGTAGAGACAATGAAAACTTCTTCCTCTCAACTTACCCAAGCTACCGGCAGGGAACTTACCGACAAGTTGAAGAGTGAGCACCAAGTTGAGATGGACAAACTGAGGGACTTACTGAAGGCGAGTCATGAGGCTGCCATAGCCAATTTGAACACGGAGCATGAGGCTGCTATGGCTGAAACTCGAGCTTAGTATGATTCCCATGGTGATGTGCTCAAGTCCTTGGAGGAAAAGACTCTGAGTTAGCTGCTCTTCGCTCGGACAGAAGTTGGTTGGTAACAACGGGTCCGAAGCATGTTGTCAAGAAGCTACACTCCAGTCACGAGTACTCCCGTCCCCAATAGAACATTCGGATGCTTAACTACAGACTTGGGTGTCATGATGGTTTAGTTGCCGGTGTTAACCTTGGCCGTCTGAAGCAGATACCCTCATCTTCTCCATTCTTCAACTCTGCTGCTGCTTCAGAACTGGAGAACTATGGTTGATGCTTCAAACCTTGATTATCCCTATCTTGAAGCACTGTCAGCCACCGATGGTTTTCCTCTGGAAGACTTTCAGGCTGTCGAGCCTGCTGTTGGTCCTCCTTCGGATGAAGAATGAAGCTTTTGTATTTTCTTTTGCTATGTATCAATGGGACATGTCTTCGACATGTGAAGATATGTTTCCACAAACAAGTTATGATAAATAAAATTTTCAGTTGCTTGTTTAATTTCCGGATTCACTTGCATTCTTTATTTACTTGTTGTGTTTTAGTATGTTGTTTAAATGCTTCGTGTGAATTTCTTTGAATTTTCCATTCAGAGTTAGGTCCGAAACTTATTGAGATTAGTTTCGATTCATCATTCGGAGTTAGGTCCGGTACTTATTGAGGTTAGGATCAATTTATCATTCGGAGTTAGGTCCGATACTTATTGAGGTTAGGCTCAATTTATCATTCGGAGTTAGATCCGATACTTATTGAGGTTAGGCTCAATTTATCATTCAGAGTTAGGTCCGATATATATTGAGGTTAGGCTCAATTTATCATTCGGAGTTAGGTCCGATACTTATTGAGGTTAGGCTCAATTTATCATTCGGAGTTAGATCCGATACTTATTGAGGTTAGGCTCAATTTATCATTCGGAGTTAGGTCCGATATTTATTGAGGTTAGGCTCAATTTATCATTCGGAGTTAGGTCCGATATTGAGGTTAGGCTCAATGATTGTCGAATCTCATCCTTATTTTTTCTTAGACTATCTGAATTAGTTGTATGTTCAGACACTTCGTCAAGTGACATGAACATTCATTCGAATAGTACTAGTAGTAAAATGAAGGGAAAAACTGGCCCCGAAAGCCATTCATTCATAATAATAAAAGAGAAAAAGGTTATATTACACACTATCGGCTAACGATAGTACTTTCGAAGGTTCATGGCATTCCATGTTCTGGGTATTGGAGTACCGACCATGTCTTCCAGTTCGTATGCTCCATTACCCTTATCCTTGATCACCTTGTACGGACCTTCCCATTTTGGCCCCATTTTTCCTTCGTTCTCCTGCCGACTTGCTTCATTCTTTCGGAGGACCAAGTCATCTTCTTTCAGCACCAGCTTCCTTACCTTCCTGTTGTAAGTCTCTTCAAGTTTTTCTTTGTACTTGGCTTCTCGAACTGACGCTGCATTTCTTCGTTCTTCCAACAATACCAGATTGAGTCGGATCTCTTCTTGATTAGTTTGCTCGTTCTCATATATCATCCGGTGGCTTGGCATTCCTACTTCGGCTGGGATGACAACTTCGGATCCATAGGTTAGGCTAAAAGGTGTTTCGCCAGTGCTTGTTTTCTGGGTGGTTCGGTGTGCCCATAACACATGGGATATTTGATCCACCCAGTCCGTTCCTTCTCTTCCCAACCTCGCCTTTATTCCGTCACCGATACTCCGGTTAATTCTCTCAACCTGACCATTGCTTTGCGGATGTGCTACCGAAGTAAAGGTTTGTTTGATTTTCATTTCACTACACCATCGTCGCAACGGGTTGTCCGAAAACTGCTTACCATTGTCTGAGATTAATTCATTCGGCAGTCCGAACCTACACACAATATTCTCCCATACAAATTTCTGCACTTGTTTTCCGGTGATCCGGACGACAGGCTTCGCTTCGACCCACTTTGTGAAGTAGTCTACTGCCACAATTAGGAACTTCATTCAACCTGTCCCCGTTGGAAATTTGCCAACAATATCGATACCCCACTTTTGGAAGGGCCACGCCGATAATATTGACACCAGGTTGTGCTTGGGGAGTCTCGGTATAGGTGCATGGATTTGGCAGGAATCACACTTGCGAATTACTTCGATGGCATCAAAATGCATTGTGGGCCAAAAATATCCCAATCCAGTAATCTTTGAGACCATGCTTCGTGGTCCGACATGCATGCCGCATGCTCCTTCGTGCATCTCTCGGATCACATAATTGGCCTGCAATGGTCCTAAACAACGAAGCAACGGTGAGAGTGGGTGTTTTCGATAGAGTGTGGTACCTTTCACACGTAATTCGGTGCTTTCATCCTGATTGTCCGCGCTTCATTCGGATCCTGTGGTAAACTTCCCTCCTGCAGAAACTTTATGATCGGCGTCATCCAAGTGATTCCTTCGTCTTCGACGATCATTAATGTTTCTTTCGGGTTAACTATTGCCCGTTGATCTTGTGTTTCCACCATCACTTCCATTGTTGTGTGACCGAATGCTATTGACGCTAACTTGCTCAGGGTGTCAACAACTTTGTTCTTCGTTCTCGAAACTTGTTCTATTGTACATGACTGAAAAGTGGCAATCAAACTCTTTGCCTTCTCTTTATATTTGTTCATCCGGTCCTCCTTTGCTTCATACGTTTCATTGATTTGGTTGGCCACCAACTTGGAGTCCACTTTAACCTTCAAGTGTTCTACTCCTTTTCCTTTGGCTTTTTGTAATCCGGCCAATAGGGCTTCATACTCGGATTCATTATTGGTGTTATCAAAACCAAAACGAATGGAGAATGAGAACTCTTTCCCTTCCGGACTAATAAGAAGAATCCCAGCTCCTGAACCTTCTGAGCTGGAGGATCCATCAGTGAACAGACACCAAACTTGGTCTTTCCTCTGGCTCTTTCCTCCGACAATGGATTCTTCCGACCTTTTCCTCTTCTTGTTCTTTGTGGGTTGCTCATCATTTGCTTCTTTCGGAACAGTTTCTCTAAGAAAAACCTCATCAGGGACTTCGGCTATGAAATCCGCCAGAACTTGTCCCTTGATAGATGTCCTGGGGACATATTCTATATCGTAGCTTCCCAATTCAATGGCCCACTTTGTAAGTCTTCCGGTCGTTTCCACATTCCTTAAGATTTGCTTTAATGGCTGGTCAGTGATTACCCGGATGTTATGGGCTTGGAAGTATCTCTTCAACCTTCGGGAGGTGTAAACCAAAGCTAGCGCTATCTTCTCTATCTGAGTGTAGTTGTTTTCGGGACCTTGTAGTACCTTGCTAACAAAGTAGATAGGCATTTGCTCTCCTTTTCTTTCAGCCAACAGCGCCGAACTGATCACTTCGGTCGTTGCTGATAGATATAAGGTCAAGGTTTCTCCTTCCTTCGGCGCGGTCAGAGTGGGAAGCGCCATTACATATCTTTTTATCTCTTGTAGAGCTCCTTCGGCTTCTGTTGTCCACCGAAAATCACCTTTTTCACACAGTTCTTTAGCGTTCGAAAGATTGGCAATGATCTTTCTGCTGACTTCGAGAGGTATCGTCCCAGGGCTATGACCTTGCCATTTAGACTTTGGACTTCTTTCATGGTCCTTGGGGACGATATTCCTTCGATATCCCGAACCTTCTCAGGATTTGCTTTAATACCCTCTGGAGTGACGATATGACCCAATAATTTGCCCTCTTCCATCCCAAAAGAGCATTTCTTTGGGTTAAGCTTCATATTTATTCTCCGGAGGTTCGCGAATGTCTCTCGGATGTCTTGGATCATTACTTCCTCGGATGTGGATTTTATGACTAGGTCATCAACATAGGCTTCCAAATTTCTCCCTATCTGTTCCGAGAAAGCTTCGTCTATCAGTCTTTGATAAGTAGCTCCGACGTTCTTCAGACCGAAGGGCATTTTCTTGTAGCAGAAGATTCCCATATCGGTGTGGAAAGCCGTCTTGTCCTCATCTTCTTTAGCCATTTGTATCTGATGGTATCCCTTGTACGCATCCAAGAAGCATTTGAACCTGAAACCCACCAACGCTTCTACCTTCAAATCCACTTCCGGTAATGGATACGCGTCTTTCGGGCAAGCATCATTGAGATCCTTGAAATCGACACACATTCTCCATGTATTATCACCTTTCCGAATCATGACCGGATTTGCTACCCAGGTTCGATACCGGAATTCGCGGAGGATACCAGCTTCAGTCAACTGCTTAACTTCTTCACAAGCCGCTCTACTTCGATCAGGTGCTAGACCTTGTTTCTTCTGTACTATCGGGATTTTTCCCTTCTGGATAGCTAGCTTATGTTCGGCTAAACCCCTGGGTACTCCCGTCATGTCTGAGGGTTTCCAAGCAAAGACGTCCCTGCTTTGTCGGAGGAGTGTGATGAGTTTTTCCTTGCCCTCCTTGGTGAACGTATCTCCAATCATAACGGTTTGTTCCGGGTGATCCGAATGAATAATAATCTTTCCCAGTTTGATTTCCCCTTCTTCCTTCTGCAATATTCTCTCAATTTTTTGACACTCCAACACTTTGTGAGCTTCCGGACGTATTTCGACTATTCCTCCGGGTGTAGGAAATTTCATAAGAGAGTGGGCTGTCGAAACAACGGCCCGGAGCTTGGCTATTCCTGGTCTCCCGATAATGATGTTATATGGGGAGTGGGCTCGGACTACGAGAAAATCGATCCCCACGGTCCGAAACTTATTTTCATTTCCAATGGTGAAGGGTAGTCGGATTTGACCTATCGGTTTCACGGCCTCTCCGGAAAATCCAACTAAGTACTGGGAACATCTTTCCATCCTGCATTGTACCTCGGGATCCAACTCTAGAAAACAACGCTCAAAGAGTATTTCCGAAGCACTTCCATTGTCAATGTATATTCTATGGACTGTTTGGTTTCCAATATCCTTTACCACAACCATCGGATCAGTGACCCCCCTAGAGGTATTGACCGGAGGAAAAGACATATCCTGCATCATCCAGGACTCTACTCTTTCGTCACGGAGCTCACTACTTTCCCCCTTACAGAAAACCATCTGTATCTCTTTCCCTTTCCCTTTCCCGGGGTACGCTGGACCCTGTTTCTTTTGGCCACCCTGTTTGATTCCTTCCATCAGATGGTCCAACTGTCCAGTTCTTACGGCCTCTTCAATCTGCTTCTTTAATTGAAAACAATCGTTCGTGTAGTGCCCTTTGTCCCGGTGGAACTCACACCATCGGTCTAAGAATCTTTTATCAGGGGTACCTACCAAAGGTGCCGGAGCAGCGAAGTGAATTCTTCCTTTCTCGGTAGCATAGATCTCGCCGGGTGTTTTGTTGAGTTCAGTGAAGTTTACTTGTCGCCGAGATTCTCCGGAAGAGACGAAAGGAGAGGCACAAACAAGTCCCCGTCCGAACCTTCTTTCGTGACTACCGGGAGAAAAGCTTTTCCGGTTTGGGGAAGACCTCCATGGAGGACTTGCAGCGGGGGATACCATTTTCGGCCCCTTCCGGGATGCAGCTGTGCTAGCCTCGACATATTGTCTCGAAGCTTCTTTCCCATTCAAGAATCTTTTAACACGTTCCATCAATTAATCTACTGTGACTGGAACTCGGGCATTGAGCTTTGCAATGAGGGCCGGTATCCGGATTCCCTCCATAAATCCTGATACTTTCAGCATATCGTCTCCTCCTTTGATCTGTAGGAGTTCCCGCTTCCATCTTTCTACAAAATCCTGGAGACTTTCGTTCTCCCTTTGCTTGATCTTAGCAATATCTGTCGGACCTCGCGTATACCTACGCTGTTGCATGAAGTAGGTTTCAAACTTCTTCTTCATTTCTTTGAAACTGTCTATGCCTTCTTCCGGCAGTTCTCCGAACCAGACTCTCGCTGGTCCGACAACAGTTTGAGCGAACATTCGGCACCAGATGGGCATAGGCCAACCTTCGGTATCAGCTGTGCCGGAGAAGATTTCCAAATGGTCGTCTGGGTCACCATTTCCATCATAGGTGCGTACTATGCTAGGCATGTTCGCTTTCCTAGGCATTGTGAATGTTGAGATTCTTCTGGTGAACTTGGAAGCAAAGTCTGACTGATAAGGAAGATTCAGATCCTCTTCTTCATCATTATCGTCTCGCCCCGAGTCGCTCGAATACACGATCTTTCGAGCTACCGGAGGACTCTTGTGACGTCCCGTCTATTTGAGGTACTTGAATTACCGTCATTATTTATATTTTATTCGCAATTGATTTCGACCCTTGTGTTACGCTTTGTTATGCTCGCGATTTACTGTTATTGATTATCGGGTTCTCGTATTTACTGATTTGTCCCTCGGGACGTGATAATATTATTTTATCTAAGTGCCAATTAGTTAGTATCCTCACAAATATAAGTTAGAAGGTTTATGCCAAATTTGTCGGTTATCGGATCCTTTATCCGCAAGTTATCGCACTTTTACTCTTGTCTACTCTTTTACCGAAATCGTGCGAATCTCGAAATCGAAAGTGAAAATATAAAATTAAATGAACCTAATATAAGGTAAATCAAAGTGTGAACTTTCCTAAGTTCAACGCAAAAAGAATCGGGAGCTTTCGACGAACGAAACTCCTTAACGAAATCAGAAAAGGCTGGAAAATCGCCCGGTGCGCAGCACCAGGGCATAGGTGCGCAGCACCACTTCCCAGAATTCAAAATTTTACATTTTTGGTCCTTATCTCGTTTTACCCATCCACCACCCAAACCAACCAATAGAAATTCGACCTTTTGCTCAGATTTCTGCCAGATTATCAGTCCCAAAGTTATTATTACACTTTCCCTTTCATTTCTTTTTCTTTTTCATTTTTGTAAATCAAAAACACACACACACATTTACTTTCTTCATTTTCTCTCTAGTTTTCTCTCTATCAATCACCATTTCCAGAAACATTTCACCATCAAAGTCTATTTCTAATCCATACAAAACGTTCAAGACTTCAAGAGAATCAAGGAGGAGGAAAGTATTTTCGGTTTCAAGCATATTTCTTCACTTTTGGAACCCAAAATCCGTCCAAAAGACCATCCATTCATTTTCATCCGGTAGAAATCACTTTCTTATCATTCCTTACTGTTTTTATTAATTGCATGTTTGATCTAAGCCATAAAAATGAGTTTTTGTAAGGATTTTTACCACTTTGTTTACAAAAGCGATTTTATATAAACACTACTTAGATCTATGTTTTGTGGGTAAA